>OZ007497.1:178659218-179234218 GCA_963931805.1 Microdon myrmicae | reverse complement strand
TTTGAAACAAAGGAGTTGTTAGCGGATGACTATCTGAAATGGGTAGCAAATAATTTAGTAATAGTAAGAGGTTCATATGATGTTTGGGAGTTAAGCGAGAGCGGGGTGGAGTAACGATCGGATTTCAATTTATAGTTGACGAACTGGAAAAAGGATTTTGGGTCATTTCTCAAACTGGTCTGAATCTTGGTCAGATAGTTATCGTAAAGGGTGTTATAGAGTTCAGTTGACTGGAAGAAACAGACGAGAAAGTTGGAGTAATTGGGAAGGGTTCGATACCGTAGGAAGGTGGCCCATAAATTGTTCCTTTTATTACGCAGCGCAGTCTCTGGGTGTGCTAAGGAGGGGATTCTGTCGATGTCCTTTGTCTAGTCTAGCGTAATGAACGACCTGTGTAATAGTATTTGGTACATCACAGCTTGGTAGTCACTATGGCTGTAGGTGTCCAAATTTCGGCACTCCATGTTTCTTGCCAATATGGTGCTGGCACAGTTGGCAAAGTTGTGATGTCGTTGATATCGATTTTGGGCTGGCCTCTCGCGGTTATGAAGGTATCCTCATTCGACATTTAGTAGTACTAGATATAGTACGGCGAGGGCTTCGAGCAGTGCCTGCTCTCTGCTATTGGTGGAATGCCTTTGCATTCTACCCAGACATTTGTAGCATATACAGCCACGCAAGATTTTATTAAAGTAGTAATAGCTTGGTTACCTTGAGTTTCCTGCCGTTTTCAAGTACTTTGCCGGGGAGAGTTGGAGGTCGGTGCAGCAGCTTCCATCCGACTCAGTCCAGGTTCTTCTTCTTTTGGGCCAACACTTTAGCAGAAATTTCTTCAGTCGCAACCTCCTTGGGTGTCGCTTAACGTTTCTTCCTCACTGCAAGACGTCTTCGTTTCCTTTGAGGGACAATTGGGGTTACCAATCGTTGGATTTTTGGAGCCTTCGATATGGCTGCGACTGGCCAGTTCGATCCCTTTTTCACTTGCGTTTCCACTTTTAAATCAAATAAGAAGAACTTTTTGTCCACGAACACTTTTAGTGTTTTATAATTTTTTATTTCCAGTCTAGTTTTTCTCTTTTGTTTTCTTTACAATCATTACTATTATTCATTTTACGTTTTTAAGACAAAAAAGGAACAAAAAATCAAAGGGAACCGGCTCTTCTTCTATTTTCTCTTCCTCTTCAGCCCACGGAACACCGAACCGTATTCTTCTTATCGTTCTGTCGACAACTGTCAACAACGGGACCACAACAAACCGAATTCTTACATCCTCCTGTCTCCCTCATTTCGCTCTCCATTCACGTCCACTTCGAAAAACAAATTCGAACTCGAAGAACTGCACGATCCACACCCGAATCAGGGTGGGTTCAGAAACTCACTTCAGGATCATGCAATTCTTCCACCACCTTACCATCATACTATGTTGAAACAAAGTATTCAATTCAATTATTATTATTATTATTAAGTGTAAATTATTAAATGATGGTGGTGGCCGACGTACGTAACACATTGAATTCTCCAGCAGGGGGCTCTTAACTCTGCTATCTTCGATTACTTGAACTAGGAAGCATTTAAATTCTCCTATTTCCCACAGTGGTGGAGCGTAACAACAGTAGAAATGAATTCGTTTGGCGTTATCATAGGGGCATCCTTCCCGCCGCTAGTCAATTCTATATTCTGTGATATATTTCGTATTATTACTCTTAAGCACTAGTTGTAAAATATACCATAAATGTAATTATCTACTAAATAAAAATTGAATTGAATTTCGTATTAGCAGGATTTCGTCACATTTCCCTGTTGTCGGCCTCTGACGCATCGTATGGATGTGATGTATTCTCGTAGTCCATATCGCACCGATCCGACCCATAGAAAACCGGTGGCCAACAAGATCCTGGCCTTTCCTCTCGGAAGAAATATGGCACACAAGCTTCCTTCTTAAGCTTCCTTTGGGATCGTGTTTTGTACAGGACACACTGTGGCCATCGACGTCAGAATTTTCTCGTCAGTGGTAACCTCACCTAGGTCTCGACACTCAACTATTGTGTCACTGTTTTTATACCGGCGTTTTTCTGTAGCACATTTTGGACTTTTACGTTTAATTTTTCAGTGGTTGTTTGGGTTTTTGGATTTAAATCGACATTTATTTCTACTACAATTACACATTTTACCTAAGACTAAATGTTAAATTCAATTTTATACGTAGCAGTCTTACATTAACTTACTGGCTCTTCGCAAGCACTCTAAATTATACAATATCAATTTATTGTTTTCTTATGCCTTTCGGCGTACATGTTTCAGTGGTGGTCTTAGGTCGGTGTGTGGGGGTAGGTATAGATGCTGACGTGCGGCACGGGATCACTATCATCCCCAACGATGACCCGCTGAAAATTGTTCTCAAAAATTGTAAAATCAAATACAATTTATTTCGGTGGTGATTTGTTTTTTTTTATTGTTATAATATCGTTTTCAATGAATTTATAAATTTAATTACGAGCACTTCGACAATAATACACAATACATTCATTTGATAGTTAATGCTCTCAATGCATTTACAAAGTTTTTAGTTTTCGTAATTTTCTTGTGCAACTGACTGAAATCAAACTGTCTTATGGTTTATTTTGAACCGAATACAATAAATTGGACGTCCGGCATTAACTTGGTATAATTGCGTAGCACAGCATGAGCAGTTGAATTTCACTTGGTTAGGAAACAATCGACCCGAATGACGTGTGTGGACACCTCGGGAATGAACTTTGACTCGAAAACGTGTGCACTGTTTAAGAATTGATTATCGGCTATATTGGCCGGCCCCGGTGGCGGTTAAATCTCGACTCACTGTGCCTCGTTGGAGGAATGTAATCTCCGTAAAGTGCACGGTTCGACGGATGAATCTCGACTTGAAGGAAAAACACGCGCGTCGACCCTCGCCCGCTTGATGGTGCGCGGCTAGGGGTTACATACCGACTTTACTCGAACGCCCGACGTGGCGTGTGCGCGCTCCAATGGTTGGCGAGAGAATCCCTGGTGTGCAACGCGGCGTGGCCGACCACTGTGGCGGTGAACGGCGCTGGGGCGCGTGTGCACGCAGCGGTGGTTGTGAAGCGACTGACTGAATGAATGCAAGAATCCATTCAGAGTGTCGTGCCAGTGGAGTCATCGCTAAGCGAACTCACAGCCACTTACTAGGAACAATGAGAGGGGTTGCTATGCCTACATAGAGAATTTTGTTTCAACGAATTTCTGCCGTACAGGCTGAATTAGATTCCTCTGTTGCTGTGTATACGGAGTAATCGATTTCGGAGGCATACTCAAGTATGGGCATGGGTTGTCGGTTAGACAAAGGAACATGGGTCTTGATCGTTGCGATGGTTGTTTCATGGAAATGCAACGCATCGTTATGGTGACGTGCCAGTAAGGTGAATTGGTCTTATTTCAAATGGTTTGGGTACGATGGGAGCCGAAATGGTTTTCTGGGAACCTAAATACTGCTTGGTTACAAGGGAGGAAAATGGTTTAAGTAGGAAGTGAGCCGGGATGGTTTTCGGGGAAATTAATGCTGCTTGGTTGCAACCGAGAACAATGGTTTAAGTAAGAAGTGAGCCGGAATGGTTTTCGGGGGAAACTAAATGCGGTTTCATCGTAAATGAGGGAGATGATTGAAAATGTATTCTATTGCAGAGTTGGGATGTATTCTGTTGTAGGTTTTAAAAATGCATTCTATTACAGATTGGGAAATATATGCTATTGCAGATTGGGGAATGGGTGCTGTTGCGGATTGGGAAATGTATTATTGCAAGTTGAATGGAGCGTTGGGCTATGGTGACGCGTTGTTAGCGGTCAAAATTAGGTAGGAATTGTAGGTTGGTTCTCCGTGCGCTATAGAGAACCCCCACAGGTAGTTCAGTCTTAGCAACAAATCTCCTTTTGTTGTCCTTCGAATTTTATTCGCGCTATTTCGGAGCTCACTTAGCTCGCGTTTGGATCTAATTTGGGCGGGTCTAATTTGGGATTTATATAGGAGAAGAATTTGGGCGGGAGTAAAATATTTCTTGGCTCTAAAAAGATAGCTCAGTTTTCCTGGGGCTGACCTGACGATCCCCGATACGTGTTTATGCCATGATACATTCCCACAGACCGTGACGCCGACCAATTTTAAACTTTCCCCAGCCTCGAGGGCCCGGCCATTCATCATCAGCTGTGGAACCGATGATCCACTTTTCTTTGTGAGTGTTGTATATTGTGTCTTCGCTGCATTGAAGTCGATGAGATTGGCCCTTCCCCACTGTAGGACCCTATCTAGATCCTGATTCAGAGAGTCATTCTGTCTACATCTCAGTTGGTGCGACGTGATGCACCAATCGGCCGAACACTCGAAAAGGAGGAAACAAGCGTACTATCATCCGCAAAACTGAACACTTTCTTATTCGTTGTCTCCAATTAATCATTTATGTGAAGCAAAAACAAGATTGGAGCCAAAATAAAACCTTGCGGCACCCCCGAATTAACCGGCTACAGATCTGAACACTCGCCGTCCACAACAACCCGGATCGATCGATTCTCGAGTTAGCTCTTCATCCAGTCGCAAAGCTGTTAGGAAAGTCCATATGAACGAAGTTTGCTAAGCAATGACCCGTGCCAGACGCGGTCAAAAGCATTGGAGATATCCAATGCGACCGCCCTTGACTCACCATGCCGTTCAATCGCAGATGTCCATATATCGGTTATAAGTGACAAAAGGTCTCCCGTGGACTGCCTGCCACGGAATCCGTATGGACGACCATTCAGAAGTCCGTTGCACTCCAAATACTTAACTAACTCTCTATTGATGACTTTTTCCATTACCTTAGATAAAATAGACAGTAATGATATCGGACGGTAATTTTGTGGGAGACACTTTTTTCCCGTCTTTGGGATTGGCTGAACTCGAACGATTTTCCAGCAGGCTGGAAAGGTCCTTCGTGCATAAGATAAGCGGAAGAGTCTGCCAAGAACCGGCGATAGTTCTGGAGCACAGTTCTTAAGGACTATTGCTGGTATTCCGTCCGGGCCGGTTGCCTTCCTAAAATCCAGTTCACGTAGAATGCGTTGAATAGTGCGCGGACGAAAACTCATATCCCGCATCGAAGGCCGTACCGGCGAGATCACAGGTGGCTCCAAAAATCGGGATCGAGGTTTGAATTCGCGGAAAACAAATTCGCGAACACATTAGCTTTATCATTTGAATTCGTGACTAACGTCCCGCTGTCTGTCACCAATGGAGGGAAAGAGGAGGATCCGAAGTTACCGCTGACAGCCTATGCCATTGACCAGAAGAGTGCGAACCAGTTGGGCACCGAAGGAGCTTACTGATCACCTTTTCGTTGTGAGCCTTCTTCGCGGTATCAATCGCCTGGGTGCACCTGTTTCTGATTCTAACAAAATTCGTTCTGTTAACATCGGTGGGATTGGAGCGCCATTGCTTAAAAGTTCTATTTTTTGCCGCTGTAATCAGCTCGCATTTTTTAATCAAGGTTTATCAGACGAACTTCGTTTGATGGAATGTGGATTATACATCCCCATCCCCAGAAGAATAATCTCTGATATCGACTCCGCGCAAGCGTTAACATCGGAGTTTCCGAAGCACACCTCGGACAATGGAAAGGATGCGAGGAAATCTTGCATATCGTCCCAGTTAGCAGCCCCATACTTCCATAGATGGCGAAGCTGCCTAGGCCAGTTATTCGCTTGATATGCAAGTGCTTGCGCGACAGATAACAAGCAGTGATCTGAGTTTACCAGTGGCGCAGAAACCTCTACGGTATAAATACGCGGTTCGGATGTCAAAAACAGATCCAGGGTGTTCGCATAATCGCCCCGGGAATCCGGCACTCGTGTTGGCTCCCCTACGAGTTGAGTCAAGATGTGGCTTACAGCAAACATCTCCGCCAGCCTCCCAGCCTGGTCGGTTCTGTTAGAATGTAACAACCAATCGGAATTGTGCACATTAAAATCGCCAAGGACAGCAGCTGGGTGGTTGATTTGTATCCAGTCGACGGTATGTGAAGCATGTTCAAAAAATGTTGCCAGTCGAGCGTCATTCGGGGAGCGGTAAATACAACAAAGAAATTTAACGGAATTTCTCCGCACGACCCTCAACCATATGATGTCCATATTATTGGGTTCCAACTCCTCCATCCTCTGGCAAGCTAGACTGGACCGCGCGAAGACGCAGACTCCGCCATTAAAACGGAATCTCGAGTGTAAGTCGTATCCTGAGCAACGAAGATATGTCGAATCAGCTGACGAATCGACCTGGGTCTCAGTTAGGGCAAGGATATCAGGTTTCGTTGTTTGCAAATATTGGTGAACGGCGTTTACATTCGTATTGGTGAAACCGATGCCCCTGATGTTACAAAAGGCCGTCATCAGTCGAGTGTGGGCAGAGCCTCGAGAGCGAGCCCGGTTATGCGACGACGAACCTCTTAAAGTTCCATTATTTATCATGATATCTGCATGATGTTCCCCCTGACATAGTCCCCCCCGGAGATCCGGATGGGAGACTAGTTTACCTCCGGAATTCTTTATATCAGAAGGTACCATTATGACTTATCTCCGTGTCAGCCCAGGCCATCAGCCACACACCCGAAACACCGTTGAAAATTTCTCTCGTCGATATCGCGGAATGTACGGCGTGGCGGTATGGTATCTCACCTTAGAACCGACTACCACCTAACCAACTTTTTCTCGAACCGGTCCATCAGCCAAGCTCCGAAAGATGGCCAGGAATTTCTTCTAACCATTTCACGGCGCCTAAAGCTTGATGGGGTGGTATTTCATCGGGCACACATGGCGTTGGGACCCCGGCTACCACTCGGCCTTTAGTCGCTTCTTACGACAAGCCGGCCTAGCTGTGAGTATATTCTAACGTCCTACTCACAGGGCTTGTTGTAATAATGTGCTATCACTAGAAAGATTATCAATAATAATTATTATTAATAATATAATGTCAGAAAGAAGACACGTGTTTCTTTCTCTTAGGAAAAGGGCACGTGTGATGCTGCATCGGCCTCTTGGGAAACTATTTTTTCTTGATCAGGTGCATCAGCCAAATTCCGAAATATTGCCAACGATTTTTTCCCCACCAATGTACTGCTATGTTTGACGCAGTGCACAGCTTAATGGCCTAATTAGTATTAGCTAGTGGCCGGGTATTTGGATCCAAGCTACTACTCAGTAACTTGTGGCAAACTGCAATAGCAAAAGTCGTCAGTTGAACCTAGGTATGCACAATCGAACGCATAACACACCTTTTTTAGGGCGGCAAACAAAAGAAAAAGAATGAAGGGACTATCAAAATGCTTTAGTTTTATCTGTTTTCAAGCAAAAGATTAAGGTAAACAAGCGTCTTTTCTGCATTATAAAATACAGTCTGCATATACCCACCGAATAAGACCGTCATAATAAGAAATAGCAGCACTACTAACTACACAAGAATAAGCAATAGGAAACGTAAAAGACTTACACAAATCCAAATTGTCGCAAGGGTTATGCCGGCCTAGCAAAATGATTTAACCAATCGACTAATCAACTAAAGATATCTTTGGGCAGCAATTTGCCTTTTGATCATCTTGCTGATACATGTCCACTTTCGTGGAGATTATACAAGTTTGGTTACCACTTAACATAATCAACAAACGAGATCGGCAGTGTTCAAACGAAATATCAATTTGGTGAATCTATCGACTTAGATGCTTTGAATTTCTTTCCATTTTTTTATATTAAAAAAAATGTGGATACATCCAATGCCTTTTCACCCATGACTAGAAAGATAACTAAAAAAGTAGTATGATACCATCCAAATATTACTTCCTATCTTATATAAAAAATAAATTAGGAGTCATCAACAATAAATGAGGAACCAATATATTTTCTTTTTTTTACTGCAAAGTTAATTCGACATCAATTCTAAATTATTTTGAGATATTATATATATTATATTTATTTATAAGTAGTGTGATTGTAATTAAAGTAAATGAGAACTCAGTATTCCATCATATCTAACGACAAAAATCCAATCTTATTAGAGCCATTCTGTTCCTTCCTGATGTCCGCCAATGTATCAATAAACTACTCACGCGATTCGCAAGGTGCATAATTTTAAATAACCCTGCATAAAAACGGTCACGTTTATTTCTCCTAAGATGATTACTATAGGACCGAAAAATGCTGCTGATCAATGGACCAATTTGAGATTGATCTCTCAAATGTGGTTTTACTACATTCGTAAACCCTAAAGACTGTCAAATACCCGCACATGCTGTTTCCTTCTTTGTTCTCACCGATTTCTCTCACCCAATCTCATCATGTTCTAATTGAACTCCTCTCAGGCTTTTTAAAATTAAGAAAATAATTCCGGCATCTGTATGGTAAACAAGAATAAAAAATCATACGTAGCCACAGTATGTATGGAGGAAGACACGATACAAGAACACAAGATAAGCAGGTCAATATTTTCACATTTCACGATGATGTGCTACAGATATACTAAATTGGTGGCTACCGGAGGTCAACGCTCTCGCTTATAAAATTAACATCAACATTAATCTAGAAAACACTAAAGTGAAAACTTATCACACAGGAAAATACGCGAGATAAAGAGAAAATAGAATTACTGTTGGTTTACATTTTATTTGACTTGGAGATCATTTTCAACATTTTCTTTTACATAAAACATGCGCATAAAATGAATTTGGGAGTACCCTGAAATGTGGGCGGAAAAAAAGAAGGAGAACCGACAAAGAACGAATCAATGTACATCGGTTTTGAAAGCTTCAAAATAAGAATGGCAAGAATAGGGCAGAGCCATCTACTCTTGTGTAGATCGGCTGAAGAAGAATTCCATGTGCTTATCGGCACGTTTGAAGTTAATTTCGTGTGAGCCAAAATATGCAAAACATTCTTCTTTGGAAGGTATCGCAGTAAAATATTTAAAGGAGTGGGGTGCAGCCACCAAGCCCAGCTAAGCAATTTTCTATAAAAAAAAAGTGTAGGCAGCAAACAGTGTCTCTGTGTTTTAGTGATGTTGCCTCTAGGTCCCCAATGAGGTTTATAGCTCGTTTTTTATATCGTAGGTGCAATGCGCTGGCCCAATTATAAGGTTTGAATTCCTCTTTTGAGAGTACTATAACGACAAAATAAACGGAGCGTTGTTGTTGCGGTGCGTCCAGAGAGAAGCACGAGTCTGTATCCGGAGCGTCCAAGCACGAGAACGTATAGAGACCGTCTGAGCGAATCCACAGATTATCCAGCATCCCCAGGCAAAGGTTATCGACAGAATGTCCAAGTGATGGGGTAGATAGCGTCCGAGCAAGTCCACAGGTTATCTGTGGGGGTTCTTTAAAGCATTCCCAAAGAACAACCCATATATCAACCTGCCTTCCCCTCACTCAACAAAGCCATTTCACTTACCTGCAATCGAGCAGCGTAAGCTACCCTTCATTATCCTACACCTGGATAGTAAACCCTCAGCAAGGCATACGTATCAATTAAATTATTCCGTTCATAATACATGAACCATTTGTCAACCCGATCAGCTCAGCTCGTCTGCTAGCATGATTCGTAAACACACGCCAATCTTTCAGCGTGTTCTTGTTCCAACAATCCGTCGCACATCTGCAAGCCAAATTTCCGACGATTATCGCCTAAACCGATAGCCGATCATCGAGTTGGACACGATCATATTTGTTGTTTAAACAATCCAATCAACGGCCGTGTCCCACGATGGGTTTTCCCAAACCAAACACACAGTAACTTCACTGTGTTTATTTTGCCTACCACCCGTTGGTCCATGGCCACTCTGGGTAAGTCGTATGCTTGCACATCTGCAAGTCAAATTCCTCATGATCGGTCACCCAATCGACGAACGATCATCAAGTTACACACGACCTATGATTGTTATTTAAACAATCGTATCAATGACCGTGCCCTATGTTGCTTTCCCAAACCAAACATACAACTGTCCCTTGCCATCGTTGGCGAAGTTTCTGTTGACTTAACGTCAACAAAAATATCTATCCTCCATCGTTCACCAGGGCAATACAGCCAGCCTCCGTTCGCGATCATCTATTTGATCAGCTGGATATTTGAATTTCCTTTTGCGCACCCTTCGCATCTTCTTTGCCTTGGCTTCCAGCGAATGGGTTTTCATCCTGACCTGTATGGTCACCACAGGGAAATTCTTTCAAAAAAAAACCCCAATCGATTGGTTATTGGTCATCACCAAAGAAACGATCCGATTCGCTCCTCCCACATCGGTGGGAATTCACCACCAGTTGAGACTGGCCGAAGGATCGAGTCAATGTCTCATGGAGAGTCGATATTTCACCACCGAGGTGCACACACTTGGTGAATGCAAGTCGTGAATTGGTTTAGTTTTTGTTTTGGTCGTTGTTGCGGATTCGCATTCAAAACAACCAGCGAATTTGCAATAACTAGATGTGGCATCACCATTAACAATGTCAGCAATCAGCTGACATTTATGAATTCTGTTGGTTGTCACTTGACAAGCATTTTTATGTTTTGTTTACTTCTTCTTGTTAATTTCTCATTACGAGCGGATGTCAATCAACTATCGCTGCGACGATTTATAATCCAATTAAATATAGTCCATCCGCTAAATAAATCTTAAAAGTAAAACCATCACTTCACCGCGTTTCACTGTTGGCGTTTTGGATCGTTTCTTAGTCGAATTGATCAGGTATTCCGATCACTTTTTTCATTTAATATCAAGTTGGTTTCAGGAATCAAATTGCTGCCGCCATTGCTGTGTTGCTTTACACAATCAAGATAATTTAGATACCAGGAGACACTATCGTGTTCCCACCGAGGGTGATCAGCGCTTGCCTGACACACCAATCTCTTTGACCAGGAGACACCATCGTGTTCTTGACCGCGTTGTATTCAACGCTTGCTGGATACAGTCGTTTTTAAAGAGCCAGTAAAGCCAATTTCCCGTAAAGAAAAAATCGTTCAATATATTAGTTTCTAATACGGAATCAACGCGGTGCCAGAAAAACGAAAGGAGTAATAACGTTGTACTGAATTAATACAATTGATACGTTTTGTTCGAAATCCAACCGCTAATGTTCTAAGGCAATAAGTGACACTAATACAGTTAATACGTTTAAGACAATAAGTTGCATTAATACAGTCATTAGGGGAACTTTTATTAAACCAATTTATACGTTTGTATGTAAATATCGTCGCAGGACTTGCTAAATAAGGCCAAGACCGGTTCCCGGTTGTAGTGCCGATGATGATGATGATGTAATATCGAAATAAAAGGAAAACATTAACTAAAGAAAAACAACTACAGCGTGCTTTGATTGATCCTCCTCTTCTTTGGTGAACAATTTGCGCCGAGACAAGTGTTGGGGGGGACTGAACCGACCGAACCCCCCCCCCCCCCCCCCCCCCCCCCCCCCCCCCCCCCACCACACACATATCCAACGTTTTCAAGCAAAAGTTCTCGAATCAAAAGAAAAAAACGGAAGCGAACCGTTGAGTCGATTTTGAATTGTGACGCTTAAGTGTCCCTTTTCTGTCAGCGACGCGTTGTCAGCTGGCGGGTGACAGTTGGCAAATTGCAGGCAGACGTGAGCGTACTAGATTTCTTCAGTACATTTGTTGTGAATTCGCCACAGTTGTTCCAGATTCCTCTAGTCAAATCTGCAAATTTATTCCACATCTCAGAAGAAATCCTAAATATTGATCGCACTTGTACCAGCTTCAAATAACAAGTTGTTTCAATTAATTAGAATTCGAAAAATTGGAACTTCATTGTGTTTGGTTGAACATGTTCGAATGTTGCTGTTACGCCAAAACTCTTCGTTTTTCATACTCAAATAACTATTCAGAAATTCTTTATAGCAATGATTATGGATTCTCCTTCGCGGGGTTAATAACAAAACAAATATTGCCCCAACCGCTTTCCACTTAACCTCCCTCTTAAAATTTGCCGAATCCTCCGTACGAGGTTTATGGGCGAAAACACAAACGTCTTGTGTATAAATGGATTCCTAATTCCATTGTTATCTTGGCACTTCTCATAAACAAAAATAGGAATAGCATTCCATAACGAAAAATTTCAAGGCATAATCCCCCTCACCCACCCCAATTCTTCAAAGGAAATTGTTGGGCGTGCTAAGTAAATAAAGCAGGTGTACATTTTCTTCTTCTTTTCTATCTTTCACCTATAATACTGCTGCCTATTCACTCAAGGAGCTAAACGCAAACAAATCCGCTGGTGCTGATGCCATTCCCCCAATTCTTTTGAAGAGATATTCCTCTTCACCCTCTAAACCACTGCGGAAACTCTTCCATTTGTCTTATTCTACTGGGCGTTTTCCAAATAGATGGAAGTCAGCGAACATTCAGCCAATTCCCAAAAAGGGCGACAAATCATCCCTTTCTTCTTATCGACCCATAGCACTAACTTATATTCTCTCGAAGGCAATGGAATCACTGATTAACCGTCAACTTTCGAAATATCTGGAATCAAATGACCTCCTCAATGACCGCCAATATGGCTTTCGTAGCAACAGGTCCACAGGAGATTTGATAGCGTATCTTACAGAAAAGTGGAGCCATTCCATACACTACTTCGGAGAAAGCAAGGTTGTTGCACTGGATATCTCGAAAGCCTTCGACAGAGTTTGGCATCCAGTCCTTTTATCAAATTTGCCATTATATGGAATGGACAATTCCCTGATCCAATGGATAAGAGACTATCTTTCTGGCCGTTTAATTCAAGTGGTTCTTGATGGCGTCAAATCTGTCTCCCATCAAATTAATGCAGGTGTTCCCCAAGGTTCGGTACGGTTCACCCACTCTCTTCCTCAACTTTATAAATGATCTCTTGTCCATTACCCACATCCCAATCCACTCGTTTGTTGATGATAGCACATTGAGTTTCTCATACTCATACGAACATTCCCGAGCAAACTCTTCGAACGTCAATACCAATCATCAGGTTATGCTTAATACATTGAATTCCGTCCTCAAGATATATCAATGGGGATCATCCAACCGAGTAGAATTCAATGCCTTAAAAAACTCAGTGTTGCCTCTTGTTGTCAAAGGCGAGCCCCAAAATGAATATACTGTCGATGAATGGCACTTGCATCGACGAAGCCAAGGAACTATCAATCCTCGGCACTCGACTCTTAATTGGAATGACCACATATTTGAAGCTGCGAAAAGTACAGCCAAGTGTATGGGGTTCCTTAAGAAGATACTTCACTCCATCCGACCTGGCCACTATTTACAAGACGTATTTTTGTCCAAAAATGGAGTTAAACTCTCATATTTGGTTAGGCGCATCCAAAACTGCACTACACGTGCTCGACAGGATGCAAACACGAGCAGTGAAACTTATTGGGGACTCAGGTGTAAGTCGATCAATTCCGTCGTTAGAACACAGGCCCAAGGTATCATGCCTATCTCTTTTCCATAGGTATTACCAGGTCGTTGCTCAATTGAACTGTGGGGCTTCTTTAAAGTCTTCTCCAAGAACCACCCACTTCCTCAACTTAACCTGTCTTTTCCCTCACTCACAAGACACCATACCTACCTGCAATTTTGGGCAGCGTAAGCTGACAGCAGCATTGTTCATACCTGAAAGGAAATCTCTCCGACGGCATACATGACTCCATGAACCAGTTTACGTCTCCTATCGGCTCAGCTTTTCATCATGTTCATGCCCCATGAAAACCCATCATCTAACCCAAACAAATAACCCATAGCCACCGTCGCTGAGTTTTCTGTGGACTTAACGTCCATGAACAATTTTCCCTATTCTGCTATAGAGCCATTCGTCTAAAGCAAATAGATTCCCAATCTCTGGTGGAACTATCGTCACCATCAGATATCGCCTACAACTGCATTTCCCTGGAATCTTAAGTAAATACAATGACGACCCGTCGCAACATAGGCACATCATGAACATTGTGCATCCCATCATTGGACCTGTGAAATAGCGTTTTTGTTTACCTTAAAGCAAAAACCTATTTCGTTCTCAGGCGCAGATCATCGAGGATTTATGACCACATTGCCTGCAATCCCTTATGTTCGTTGCTTTATTTATTCAGGTGCAGTATCGTTCGTTGTCGATACTTCGTGCGAATGGGGCGTCGTACATTGACCTGTACGGAAACATGAAGAATCCATCTAGACGACGGCTGGTGGAAGTTGATCTCGACGAACACCGACGAATCAAAATTCACCCTTCGAGGAGAGACGTTGAGTCTCTGCTGTCGCGCTATTCGTTCTTTTTTTTGTCAATTCTAAATTAATAGAGTCAGATTTCTACACGCGAGGAGAGGAGTCAATGGCCGTAACTTTGAGATTTATATGTTTTAATATAATGATGTTAATTGTCCCTCTGACGAAAAAGGTTTATTCGTGAAACGTGGTTTAACTAATACCTGAGTGTCGCTGTGGAAAGTCATCGTCTCACCAGCAGGAAAAGATAGTTAATTTGTAAGACCAGTGTAAGGGTCAGAACCAAAAACTAATTGATGTTACAGTTTAATGTTAATGAACAGTTTCAATAAAGTGCAACAATAAATATGACTAAATAACAGTGTGTTTTCTTACTTTCGGATTACGTAGGAGTGTTTGCAGGAGGATCTATTCCGTGTGCACAACAGAGTTGTGGGTTGTTGCGCTGAACCTGCGCCCATATCGACGCCATAGACAACACCACCCACAGAACTTGCTGAATGTGTTCCGCCGCTTCAGACATTTTCCCACGATACCCGTCAATCTGTGAATGCGCATCAGTTCACTTTGAAAGTGGACTTCAGGCGCGCAATAAAACATAGAGAGTCATTCTTCAGCCGAACCCCACGAATGTGGAATGTTCTGCCTGATCATGTGTTTTCTGGTCGTTGTGATATCCAGACATTCAAGACCAATATACATCGACACCTCCTTTCTTTATCCACTTCCTCTCCATCCGCTCGCACTGTGCTCTGACATTTAAGGGTACTTCAAAATCCCCGTTTGTGCGCACGTTTGTGTAAAAAAAAAGTACTTCGAGCGTCTTATGGACCACTGTTGTGAAAGCGTCGATGGTCAATCCCAACTTCCTGAGGCCATACTGTTGATCCAAAAGTATTCCGTTGCTACCTATCATTGTGCCTTTGGTCTTTATTTCCCTTTCTGGCTCTCCTACAGCCACCCCCACCCCCTCGTCTATTTCTCCCTCTCTTTCTCTTCTCTCTTCTCCTTTCCTCTCTCTTCTCTCTTCTCTCTTCTCGCTTGTCTCTTGTCTCTTCCCCCTTCTCTCTTTGCCCTTCGCTCTTCTCCCTCTCTCTTTTTTCTTCTCTATTCTCTCTTTTCTCTTCTCCTGTGCTCTTCTCTCTCCTCTCTCCTCTTTTTTCTCTTTTCTCTTCTCTTTTCTCCCCTCTCTTCTCTCTTTTTATCGTATATTCCGTTCAGGGTATATTTTCTGTACAGGATTTGATGAAAGTAATCCCTCTATAGAGTTCTCCTTCCAAATGTTTGTCTAAGCTCTATAGTTTTATTGACCTACCATTTCTATTTGATGAACTGATCAACCAAAGGAACTCATATTTAGTGTTTTCTAACTTAATGGAACTTAGCCGCAGCATGTAAATACATTGGGGTAGGTTAGTTCTAGTGTGTAACAAATTTAATTTACGATTCTGCCTTCTTAGCCAAAAATGAAATGGAACAAAAGGGTTTGGAAAAGTGTACAAGTTAGTTTAAAATATTTTATTGGTCGGCTAAGTGTGTTATTCGAATTTTTTAATTTTATTTCTTTAGAAGTTTACGTTAAGAATTCCTAATTTAGGAAAACTGCCTTGTGTCTTTGACTTGTCCAATTTGCAACTCCACCACAATTAGTCGTCACCTATCCCGGATGATTCATGTCTTGCTGAATCTCTTTCTATCTTGTTTTTCATCTCACCACTATATTGTTTGTGGCTTTACCTATCGTTTAGGTTTGCAATAGGTCTTACATTAAGTACTCGTTTGTACCTTGGTTTGTCAGAACAATTACGTTAATTGTTTAGACGATGACGAAGTGTGAAATTCAAACAATAGTGGTGAAATGGCGGTTACTGCGTATTAATCAGCAACTAAAGTTTTTGGAACATAAAGGAAAAAAAAACCGAAATATACGTGACTGAGAATATAAAGCTGTGATCTCAGCGAATTGAGGAAGGAAATGGAAAGATGTACGTATGGTCGTAAATAATCACCAAAGTCTACTGGCTGACTCCCCCGTGATTTCTTTGGCAATAAAAGCTAAGAGTGGAACAACTTGAATAAGAACGCCTAAACTATCAATGCAATCTGAAGAGCCCACAAAAACATGAAAAAGAATAAAAGTTGACATAGGCGTCATCGGTTGCACGTGATCCAAGGATGTAGTTGAGGAATTTATTGCCAAACAAACCGTCGGGTGTGATCAGCACTTGTGGACGTTCGCCCGGCGCAGGTTCTCCTACTTGCCTTCCAATCCCCTTCCTCAGCCGGACTTATACAGACATTCCTGCCAAGTTATTCGCGATCACGATACTTGATCGTAAGCCTGTGTCGGGCCTCAAATCATCAGTGATCGCGCTTTTTTTCACACAGATCTGACAGGGAAGACAAGGAGAGTGGGAGAGTGAGAATGAGAATTCAAAAGAAAGAGATTATCTATCATTGCTCACAGAAAAGATTGGATAATCAGGGGAAAGAAGAACAGTATGTTAATTTCACTGTTTTTTTATCTAGATACTTAGGCATGATCAAAAGCCAAGTCTACACGAGCAACCGTCGCTAAATGAAAACACATTGCTCCAATAAAAGTTCTCCCATACACCGACACTTTCGCGATCTCACGGCGCGGGGTGGCGGCGGCAACTCAAAGCTGAATAACTTAATATAAATCACACTTCTCTCCATTGCCTTGGGGTAGAAGCCACCATCGCTCTATCGGTTGAAGTCTAGTCATATCATCAACAAAGTTCTAGCAACTAGAACACGGGTACAGCGGCATTTGTATTTATTTCCGTCTCGTGCTCCATATTATCAATTCTACCGAGGAAAGTGCAACGCAATGTGTCACATATTTTAAGTTTATTTTAGTCAATCTATTTAAACTTAAATTATTGTCATATAATATAAAAGATATTTTTATCAGTCTACCTCGACGGGATCGAAATTTGTTTGCTTATAAATCACAGAATATGCACGTGAAATCGTTTTCGTAGCCGGACATGAAATGGTACAAAAGAGTTCGGAAAAAGTGACAAACGTTTCTTAAAAGTTCGTTAAACAATATTTGTTAGTCGGTATTAAGATCGTTATTAGAATTTTTAAGTTTAACGTTAACAAATCGTAAGTTTTTAAATTACCACAACAATGCGGGTCGATGAGGGCAATCGTCAGCGCAACGGTCACGTGTTGGTATGGAATCAGACAGATTTGAATGATATTTTCGAGCAGAAACCAGAAAGTGAGTATTGTCATATTAGAGATATCTTGTTACGTTTATTACAGCTGGATTGAGTTGTAACTTTTTATCATTGGGGTGATTTGATCAAACCACGTGTCTACCGTACAGCTGCCAGTACGAAAACAAATAGGAGTCTCGTGTGGTGATAAGTATACACGATTTTCAAGTCGATGTGTTTGTATGCTAATACAAGAATAGTACTATAGTGTGTTGAGATAATAATAATAAATTTCGATGAAAGCGTATACTCATTTCATTTCGTTGACTGAGTCAACTTGACGAAGTTTGGTTGAAATACATGCATGCGGTGCGATATGAATACAGAAAATCTTTTAGCTCACAAGCCGGCAACAGTTTCGAATGTAAAGTGAGGTTTATGGCAAGCAGCTCTAAAATGAGACTTAAGTGTGGGTTCTAAGTCTTGTGTTTTAAGAGGGTCATTAAACGACCGGTAAGGTAAAGGGACTCATACATATTTATCTTGTAAGGCGACATGAACGTGGAGATGCCAAGTCATTCAGTTTCCAAATATTAAAATATTGAATATTGACAAAAATGTCGGCACAATCTAAACCCGGGCGTTTTAAATAAATTTTCAAAAAGAAAAAGAAAACGAGAGTCGTTAAATAATTTATTGATAGCATTCGTGTCACCTGTGATTTCTAACGGCATTAAATTATGGTATTTGTATTTTTCTTTTATATAAAAAAGAAAGCCCAGACAGATTATTCTTAGCAACCACTTCGCGATTATTTGTTTGCTCTGTGTTTGTTCTTGCCTTTAAAAACCTAAATTTAAAGGGATTGTTTTCTCGACTTCTTTAACAGCTTCTAATGCTATCTAGTATTTCAAAAATAACAAAGCACAGCTGTTGACGAAAATACTCGTATATAAATTCGGTAGGTTGGTATGAGTGGTGTGAAGATTTGGCTCAAATTCCGTTGCACTTGTTTTGTTAGGTTAGGAATTACAATGTAGCTTGTATCGGGTTTTCCAATAGGGACTTGACAACTTTGAATTTGTGAACGCACTCTTTCACTAATCATCGAACTGTCACTGTCAATTTATTCAGTAAACTCCACATTTTTATCATGGTTAAGTACACGAACGAACAACGTCTGCAAATTATACAAATTTACTACCGAAAAAAAAAAGTCAAGTCCCTACTGGGAAACCCGATATTTGGAAAAAATTGTTATCGATGACGTTTTAAAATGGATTAATTCATCTGCAGCACAATATTTACGGGAGTTATGGTTTTCGAGTACGAGCCGAAAACTAGAGTCACGTCTCTTTCTATTTTAATACGACGACCCGCACACGTCGACTGTTAAAACCACAAGGCCAATGTTTAAATTAGGCCGGAGCGCACAACCACTCGCTATCACGACTCAATGCACAAGAAGTTGAATCTCGTGTCTTTCGACACACATCCTTTTTCGTCCCGCTTCCACGATAGTTATTTCTAGGAAGCGGAATTGGCTAATAGGGGGGACTACGGCTAATAAAAAGAATATGACTATTGCAATGTGAGTGGGGTTGTTACGTGCGGTTTCCGCCACCCCACCAATTAATTGTATTTAATATAATTTGTTTTAATGTAGTTTGATGGTAAGGTGGTGGAAGAATTGCGCGATCCACAAGTGAGTGTTCGAACACGCCCCGATTCGAGTGTGGATCGTGGGCGAGTTCGAATTCTGTTTTCGGAGTGGACGTTGAGGGAGGGCGAGAGAGAGAGGCGGCAAGAAATTTTTGGATTCCGTTTGTCTTGTTTTCGTCAAAAATACGGTGAAAAAGTAAACAGTTCAAAGAGACAGTAGATTTCCGAACAGTTGAAAAAAGAAAGGAATCGAAGGGTCAAGGAAGAAAGTAGTGCCGCAGCGAAAAACAAAAAGCTTTTTCGGTGGTTTTTAAAGAGTAAAGAAACGAATCTGTGATCGTTGTTCTTTGTTGGTTACATATTTTGAATTGTTTAAAAGTTCGGTGTACAGTCAACCAGATACAGAAGGAAAAGGACGAGCAAAATGAGTCCATGTAAAATACCCATACGTTAATTGTAAAATCAACCAAGGTTAAAATAAAATGATAATTGTGCTCTGGATAACACCGAATAGTGTTTTAATTATATGATCACTAAAGTTGAAACCTTAAGCCGATAAATCGTGGCTCAGCAACAGATCGCTAAGCGGAGGAGCTATATAACCGCCCATGGGAGAACCGTTTGCCGAACCGAAACTCTCCGGAGCGGGTGACCTATATTTATAATCCCCATACGTGGAGGAACGTAGAAGATGATCAGCGGAACATTCGACTTTGGCCCTCTACACCAGGATACCCCCTTGAAGAAGTAAAGAAAATACCGTGTGTCGAGTAAAAACTCAATGGCGAAATCTTATCAATCGTATGGAAAATACCAAAGCGTCTTATTCTGATGACCAAATAGCCGTTGAGACAATTGAATCACAGCGACTTAATTGGGCAAATATCTAGCAGTTTTGTGACCTGATCGGGAACCGAGCTAGTGTCCTTGAAACGACAGGTAATTAATGATATTTAAACTAAAATTTCTGTGACCAGGAAAAACGTCCTTATAAAACGTCACAGTGGCGCAGCCGGTGCCCGCTAGTTGGATCCGCACCTTAAACCTTGGAGGACGCCTGCCTCGGGGGTGCGAGACCATTGGTGGGTGGAGCCCTGAGGCTCCATACGTCCTAACGCTGGATCGACTTTTTGCAGCGGTCGACGAGTAGCAGTTTCCAGAGACCCAGAATAACATATATTTTTTGTAGTTTTTTTTTTTGATTGATCGCTGTCGATCATTATGTTGGATTTATTTCATTGTTCATACATGCGAACTCATATTTATGTTATTATTGTTGTAATTTATTATTCGCATTTATATTTTATTTTCTTTTGTTGTTATTTTGATTTTTTTTTGCGTTGAATTTAATTGTTTATTTATCAGCAGATTGCTTTGTAAAACAGACATTGTTGAAGGGGATCCTTCTTTTCTTTCTTTTTTCAGTTGCGCGTTGTATTCGTGGTGTCTAATTTTTGGTGTTATTGCTACATCGTCGCGTTAAAATTTTTTTTTCTTTCCGAATTATTTTCCTTTTTTCTCTCTCTCTCTCCCTTCTTGAGCGGTATCATTGTTGTTTGTCCCCCGTTAGGAGTGTTTGTTTATTTGTTGTGGAAATTGTGTTCCTTGTTGTTTTTCGCCCCCCCCCCCCCCCCCCCCCCCCCCCCTTCGATTCGTGCGCGGCCTTTAGCAGTCGGAGATTTCGAGATAAAACACTATCAGCTCAGACGTTTTGGGTTTGTATCCGATATACAGCCGGCTCGTGTACGGATTGGTTCTGTCGCAGTCGGGGTGGTTCTCTGTTTGGATCCCGGGTGTTGTTTTGTTTCGGGGTTCCGGGTTTGATTCTAGTAGCGAGAAATTTTGAGTTTTGTTAGACGGCCTGCAGATGCAAACAAGGCAGCGGCAAAGAGATGGCCGAGAGGGCACCCCTGCCCGGGCACGGCCCGAGGCATTTCCCGAGCCACCGGTTGACGAGGTGGATCCGGAGGCATTCCACGATTCGCGGGACGAATTTGTGGACGAGCGATCGCCAAGGAGGCCCCCGACCACCGTCAGCAAGCAGCCTGTTGAAAGCATGGAGGACACGCCGATGCCCTCATGTTTTAAACTGGGCCCGCAGCCATGTCCTGTACGGACCATGTTGGGCACCGATAGGGTTTTCGACCTTGTGTCGAAGGCGGTCTCCATGTTTTCGGGACAGGAAGGTCAGGATACGGCCGAGAAACTCTCGTTGTTTCTCAAGGGCTGCAGTAGGACCTTGGATGGTCTGGCGGTGGAGGAGGAACATAACATATCAATTGAAAAGTCTCCGGCCTGACACATAAATGGCGGCACTAGAAATCCATATGATTTTTAGTTAGCCCCAACCTTCCAAAGACGCGTGTATAAATTTGACAGAGGTCGGATCATTAGTTTGTGAATTATAGTATTTTGAGTGAGGCAACTTCTGTTATTGTGAAAAAAATGGATAAAAAGGAATTTCGCGTGTTGATAAAATATTGCTTTGTGAAGGGAAAAAATACAGTTGAAGCAAAAACTTGGCTTGATGACGAGTTTCCAGACGCCGCCCCAGGAAAATCAACCATCAAGGATTGGTATGTTAAGTTTAGACGTGGTGAAATGAGCATCGAAGACGGTGAACGCAGTGGACGCCCAAAGAGGTTGTTACCGACGAAAACATTAGAAAAATCCACAAAATGATTTTGAATGACCTTAAATTGAAATTGAATGAAATAGCAGGCACTCTAAAGATATCAACTGAACGTTTACATCATATCATTCACGAATATTTGGGTATGAGAAAGCTCTGTGCAAAGTGGGTGCCGCGCGAGCTCACTTTTGACCAAAAACAACGACGAGTTGATGATTCGGAGCAGTGTTTGGAGATGATCAAGCGTAATAAATCCGAGTTTTTGCGTCGATATGTGACAATGGATGAAACATGGCTCCATCATTTCACTCCGAAGTCCAATCGACAGTCATCCGAGTGGACTGCACACGATGAACCCGCCCCAAAACGTGGAAAAACGCAACAGTCGGCTGGCAAGGTTATGGCGTCTGTATTTTGGGATGCGCGCGGAATAATTTTCATTGACTATCTTGAAAAAGGAAGGACCATCAACAGCGACTATTACACAGCGTTATTGGGCCGTTTGAATGACGAAATCGCCGAAAAACGACCGCATTTGAAGAAAAAGAAAGTGCTGCTTCACCAAGACAATGCACCGTGTCACAAGTCAGTGAAAACGATGGCAAAAATCCATGAATTGGGCTTCGAATCGCTTCCCTATCCACCGTATTCTCCAGATCTGGCCCCCAGTGACTATTTCCTGTTCTCAGATCTCAAAAGAATGCTCGCTGGGAGGAAATTTTCGTCGAATCAAGAGGTGATCGCCGAAACTGAGGCCTATTTTGAAGCAAAGGACAAATCGTACTACAAAAAAGGTATCGAAAAGTTGGAGGGTCGCTATAATCAGTGTATCACCCTCGAAGGGAATTATGTTGAATACAAAAAAAACGAATTTTGCCAAAAAAAAATGTGTTTTACTATGGAAGGTCGGGGACTTTTTAATTGACCAGTTACCTTCCTCCGGTGGCTGCCCTCTAGGCTGAGCGGCGAGGCCTATCGAATGTTCGAGGAGAGGCCACTCACGACCTTCCGCGAAGCGGAACAGCGTATCAGAGAGGCCTATGAACCCCGGGTGTCGTATGAGGAGTTGTGCGCGCAGATCTCCAAAATGCGACAACTTCCTTCCGAGGATGCCACGAGTTTCGTTTCCCGAGTGAAGCGGACCGTGGTACGGTGCGAGGAGGCTGCTGAGCGTTATTATGGTCGGCAGGGTAGGTCCGTCTTCTTCTTATAAAACGCCGTTTAAATCGGTGTTTTACTTTTATTTAAATTTTCTACTATTGTATTTGGGGATATTCTATTGTAAAGGGAAATTAGTGATTTGGAGGGAAGGGAAGGATATGTATGTGAAGACACGAGATGTTAATTATTCAAAGGGGGAGTTTATTTAATTGAACTTTAAATATACAACATTCCGGCGACCAAATCTTCCTTTAATAACAAAAAAAAATTCTAGGTAACAAAACTCAGAGTCACTCTTTGCTTTTCATTCACTTTTATTGTTTCTTTTATTACATCAATTTACCTTTCCTTCTTTTTCTTTAGTCTATTCACAATTTTCTTCAGGCAATAATTCGGAATTCACTATATACATCTTTCTGATACATCAATTAACTTTTATGTATTGTTCTTTAATCTATTCACAATTTTCTTCAGTTAATAATTTGGAATTCACTATGTTCATCTTTCTGTTACATCAATTAACTTTTATATATTGTTCTTTAATCTATTCACAATTTTCTTCAGTTAATAATTTGGGTTTCACTACACTTATCTTTCTGTTACATCAATTAACCTTTACATATTATTCTTTTATCTGTTCACAATTTTCTTCTGGGCTCTCTCGGCACTTTCGCTTCACTTCAGATTCACTACCAGCCTCCTCTCATCAACACCCGCCTTAGTCAACTTTTTGTTCGATCTACCACCGACAACTTTCCGATCGCTATCTCCAATCTTTCTCCCCGCTATTTTTCTTTTGCCCCTGCTTGTTACCTTGGGGTCAACACCTCCCGATGACGACAAGGCAATTTCATTTCGCAATGACCTAGTTTCCGATTTTCGATTTCAATTCGCAATTGCTTTGTACTGCGATGTCAGTCAATATTCCCATCCGCAATTGCGAATTGACCCAATTAATTCTTTTCGTTTTGTGGCTCGTGCCGAAATATGCAGTTAATTGCTTTTATGCGGTTTGTCAATTGCTCTGAAATATGTACTTAATTGCATTATCGTTCTGGGGGTTATTCGAGTTTAGAATCGGCTGGCGTTTTTCTTTTTGAATGTATCAATGACCTCTTGTATATCATCTTTGTCTATGATGTCACTGACACACTTAAAGGGAATTTTGAAGTACCCTTAAATGTCAGAGCACAGTGCGAGCGGATGGAGAGGAAGTGGATAAGGAAAGGAGGTGTCTATGTATATTGGTCTTGAATGTCTGGACATCACAACGACCAAAAAACACATGATCAGGCAGAACATTCCAAATTCGTGTGGTTCGGCTAAAGAATGACTCTCTATGTTTATTTGTGCGCCTAAAGTCAACTTTCAATGTGAACTGATGCGCATTCACAGATTGGCGGGTATCGCGGGAAATTGTCTGAAGTGGTGGAATACATTCAGCAAGACAATTGAACAACGACCGTGGTAATACCTATAGAAAAGAGATAGGCATGATACGTTGGGCCTGTGTTCTAACGACGGAATTTACCGACTTACACCTGAGTCCTCAATAAGTTTCACTGCTCGTGTTTGCATCCTGTCGAGCACGTGTAGTGCAGTTTTGGATGCGCCTGACCAAATATGAGAGTTTAACTCCATTTTCGGACAAATGCTGGGAAAGTCCGTATGAACGAAGTTTCCTCAGCAAAGCCATTGCCAGACGGGGTCAAAAGCCTTGGAGATATCCAATGCGACCCCCCTTTACTCACAATGCCCCTCAATCACAGATGTTCATATATCGGTTATAAAGGTCAAAAGGTCTCCCATGGACCTCCCGTCACGAAACCGGTATTGACGATCATTCGGAAGTTCGTTGCACTTCAAATACTTAATTAACTCGGCATTGATCAACTTTTCCATCACCTTAGATAACAGAGACAATAATGCTCTCGTCAAGTAGTTTTGTGGGAGACACTTTTTCCCGCTCTTTGGGAATGGCTGAACTCGGGCGACCTTCCAGCAGGTATGAAATATCCTCCGTGCATAATATAAGCGAAAGAGTCTGCCAAGAACCGGCGAAAGTTCTGGAAAACACTTCTTAAGGACTATTACTGGTATTCCGTCCGGGCCGGTTGCCTTCTTACACTTCAGTCCACGTAAAAGAAGTTGAATTGTACGCGGAAGGAACGTCATATTCCGCATGGAATGCCGTACCAGCGCGATTACAAGTGGCTCCAAAAGACCGGCATCGAGGTTTGGAATCCCGGAAAATAAATTCGCGAACACATTAGCTTTCTCTTTTGAATTTATGACTACCGTCCCGCTGCCCATCAGTAACGGAGTAAAAGTTGGAGTAAGAGAAATTACTGCTGAGAGCGCTTGCCATTGACTAGTGCTCCGCTGTCCATCGCGGCAAAAGAGGAGGAAGCGAGACAGCACTTGCCATTGACCAGAAAGGACCCGAACTAGTTGGGCACCCAAGAAGTTTATTGGTTACTCTGTCGTTGTAGACCTTCTTCACGGTATCAATCGCCTGGTTGCACGCGTTACTGATTCTAACAAAATTCATTCGGTTAACCTCGGCGCGATTGGACCGCCATTATTTAAAAGCTCTATTTTTTGCCGCTGTAATCTGCTCGCATTTTTTATCAAACCATTTTTAGGAAAAATGTATGCGGCTCGATATAGTTGATGGTGATGATTAATATTCCGTTGTAGGTTTAAATATCCATTTATTACAGCATATGAATTTTCCTAAAAACCACCTCGGTTAATTTCCCATTTAAATTATATGCCCGCTTGCAACCAAGCAATCCCAATTTCCTTCGAAAACCATTTCGGTTCCTATTCTACCTAAAAGATGTAAAAGCACATCAATTTCTTACAACCAAAGCGCATGCATTTCCCCCAAAAACCACTTCGGTTCATTTCCTCCTTAAACTATACTTCTCGCTTGCAAACAAGCGGCAGCTAATTTTCCGCGAAACAACCATCGCAACGACCGAGACCCGCATTCCGTTGTCTAACCGACAACTCATGCCCATATTCGGTCGCATTTCCAAACAAATTTCCTCGTATACATAACGCCAGAGGAATTTGACTCAGCCTGTACGGCGATGATTCTCCGAAACTAAATCCACTATGCAAGCATAGCGACCCCTTTCAAAGTTCCTAGAAAATGGCAGTGAGTTGATTTAGCTATGACGCCACTGCCACGACACGACGAACTTTTCCCCGCTAGCAACAGTCAGTCGAGATTCAACCGCCACCAGGGCCACACCGCCGCCTGCAAGCATTTTGTTTAGTTTCAAATGTTTCCATTCGATACACTCAATCGGCGTTTAACGTAGTGTATTTTGGGAGTCCGTTGTCAGGATGTGACGTGTGTTTTTGGCCACCTTATGTTTGGCAATCCTCGCGTATCAAACAGCTTTTTGTATCATAGTGCGGCGCGACTCGGGTCACTGTTAGGGGCATGCGGATTTACCCAACCACCAGATGCCGAAAGTCGTAAAGTGTCTTGAGACGTTATTTTCGAAAGTCCGCATTCGTTGTTAATCGAAATCAATTTGCAATATTTCGTTTTGGAAACCAAACCAAAATTAAGTGCTCTTGGAACCGTGGTTAAGTGAAATATAATACTAAAATAATCCTAAATAAAAGGGGAAATTAATCAATAAACAAATATATAAGAGAAAATCAAAAGAAATTCATATATGATGTTTTTTTTAACAACATGTATAGACAATATTTTTTCATTCCAAACGTGGCAATTAAAGTGAAGACAAAATAAAAAAAAAAACCTTAACATTAAAACTACACCAGCGTGTTTTCCTTCGTGGCCTATTCTCTCTGGTGGACAGTTCTCTTTTGTTGCTGCGGCGGAACAATCGGAGTGTTAGCGAAAAGTTGTGGGACGAAGCAGAACTCGCACCCATGCCGGTGCCACACCGTTCCCCACATCCTCTTGTACAGGAGTCTTGCGTTTTAGACCCCCTTGTCATTGCTTTGCTTCTGATCGGACCAACTCAATACATTCTTCTGTATGAAATTCTTGAAAGCACCGTTCCCAATAACATCCACATAGGATAAATCTTGTGGGATCCCCTACTAGCTGTAAGCCTTAGTAAACTAGTACTGTTATATTTAATTTATCATGTAATTTATTATTAATTTATTT
Organism: Microdon myrmicae; assembly: GCA_963931805.1. Lineage (NCBI taxonomy): Eukaryota > Metazoa > Arthropoda > Insecta > Diptera > Syrphidae > Microdon > Microdon myrmicae. Next base: position 179,207,148 of record OZ007497.1, on the reverse strand, counting down.
ACATTATTGGGCTCATTTCCCAGGGATACCAGGCACATAACAGAAATGAACAGTGTAATATAAAATAAACCCACAGATACATACAGAAGCGAAGGTTATCAAACGTCAGAAACACAATCTGTCTGCGTCTCACGTTTTTTCTGTATTTCATTAATGTCTTCTCTTTTTTTTAAGTCTGCCGTTTTTTTAAATTGTCGTTGAGAAGAACAATGGTGATTCTTATCAAAAAGCAGAATCGCATTTTTATATTTTAAATTTATTTAAAATTTTCTTGGATCCAAAGAAAATCATATTTTTATGTTTATAATCGAATTGATTTAAATACAAATATAATATTCCTACCTTTGTAGGCAGCCTAATAAAATATAGATAGATGGTTGAAGATAATTTCCCCTAGACCGTTTTGTTTGTATTCAATTGTATATTATTGCTTTGGAAATAATCACGAAAGCTGATGAAAATCGTAATATCTGTATGAGTGTTACAATACTAATCTCCCCCCGAGTTTAAATTTAGCAAAGAATCGCAACAAAGTCATCTATAATCGTCAGACCGACTACTGTACCGACTGATAACAATGTCCGATCTATTGATGAAATCAGCAAATGTGTGGTGCAATATTGCTACTAATGAAGGATAGAAAGGCGTAGAACTTAATACGAGTATCATTAAAAAATAAATACCTTTAGAGACGAGTAACCAAAGTAAATTTTTTAATCTAATCAAAACAAAATCAATTAGGAAACAATCTGGATAAAATAAATATATTGGCATTCTTTGAGGAACTAACTTTTAGAAACTTGACATGCTTAAATATTAAAATTTATAATAGATTGATTATCTAATATTTTGGCAGATATATTTAAATAATAAAAAGGCTGATCATAAAATTTCTAAATTGCAATAGAAACCGATTATTCAAAAAGTTTGTCGAAACTAGTTGTTCCCAATTTTCGTTCTGCTAGTATTCTCTTTCTGCAATTCTTTACCTCACTGATTAACATTTCAAAAACAAATTTAATTTCATTGTTATTAGGCGCTGTATATACCTCAATGAAATTAAAGTGAGGGTTTTCATCGGAACGACTGCCTGGTGATGAGAAACAGGCGAAATGTATATCAAACAACGCCCATCGCACTCTATTCCACCCATTTCAAAGTGAATTAGAATCTCGAAAGTACTGGTAGCTTAGACTCAACTTCCATTCAGGGTATTTATCACTCATACAGCGTATGACTCTCTATTTATTAGACTTTGTATTATTATATGATTCAACAACAATTATTTAGTTACACAACCCGTCTATAAAGTGCACAAAACCGAACGAAGTTTATTTTACGGATAGTAGATTCAATTATTCGTTATATTTAGGTACGTTTAAGTCATACTTTGCTTTGGTGTTCGGAAGTTATATTACGCAGAAAACGAAATGCTTATATAAATATTCCTGAGAACTGCAAACAGAAAACTCAATTTTTCATGGTTGAAGCTTCAAATAAAGGAAATGACTAAAGCAGACTAGAACGGCCAGGAACGTATTACAGTGGTTGCTTGAGTCTGCCATACGACTTAACATTACGTTAGTAGCCTTTTACAAGTTTTAAATGGCAAGTGTATCTGTTTAATGTAGTTCTCATGAAAGAAGAGAAACTCTTTGCAGTTATTCGAAATGAAAATTGCACGCGTTAAAAGTTTTTTTTTAAATATCATTACAACAGCATCACAGGAACAGAAAAGGAATATAAATTGAGACTTAGTGCCATCCTATTGGATAATAGAATTCGATTGAGTTTTTTAGATTAAAATTTTGCGTCGTTCCCTTGAAAACCGTTACAAGAAAAAAAAACCAGGTTAAACTCAAGATTGATCCCACTAATCTGTGCAGTTTTAAACCGAGCATGTGAGACAACAACACAATGTTAGTTAGGCGGAAATTTTTAAAAACCAATAGAAATAGGAATAAATCAAGTCAAAGTCTAACAGCGCACAACAACATTATATTGTAGCGAGCTTAGGGTTCGCTGGATTAATTATTTTTAATAAATAAGAGCCGTCAAATCGGTTTTGAATTAATCTAACACTTTGTGGCGTTTCTAGCAGATACACACGCGACTAGTGAAGAACAACACCACCAAAAGCACATCCATTAAAGCCGTATACCATAGCAATAATATACCATTTCCACATTAGTCGAATGTATTTGATATTAGAAATCAAATTCACATAAGCGGCAGTGGCCTGATGGGTAAGAGCTTTGGTTCTTTTAGTGATTCTAACAGTGATAGCGTCGGTTCGAATAACTCGCTCTTCACTATCGTCGCAAACGCTATAATTTTATCAGTCCGTTAATAACAACCGTTACTTTTACGGTACACTTAACGATTTCTTTCCTTATCGCTTCCGTACTTATCGCGTCTTTGACTGCTTACTTCTCACTTATTACTTCTTACTTCTTACTTATTGTCTGCTTCACTTTCTACTTCTTACTCGTCTCCATGATCTGTGCGACGTATTTATAGCGTTTCCTCATTCTGATTCGGCGTTTCGATTCCGTCCGTTCCACAGCCCTGAATGTTCTACTGTTCCTAGTCTCCAGTTTTCCAGTACTTTCTACAGTACTTTGTTTCGGACTTTCTCGAATATTCTAGTACTGATTGTCATATGCGTCACACTACCCTCCGCCTAGATTAGTTCGTCGCGAACTAAGTTCACTGGTCTTCTGGGTTAACAAAAGTCGCCAGTCCGTCACGATGTACCACTTTCATCTTGGCGTTCGGTCTTCGCTGAATCCTATAGACAACGTCGTTAATTCTTGTGAGAATCTTATACGGTCCTTCCCAATGTTGCTGCAATTTCGGAGAACTTCCTTTTTGCCGATGAGGGTTAAAAAGCCATACGTTATCGCCTGCATTAAATCCGGATGCGTTGGCTCGAACGTCGTACCTTGTTTTCATCCTGTCACTGGATGCCTTGATTTGCTTTCGAACCAAATGATGAATCTCACCGAGGCGATTTCTCCATTCGGCTACGTAGTCTTCGATGTTGTCTATGGCATCTGGAGGTATTCCGAATCGCAGATCGGCTGGTAATCGTATCTCTCGCCCAAATATAATTCTTGCTGGAGAATGGCCCATCGTATCGTGATTAGCCGATCTATAGCTCATGAGAAAGGTTTGTACATATTTGTCCCAATCTCGTTGGTGATCACTAATGACTTTCGATAAGTACTCTTTCATTGTTCGGTTGAACCTTTCGACCATTCCGTCTGACTGCGGATGTAAGGGTGTGGTCCTGGTTTTCCTCGCGCCCAGTGCCGTACAGATGCCTTCAAATATCTGTGATTCGAAGTTTCGGCCCTAATCGGAATGCAGCTCACAGGGGACTCCATATCTGCTGATCCAATTTTTGATAAGCTGCTCAATGACGGTTGTTGCTTCTTGGTTTGGAATTGGAAGGACTTCCACCCACTTGCTGAAGTAATCCATGATGACCAACATGTATTTGTTGTTGTCGTTGGTTTTTGGAAATGGTCCTGAGATATCAATCGCAATTCGCTCGAAAGGGGCACCCACGTTGTACTGCTTCATAGCGCTCCTTGGTTTTGCTGTTAGTCCTTTGGTCGCAATGCAAGGTGTGCACTTCCTACACGAAGACTCGACGTCATCTCTCATGTGAAGCCAGTAGAAGCGAGATCGTAATTTTGAAAGTGTCTTATTAAATCCCAGATGTCCACCGGAGGCCCCGTTGTGTATGTCTGTTAGTACCTCCTTCACTTTTGATGGTGGGACTAGAATCTGCATTCGATGGGATTTTCCGTCCGCGGCTTCCCATTTACGCTTTAGAATTCCATCTTCCACCAGCAATGAATTCCATTGTGCCCAATATGCCTTAAATGTTCCACTCTTGTCGGAAATATCGTTCCAAGTTGGCCGCTAGTTCTTTTCTTTGTGTTCCACGATTAGCGATAGATCTTCATCCTGAAGTTGAGCTGCGCGTATAGCATCACTCGTCCACCTATCTAGTACTTCTACTTGTACCTTACGAAGGTCGTACGCCTCTTATTTTAAACGATCATTTTCTACTTCCGAATCCTGAAGGCGACGCTTTAGGGTCAAAATTTCAGCTTGCCATTCTACTAGATTAGTTGATAAATGATTGTTCTCCTCAATGACCTTTTCTCGGCTGGTCTTAAGAGCAATTATCTGTTGATGCAAGTATTTACATTCGGTCGTGGTGCTGTTCAAGTCTGAATCACGCTGAAGGCTTCTCTTGTGATTAGCGCATGAACAATTCTCCCTTGATGTTTCATTCATTCGTCGACGTTGCCTACAGTCAACAGAGATGTGGCCGACCTCGCCGCATGTCCAACACTTCATATCAGGTCTCGGAGTTCTCCGTTGTACATGCCCGATTCTTTGGCAGGAACATTCCTAGACGGACATTTATCGGACTCTATATGTACACCTGGTAGCCAGTTTAGCAGATTCGTATGCCAACGCGAACGCCAGTATTTCATTAGTCGTCTTCTTTCCCCCCAAACGAACGGCCTGTTGCAAGTCCCGATCTTGGAGTGCATCCATGTTTATAAATGCATCCATTACTACCTCGTTCGGAAATTCCTCAGTCATATTTGAATAAGACAAGTTTGCCAATCGCTCAATGTCTGCCTGCAACTGCTGAAGATTTTCTCCAGGTCTCTGCATTCTGCTCTGCAGTTGCAAGCGGTAGACCTGCTGCATGTGGTTGTCTCCATACCTAGCTTCAAGGCCGTCTCTTACCACTTGGAAATCTGTTTGCTTCTCTGCTGGTATGGTTTGTAGCAATTCTGCAGCCGCCCCGCGGAGTGACAAGATCAGTGATGTTGACTTTTGCTCATCCGACCACTTATTATAATTGGCCGCGGCGTCAAACTGACGTATAAATACGGACAAGGGTCCCGTTCCATCGAAGGTTGGCGGTTGCATTCTTGTATCTTTGTAGTCAGGTTGGTTGCTAGGGGATGTCTTATTTCTCTCAATACACTCAAGTCTCTTCTCGATTCGAGTTATTTCATCGGTGACTTTCTTAAATTCAGCTTCGTTTTTTAGATCCATTTCTTCCTTAAAGTGTTGAAAATTACATTTCAACCACTGCGTTTGGGCTTCCAATTTTGCATTCAGGTCTACAGCTTGTGCGTCAAATTTTGAATTTTGGACATCCAACTTTGCTTTAACGTCTGCAGCTTGCGCATCCAATTTTGAATTAATATCTGTTGCTTGCGCGTCGAATTTTATCATCATCATCCTGAACATCTCCGAAATCTCCAACAGTGCCGAACTCTTCTCCGTTACATTGCCCCCATCTTGACTCACTGTTTCTTCTCCATCTGGACAGTCTGAGCCAATCGTAAAAACATATGTGTCCGCATCAATACCCTCTTCCTCCATTGCTGCTTGCAGACGCTGTCGAAGAATTTGCTTCTGTCCTCTGCTATCCAGATTCCGATCCTCAAGTTCCTTCTTCAACTCAGGAACGCGAAGATTCTCCAAATGTCGATCTGACATCGCCACAACACACTTTCACAGACTTATTTACTTCACCAATAATTAATCCCGCTTCTGACACCAATTGTGGCGAGCTTAGGGTTCGCTGGATTAATTATTTTTAATAAATAAGAGCCGTTAAATCGGTTTTGAATTAATCTAACACTTTATCAGTCCGTTAATAACAATCGTTACTTTTACGGTACACTTAACGATTTCTTTACTTATCGCTTCCGTACTTATCGCGTCTTTGACTGCTTACTTCTCATCTATTACTTCTTACTTCTTACTTATCGTTTGCTTCACTTTCTACTTCTTACTTCTTACTCATCTCCATGATCTGTGTGCGACATATTTATACCGTTTCCTCATTCTGATTCGGCGTTTCGATTCCGCCCGTTCCACAGCCCTGAATATTCTACTGTTCCTAGTCTCCAGTTTTCCTGTACTTTTTACAGTGCAGGTATTCCCTGACTTACGACCGAGATAGGTTCCTGGTCATCGGTCGTAAGTCGGTTAAGTCGCAAGTCGAATTTCATATAAAAAAAATTCCGACTTAGCTAATGTAATGTATTATTTGTACTGAAATATGTATGTAAATCGAATTTTTTTACTTTGTTTTTTTTTTTTAATTGTTCTCATATATTTTAGGGATTCCCCGCAACTACATATTTGTCTTCTTTAAGTATTTTCTATGAAAGAAATTGGAAAAAAATGGTCGTAAGTGCGAATAGTCGTAAGTCGAACGGTCGTAAGTCGGGGACTACCTGTATTTTGTTTCGGACTTTCTCGGGTATTCTAGTACTGATTGTCGTATGCGTCACAATATATTAGACATGCAAGTAGAAACTCGGCTTTTATGTCAAATTCAAATTTTTTGGGAAAGATGCCTATACAAAGATTGATAATCGAAATATTCGCCATTGCTATTGTCACGCACAAAATCCTCCACCCCTGAACACGTACCTCTTTGGAGCTAAGCTCTATTATTAATCGCGCATACAGTAAATATCGCTACTACATGTTCAATTTGCCCATATTGAATTTAATTTGGATCCAAGACGTGAAAGAACTTATAAATAATAATAATATAATAACTATATAACTTAAATACTTTTTTGAGCCTTGCTGACGCTTTACGTGGATTCTCTTCTATAGTTTCAAGGTGTTGCTCAGCATTAAAGGGATGACTCTATTGAGGTGTTGGTGAAGGCATTTGTATTTTTTTCTGTTTCTTGCTATTTTTTAATTGTGTAACCTATTAAAAGACAATAAAGTCAAACCAAACCAAGAAATTACAAAGTTCTTACATGACCAGAAAGTGACATCGAAATGTCTACATTGATTCCCTGGTGGAATTGTTTAGAATTTTAGAATTCATAAAGAACATAAAAGCCGTTCCCATCCCATCGTTGATGGTTAATGATATCTCCGCCATTTCAATCCAATTAAAAAAGCGCATCTAACTGTTCACATTTCATAGCCAACTGAATACTCCCTGATTCTACATTAGCTCCACTTGTACCTCACTAAGTTTTTCCATGTGTCCTATTCAAATTTATAACTCCCAAATAAAGGGAACTCAACAAATATTAAATCATTTTCCAAAATCGATTATACTTTATCGTTCTCCGCTTATTGATCCACAGCACCAACGTTCGCGTTATCAATGGTGATGGTATCATTAATCAATCGTCAGTTTTCGAAATATCGTAAATCATTCAATGGAGACCGGCAAAATGGTTTTCGTTAACAGCTCCACGAGAAATCTAACGAACTTCTTTATCGAAAAATGGAATCATTCCATACACTAATGGGGCGAAAGCAAAATTGTTGCATTGGATATCTCAATGCCATTCGATTGCATCCACTCCTATATCGAAATTGCCTTGGTACGGAATTTAGAATACACTGAAAGAATGCCGCCCAATACTTGAGCTGGAAAGGAGGTTGTCATGTGCTTGATTGTGCAGAACGAGTTTAATTGACGGCTCTATTTCTATTGTGTTGTTCGGCACAATTACTATGTGGTAGGTTGGGACCCAATGCCCAGCCTCCCAGTAAAATACCACCCTATTAAGTTATAGGCTCCATGAAATAGTTGAAAGAAGTCCTTAAACATTTTTCGGAATTTGGCGGATAGCCTCGGTCGAGAAAAAATAGTATATTAGGGCGGCGATTTAGCGTTATAGGTTCGCTTATCCTGAAAGACCTGAATTGGACTGGATTGAGTATAGGCAGTTTTGGGTGATATCAACTTTTTCTTCCATCGAATTATTGCTGGTTCCTCAAGGCTTCATTATGTTACCTATACTATTCCCTTTATTAATACTCCATTTTTATATTACTCACTGTTGGGGATTTCGCATCCCGCCGTGTGTTAAATGAAAGATGTTTATTCAGATCACGCAGTAGTAGCTCTTGTTCAAACAGAAAATTTGTGGAAATGGTTTCATCGAAAACATTTAAGTCTTGGCAATCTAATTAACTCGACATTTAACTGAAACCACAAATTTGAAGCTCCGAAAAGTGCGACCAAATACGAGGGTTGCCTTTTATATTTCGGGATTAGAGAACAAAAACAAATATTGATCATCGAAAATCACTTTATTGTTTTTCAAAATATTCCCCATGAAGATCTATACACTTTTGCATGAGTTTGAACCAATTGTCGAAGCACTTTTGCCACTCTGATTGAGGTATCTCCAACACATGCATTCTGAATGCAGCAACCGCTTCTTCAGGTGTCGAAAAACGTTGACCTCTCAGTTTGTTTTTTACGTACGGGAATAAAAAGAAGTCATTCGGTGCCAAGTCAGGACTATACGGCGGATGACCCATCAAATCGATGTTTTGGGTGCTTAAAAATGCAGTTGTCGCAGCCGATGTGTGAGAGCTCGCATTGTCGTGGTGAAGAGTGATTCGTCTTCGGCGGTTGGTTTTCCTGATTTCTTGGAAGACAACTGGCAAACAAATGGTTGTGTACCACTCAGAATTGACTTCTGCGTTGTTCTAGTGGTACGGTTGCGACATGTTCAGTTTTTCCGAAAAAACAGGCGACCATTTGCTTGGAAGTGCTTCGTGCGCGAACAACGTTTGTTGGATTTGGCTCATCTTAAAACACCCAGACAGTCGACTGCTGTTTACTTTCGGGCTCATACGCGTAAATCCACGATTCATCACCTGTCACGATGTCATAGACGTGTTTCGAAGCACCGCGACCATATTTTTTGAGCATTTCTTTCGACCAATTGACACGAGCCTTTTTTTGGGCGATTGATAAATTGTGTGGGATCCAACGCGAACAAATTTTTTTGACAGTCAAATGTTTATGCAATATTGAATGTATGCTGGTCCCACTAATGCCTAAGGTTGTCTCAATCTCACGATAGGTCACATGACGATCTTCCAATATCAGTTCGCGCACAGCATCAATGGTTTTCGGAACAACAACTGATTTTGGACGACCTTCACGAAATTCATCTTGGAGTGAACTACGACCACGATTGAATTCACCATACCATCGATAAACACTGGTCCTTGATGGAGCTTCATCGCCAAAAATTGAATTAAGTTCATCCATGCACTGTTGCTGAGTTAATCCACGTCGAAAGTTGTAAAAAATAATCGCACGAAAATGTTGACGATTTAATTCCATTTTTGGGCCGAGATGAATCTTTTAAGTTACTGTAAACAACACAAATAGCGCTCGTATGTCAAAACGTTCTGAGTGCGTATAACCTCAAAAATGTCCAACTTTACGACAGAGCTGTCAATTGCCGGATTGCAACACTAGGGTTGCCAAATCCCGAAACATAAGAGGCAACCCTCGTACATCGATACAACTTTTGCTTATCCACTTCCTCTGTTTCAGTTCTCACTGTGCTCTGACATTTAAGGGCACTCAAAAATACCCTTTCGTTCGTGTTACGTCAAAGAATCCTTGACGACACAAAAACCCATCAACCAAAATGTGTAACTTAATTACACATTTTGTCTAGACAGAAATATTATTAAGAACAAAACTCAAAAGGTTACTAACTACAAAAATTCAAAGAACCCTCAACCCTCGTATTTAACCAAAAGTATCATAAACCGCACTGGACGTATTCGATAGAGTGCAAAATAGAGTTTTGTTGCTTGATTTTACACCCTATCATAGTCAAAGGCAGGAAATCGTTTTTCAGACAAACTACACAATAGCGAGAATCATCAGCTCACGAAGAATAAGATGTATGACATGTAGCGGGAATGGGCATCGAAAGATCAGTCCGTAGAATTCTTGAAGGAAGACGAACAGGAAAGAGACCGGCGGGAAAGCCCCGACGGAGATGGGAGGAAGAAGAAAGAAAGTGAATTCTGGTGTAGCCGAGGTAGTGAGGTCATGAAGTTTCAGATTCCTACAGACGGGAAAGTTTATAATTAGTACTAAACGAACGCCACACTGATCATATGTTCTCCAGTAGACTTTAGGAATTTAAGACCAATGTGCGTCACTATGTCTTTTCACAACCCATTCTCGATTCCTTTGTTTGCACTGCGTATTGTTATTTAAAGATATCAACAAATACCATTTGTTTACGTATATTATTTAAAAATGTAAGTTATCGTAACCTTAATCTCTTTACCACCTGTACCACCGAGTTGAGTTCCCGACTTAATATAATCAAATGGAAAGATATGATATGCACATTTTTACACCAATAAAAAACAAGTTATCAATAAAACAGTAATTCTTCTTAAATAAGGCTCTTTCATCACCTGATCATTGTTATTAAAAATAACCAAAAATTGTTTTAAAAGAGGTCGAAATAGGGGAAGCTGCTTGAGAAGAGCTATGGGAAGATTTTTGCATATGGTACGCCAATGTGTGGAATTAATGCATCAATCATCGACTTCGCGGATGCAGGGATACCTCATCGCAAATTTTTTTTCCAAATAAACAATTCGGTACTTTCAGCTTGTAAACCAAGATGATGGTATTTTATAAATGCAAAACGATTCGATAATCTCTTTAAACCATAGACTGATATGAAAATAAGATTGGGTTAATTCAGAAGATGATTCAATTTTATTGGGGTCAACATACTTGGTTTGGATCAGTACTTATTGGTTGATATTTGAAACCTCTCGTTTCCCTAGTTAATATTAAATTTTACCGATGGAGTAGTTTTTTTCACAACACTGACCCTGTCCGAATTAGCTAGAATAAAACAAATTTACCATATCAATACCGTATGCGAACACATTCAGTAAAGTTATTACTGAACAACTTGGCAGAATTTCTGCTAGTGGTAAATAGCTGTATCTATCATATCAATATAATATGGAGATTTCATATCAGTAAAACTTGCAAATACCTTATCACTATGATTGATGTTTTCTTATCAGTGTCACATTAGCCGGTCTGCACATGGAACCCATGCTTTTATCTTGTACTCTCGAAGGTGTACTTGAATATCGAATGAGTAACAGAAGAAACCGTAGGTGAACCCATATTCGCCCACGAAGAAAATTAGTAATGACATTATTGTTGATCGAATGTACAAGTAGCTCTTGTGTAATAATGACACAGTGATCACTACTCTAACGAAGTTAAGATAATGAAAGTTAATGAAAAATGGAATAACGCCTTGTTGAATGCTCCCTTTTTTTTATCTTTTTCTTCCAAGGTATGCGAACGTATATTTGTTTACGGTCGAAACAAGACTACCTTCAAGCACGCACCTGAAGTCTCATTAGAGGACGTATACAACATTGTATCGTGTTCATTTAAAATTTGCGAAGTACAGTACAAGCAAAAAATATTGTCCACCGCTTCTTCTTCGCACCCTTCAACAGTCTTTTAAGGCTTTTTAAGAACCAGTCCATTTTTAAGCATCTTCATAAGAATGGAAGTGTCGTTCAACCAGGCCAAGTGCCATCGATCAGGAGAAGTAACAATCGAAAGAGAGAATTTCTGGTGCTCAAGTGCTCTTTTTGATATTGTTACGTTTCTACTCCGCACACGACCGTTAAACTATGTCCAGTTTAAAACTATACGTTCCTTTGCGTGAGTTCGACCACTGGATCGCAAGAGTGCTTCAATGTTTTTAAGGACAACCTCTGTTTTCCTCCGTTAAATTCCTCAATCACGTGTTCTCTAGCTCTCTTTTTGAATCACTGGTTACACGTGTGTTCTTTTTGTCGTTCCGTCTGCTTCTGACGTTTCTGTCCGTTTTGTGTATTCTCCAGTATTCATCTAGATGGCTCCAGAATCCATGTGTTGATGTCGTATTAGTTGGCTTAAGGCTCGGTGCGACGCCATGAGGTCACGCTAACGGTTGAAAAGTGTGTCGGTCGTCCCGATCAGACTCCAAATTCCATGATCCCAATGGGGATAGTATCTCTATATGCACAACTTTTATCTTCCCTTGCCTCTTCCGTATGCGATACACCACATCGTTTAGTCGCTTTAAGACTTTATGTGGGCCTTCCCACGATGTCTGCAGTTTTGGGGACACCCTTCCTCCGTTGGGGGTTGTATAATAGTACTAAACCGCCTTCTTGGAACCCCTCGGAATTCATGGCTTGATCATACCGATCCTTCATTTTGTTGCTCATCAACCGCGTCCGTTGCCTCAGGAGACGGTGTATTTCGTCCATCTCGGGTTGGAGCACCTCCCAATAGCTGCCTCCGGCTTTAATAGTGGCACCGTTGCTACGGAATTTCAGGTCCGATGGGAGCCTCAAGTCTGTACCAAAGATGATGTGTGCAGGTGGGTGTCCGGTAGTGTCGTGTACTGCTGATCGGTATGCCATTAAAAACATTTGGGTGTGCTTGTCCCAATCACGCTGACATTTGTCGACAACTTTTCGCAAATGTTCCTCGAGCGTACGGTTGAACCTCTCAACCATTCCATCCGACTGTGGGTGCAGAGCTGTCGTCCGTGTCTTTTTGATGCCCAGCAATGAGCACATTTCTTGGAAGATAGCAGACTCGAAATTCTTCCCTTGATCCGAATGTAACTCGATCGGTACTCCAAATCGCGTGACCCAATTCTGCACGAAAGCTTCGGCTACAGTTTTAGCCTCCTGGTTTGGTATCGTATACACTTCGGGCCACTTACTGAAATAGTCCATCGCCACGAGTACATATTTGTTGCCGGAGTCACTAGTAGGGAAAGGGCCAGCTACATCCACTGCGACGCGCTCAAATGGCGCTCCGGCATTATACTGCTGTAACTTCCCTCTGCTTTTGACTTTTGGGCCCTTGGCTGCCATACATTGTGTGCAGTTTTTAATCCAGTTAGCAACTGAATTCCGGCCATTCACCCAGTAAAACCGTTGTTTTATTTTCTCCAGGGTTTTTGCAACGCCGAGGTGTCCTCCGCTTGGTCTATTATGGAATTCTTCCAACACGGCTGCTATCTTTGATTTTGGTAGGACAATTAAATCGGAGGTGTACCTAACATCATTGCTTTCCCATTGGCGATGTAATACTCCGTCTATTAATTTCAGGCTGTCCCATTGCGCCCAATACGCCTTGGCCACTGGACTTTACCGATGACATTCCTTCCTTTGCTGGTCTTTCATTCAATTCTTTTGCTTTCAGGATCTTGACCAAATCGGCATCGTCCAGTTGGCTTTTTCTTATAGCATTGGAGTCCCATTCCGCATCAGGTCCGAGACTCAACAAGTGGATGTCGACTATCCCTTCACATCGTTCAGCCCTTGAGCAATGTTTACACTCCACTGCACATGGGCGTCGAGAGAGTCCATCGGCATTTCCATGCTGTCCTCCTTTTCGGTGTTGTATCTCGCAGTCATAGTTCTGCAGCCTTTCTATCCAACGATCATTACGATTGCCGCCGTCATCTCTTTGATTGCGCTCATGGGGGCGATCATCACGGCGTTCTTTATCTATATTCCGATTATTCTGAAAGCGTCCACCACCACTACGATTCCAGTCCTCTCGGCGAGTTTCAGGTTCACCATTCTGGAAGTTTTCCTCGAACTTTCTCTTGGGATAGTTTCCATATTCTGAAGTTAGTCGTTCCGGACGATCTCTATTTCCAAAGGTTCTATTATTTCCTCTGCGGAAATCGGTCCTGTATTCCCTATCTATCTATCCCCGTTCCTGAATTCCTTTTCGCCTTTATTATCACGGTTTAATGAATCTTGTTTATATCCTCCACGTAATTGGGGTGGTATGTATCGCTCAGCTGAAGGAGTCGTTTTATTTGTGGGACTATTTGAGTTTTTGCCGCCATTCAAGTCCAGACCAGCAATCTCTTTTTCCTTGCGTGGTGCATCACAATCCCGTGAAAAGTGCCCAGCTTTTCCGCAATTATAACATTTCCCGTCGGAGCCCTTGCGTCCGGTTGACATCATTTGAGTCATAGTCTTTATGAGGTCCCTCACACTTTTCTCCAGGGATTCGTTCGGTTCCACTTCCACGCGATGGACTCTATGCACTGGTTTGCTTAACAGACTTGCTGTTTCCTGTGTCAATGCAAACGACACTGTTTCCGCGAATGTCCTTTTCGGCGTAGAGTACGTTGCTCGTTTTGTATCTGCATCCTTCAAACCATTGACGAACGCCTGGGTTTTAAGTATTTCGATTACCTCCGCGGGTGCATCTGCGTTTGCCAAGTGCGCGAGCCGTTCTATCTCCATTGCATATTCTGGTAACGGCTCGTTTGCTTTTTGGTGGCGATTCATCAACTCTATCTGGAACATCTGCTTCCTATGATCGCTGCCGTAACGCCATTATTGCGTCATAATTGCTACGATCACTTTCAGGAACAGTTTGTAGCACATCGGCGGCGGGTCTTTCAGCGATACGACCAACGCTGCCACTCTGTCCGTCCTTGGCCAATGATTAATTTGTGCTGTCGTCTCGAACTGTAGTTTAAAAACACTAAACGGCACAGTTCCATCAAAGGTTGGGGCCTTAAGTTTCATCGCATTGACAGTCGTAACTGGTTCGCTTGACTGTCTTTCACGCACATGAATATCCAACTCCCTAAGTTTCGATTCCAAGTGATGTTATGGCGTTTGAAATAATAGTAAAGAAGATCGTGTGATTCGAACTGACGCTATAACAGCTCGAATCACGAAAAAAATTTTACCTAAGCGTTACACACCAGGCTACTGACCGTGTTTAGAATTTGATTTCCAAGCTCGACTATATTCCACTGGTGTGAATTATTTTTTTGTTATTTATCGCTTGGTATACGGTTCTGATGTATTTTTCTTATTCGATTTTTCGTTCGTGTTCTTCACTATTTCGCTTGTGAATCGTGTGTATCTGTTAGAATCGCTACAATGTAGTTCGCCTTCCATTTGGTCCTACCTCGCCCGCAACTTAACGGCATTTCCTTCGATGTGCGCTAGTTGGTCCTTAACTTGTGAAGTGTGTTCTGCCAACTGGTTCTTCATGCACGAGGACTGCTCCGTCAGCTGCTTCTCTATGCGTTCCGTCAACTGATTCTCCATGCGTGAGGACTGTTCCGCCATTTGATTTTCCATACGTGAAGACTGCTCCGCCAATTGTTGTGCCATTGCTTGTAAAAGCACGTTCATGTCGAATGTTAGGGTTGGTTGGGGTTCCATCAACTGCTCCTTGACCTCGGATGAAGGTCCCGTACCACCTTGGTTAAACTCATAGCTTTCAACTTCGGTGCCCTCGTCCTCCAGAGCCTTCCGCAATCGTGCTTGCAGTTCCGCCTTTTGTCCTGTTCGGGGCAATCGTCGAGATTCCAATTCATCCCTCAATTGAGGTATCCTTAGGTCGGCAAACTTTACCATTGTCTACGATCACTCCGCGATCCCACTTCTGACACCAATTGTTACGTTTCTACTCCACACACGACCGTTAAACTATGTCCAATTTAAAACTATACGTTCCTTTGCGCGAGTTCGACCACTGGATCGCAAGAGTGCTTCAATGTTTTTAAGGACAACCTCTGTTTTCCTCCGTTAAATTCCTCAATCACGTGTTCTCTAGCTCTCTTTTTGAATCTCTGGTTACACGTGTGTTCTTTTTGTCGTTCCGTCTGCTTCTGGCGTTTCTGTCAGTTTTGTGTATTCTCCAGTATTCCTCTAGATGGCTCCAGAATCGGTGTGTTGATGTCATATTAGTTGGCTTAAGGCTCGGTGCGACGCCATGAGGCCACGCTAACGGTTGACAAGTGTGTCGGTTTTGAATTTGTGACAATATGAAACTCGACAGATTCAACACTCTGAAAAAAAAATGTTTACACTTCATCGACATGCCATACACTGAATATTAAGCGTGCTTAGACTTCTTCCTTATTTTAAGGTTGCTTACAGTGCTACCTTATATGGTAGATGAGTTATTATCTTAAATTACACACAGTCAGTTATAATAACGCCATTTGTTGGAAAAGGCGATAACCTATTCAAAGTTTTACTTGATCCCCTCCATAACACCTATCTACCCACACTCCATAACGCCTATCTACCCACACTCCATAATACTTATCTACCCACACTCCATAATACCTATCTAGCCACACTCCATAATACCTATCGACCCACACTCCATAATACTCTTTATGTACTCTAGTCTGACCTTGCATAAACAATGAAATTTCAATGAATTTGTGCAAATGTCGCCACCAGAATTAAATAATGAATACTTGGGACCATAACTGACACAGTATCAGCAGTGTTCGTTTTGCCATAAGTACCGAAGTTGTACTATCTATTATTGGCTCGTTGCGGTTCTCGAAATGAGAGTTGAACCATCCTAATATAATTTACCAGATATCACCTAAGATTTTGACGTAATTATTCAAATATGAATTACATTATAGAAACGTACTTTCATATATACTACATAGGTAGCACCACTAGAAAATGGACATGTCTCATTTCGAGTGGCTCACCTGTCACTAGGTTATGTATGAAGTTTCATGACATTTCGTCTATTCGTTTACAAGCTATAGTCGTTTGAGTGACGCTACTTCCGCCTCTGTGAATCGTGCACGCAAAAGGCTGGTTCGCAGCTTTTTTGGAACGTTACACATCTTTTGGCGCAATCGTGGCTTATCTGTCACTAGGTTATGTATGAAGTTTCATGACATTCGTTTACAAGCTATAGTCGTTTGAGTGACGCTACTTCCGCCTCTGTGAATCGTGCACGCAAGAGGCGGGTTCGCAGCTTTTTTGTAACATTACACATCTTTTGGTGCAATCGTCAATAAGGGTACCATCGCCAAAACGTAAAAAAATCAATAAAAACTAAGAAGACCACTACAGGGGCTAAAAAGTCCCGTCATTTTTCAACAGGTGTTGTTACTAGAAAATGAACATGTCTCATTCCTAGAGGCTCATCTGTCACTAGGTTTTGTATGATTATATATTATTTGGTGGCATTTCGTCAATTCGTTTACAAGCTACAGTCGTTTGAGTGACGCTACTTTCATCTTCGTGGAAAAATGGAAAAACAGGGATATCACATCTTGATCAAACAAGGTTTTTTGATGGGAAAGATTTCTGAACAATCATTACAATGGTTATAGAAATGTTATCCCCTACCTGCTCCTTCGGGAGCAACAGTTTATTGGTGGTTTAGTGAATTTGAAATGGATTGTACAACCACCGAACACACACATCGCTCTGGAAGACCAAAGAGTTACGAATGCGGAAATCGTAAAGCAAGTGCATCGAATCGCTTTGAGTGGTCCTAAAGTGAAGTTACGCGAGTTTGCTGAGGCCGTGGGCATCTCAAAAGAGAGGGTGGGGTTCATTTTGAACAACCTTTTGGAGCTGAAATAGCTATAAGCGCGATGGGCACCGCCACGCACCACGATGGATGGAACGTGGACGAATTACCATACGCCAGAGTCCAATAGGCATTCTGTAGAGTAGCTGGAAAACTACGAAGGCCGACCAAAATACCAACACTTGGCCAGGAAGGTTATGGCTTCCGTTTTGTGGGATACGCATGGCATAATCTTCATCGGTTATCTGCAGAAGGGAAGAACAGTAATAGGACGGTATAACGCACCGTCACACATGTCCTTGAAAGGGCTGGCCAAACTGGACCAATTACGATTTTAATTAGTTGCTCACCCACCGTATTCTTCGGACTTGGCCTCCAGCTTGTATTATCTGTTCCCAAACGTCAGGCGGTGGCTCCAGGGAAAGATATTCAGATCGATTGTCGAAGTCATCGCGGAAACCGAAGAGTATTGCGAAGAGTTGGACGTTTCTATTACAGAAAGGTGTTAACATACACATAACAATTTTGGCCGGATGCCTGGGAATTCTATATTTATTCTTTGCGACTTTATTCTTCTTACAATTTCCGGATCAACTTTATTTTCATTTGATTTGATCTGTAGTTTAACGTCGAATGATTTTTTTTTCATTGCCATTGACATTTAATTATTTTATCCGGCGCCAACGCCGTTTTTTATTATTTTTCTACCAAGTAGAATTTGCACAAAGTAGTTTATGGAAATTAGATACTTGGCGATTTGTTTTCCTTTTACAGGTAGAGAGGGGAAACTTACGAAAGGGGATGTTAGGGGGGACCTGAACGCGAGGTAGGTCCGTAACAAAGGGCATCGTTATGTTGAAACATTTCTGTACCAAGTGTATCCGCCCTCGAAGGCAATAGAATGAATAAATAATATAATGATAATAAATCATAATAATAATAAACCATAATAATAATAAATCATAATAATAATAAATCATAGGATGAATAAAATGAATTGGGAGAGCTATACCGCAAACCTACAATAGTGAGAGTAATCAAGTCGCGAAGATTAAGATGGGCCGGACACGTGGCGCGAATGGGCAACGATAGGACCGTGCGTAGAATTCTTGACGGTAGACCAATCGGAAAGAGACCGGCGGGACAGCCGCGACGGAGATGGGAGGAAAATGTTAGGTTTGACCTTGAGGAGATCGGATCAGATGCTCAAGTGTGGAGGGAGAGTACGCAGGACAGGGAACGGTGGCGGAGTCGAGTCGGTGAGGTCATGAACTTCCGGATTGCTACAGGCCAATAAATAATAATAATAATAATAATAATAATAATAATAATAATAATAATAATAATAATAATAATAATAATAATAATAATAATAATAATAATAATAATAATAATAATAATAATAATAATAATAATAATAATAATAATAATAATAATAATAATAATAATAATAATAATAATAATAATAATAATAATAATAATAATAATAATAATAATAATAATAATAATAATAATAATAATAATAATAATAATAATAATAATAATAATAATAATAATAATAATAATAATAATAATAATAATAATAATAATAATAATAATAATAATAATAATAATAATAATAATGATAATGATAATAATAATAATAATAATAATAATAATAATAATAATAATAATAATAATAATAATAATAATAATAGGATGAATAAATATAACTTCGCCTAAAAACAATTATTAACATTAAAGGTCCCGGGACTTATGTAATACGGAAAATCCAACCCAGGAACTAATCTTCTCCTTAGACTGGGAACTTGTCTATCATGCGGCGTATACTACACACTTCTGAGTACAACTGTGGTGGGTAAAAGTCGTTATGCCTGCACGGAAACGGGTTCACCCGTGCCACCCCCCACACAACTTATTCAGATCGATGTCGTTATATTTGAAAAACCAGCGACTTACGAAAGTTAAAGATGTTGAAGCTGATGCTATACCAAGTGTATCCTTGCTCGAAGGCAACTATGTTGAGGAATAAATATAACTTTACCCAAAAAACACTTGTTTTCATTAAAAATCCCGGGAATTTTCAGCCTATGTATTATATGCCACAAGATTAACAATGTTCGCGTTGCTATAGGGCTCGAAATTATCAACAAGATTCCACTTGGCAAGGCGGCCAAAATAAGAATTTATTTACCTTAACGCAGCTTGCTAGGACAATTTGATGCCGTTTTCAAAATTAGAGTTCACTGGTACTAGACTAAGTAATCATAGTAAACAATATCCTGTCGACATAGCTGAATTTTGAGATACCGACACATGCTTTTCTTATCTTAACAATTCATATTTCATAATACAACAATCGGGTAATATAATTTATGTGGATGGAAAATCCTTAAGGATAATCCTTATCCTGGTGTAGAAGGCCAAATAAAAGCCGATTTAATTCCGATTTTTTTTTTAGAAAAAACTATTTAATATTTATTTTTTCAAATTTGAGTATTTATTGTGCATACATAGAAGTGTTAAAATTAATTTTTTTATTACATTTTTTGCATAAACAAGCAAGTTATAAATAAAAGATATTAGCGCCAGAAACAAAAATTTTTTTGTGATGTGCAGCTTCCTTGGATGATCCGTAAAAAAAAAGGAAAAATGGTTTTGTTTAGTTTATGAGTGTAGTCGGATGATGAGTATTTAAGGTATTCAAAAAATTGTTTTTTGAAAAACGTGATTGAAAAAAGTCTTTTTTTTTGCGAAATTGTTCAATTTTTTTTCTGTTTTATTAATAAAATTTTAACTTCTAAAAGTACATTCATCAAATGGCAAGCTAACTTAACCTTTCATTTAAAAAAATATTATAAGAATTCATCTGCAAAATTATGAGTTATCTTGCACACGCGTTTCAAAGACATAGTTTTGAGGAAAATGCATTTAAAATTTCCGAACACTGTACAGTGACCTCTGACATGCGTGCTTTTCGAGCTCATTTTGACCCGCTAAAATATAAATTCATACTTGGAGCTTTGAAAACATGTAGAATATGTATACTATCGATTAAGACAAAAAAAAACCAAGTGGACTCCAGAGAGAAGTGTAATAAAATAAAAAAAAAATAAAAAATTGGTCATAGTATGCCCGCATAGGGTCCAAAAACTCGTTATTTAATTCCAAATTCTGAAACAGGCGTTTTACAAGACAAAACTGGGAAGTTGTTGTTTAGTACATATAATACTGGGGGGGTTCTCTATACCACATGCAGAACCAACCCACAATGCCAACCAACCTTGACCGCTAACAGCGCGTCACCTCAACCCAACTCCCTATCCAAAGCCTGCTATACACACATTCGCAACCATGCAAAACCTGCAAGCGCACCCATCCCCATATGCAACAGCACGCGTCCCCAATCCGCAATTGCATACATCCCCCAATTTACCAGAAACCCATTTCCCAAGCTGAAATAAATGCATATTCCAATTTACAGCGGAATATTAATCATCCCCCTCAATTACATCACCTCACATACATTTTCCCAAAATAGCTTCGGCCAATTCCTTACTTAAGTTATATTCCTTCCGACCAAGCAATCTTAATTTCCCCGAAATTCATATTCTGTAATAAAACGCATATTCAAACCTACAACGGAAC
Organism: Microdon myrmicae; assembly: GCA_963931805.1. Classification (NCBI taxonomy): domain Eukaryota; kingdom Metazoa; phylum Arthropoda; class Insecta; order Diptera; family Syrphidae; genus Microdon; species Microdon myrmicae. Next base: position 179,186,243 of record OZ007497.1, on the reverse strand, counting down.
ATTAACCATCACCACCAACTATATCGAGCCGCATACGTTTCCCCGAAATTGCTTCGGTTAATATCTTACCTAAATGATATTCCTTGCTCGCGCCCAAGCAATCCCAATTTCCCCCGAAAACCATTTCGGTTCATTTCCTCCTTAAACTACACTTCTCGCTTGCAACCAAGCGACAGCTAATTTTTCACGAAACGGTCACAACAATCAAGACCCTTGATCATACTTGGCTATGCCGCCAAAACCAATTTCCCGGTATGCACAACCAACGAATCTAACTCAGCTTATACGGCGAGGATTCGCTGGAACTGAATTCCCTATGCAAGCATAACAATCCCCCTAGGAAGCGGCAGAGAGTTTATTTCTGCTATGACTCAACCGCCACGACGCGATGAATAGATTCTTTCCATTCATTAATTAGTCGAGTAATAACCACCAGTGCATGCAGACGCGTCTCAACCAGGAGTGTGCGTCCGGGAGTGTGCAATACCAGTTAGTAGCGCTTTGTCGGTGTCCTCCGCGTCCGAACGGTTCGGCATTTTAGTTTGACGCTTTGTGTTGATGTCTTATCAAAGCTCTCCGGTTTACAAATTAATTCGATAAAGCGTATCCTCAAACGGAACGACGACTTGTATAGAGTTTTCTTTTCCGCTTACCGAAGCATGGTGCTGTGAGTTATTCGCGTGTTCATAACATTATCGCTGTTAATTTCCGATACGACATAAGCAAATTAGAAACATAATAAATCACTATAAAATAACTTTTCGATGTAAGGTGTCTGCGAACACAATAATTTTACAGATGAAGTGCACATACGAGGGTTGCCTTTTATATTTCGGGATTAGAGAACAAAAACAAATATTGATCATCGAAAATCACTTTATTGTTTTTCAAAATATTCCCCATGAAGGTCTATACACTTTTGCATGCGTTTGAACCAATTGTCGAAGCACTTTTGCCACTCTTATTGAGGTATCTCCAACACATGCATTCTGAATGCAGCAACCGCTTCTTCAGGTGTCGAAAAACGTTGACCTCTCAGTTTGTTTTTTACGTACGGGAATAAAAAGAAGTCATTCGGTGCCAAGTCAGGACTATACGGCGGATGACCGATCAAATCGATGTTTTGGGTGCTCAAAAATGCAGTTGTCGCAGCCGATGTGTGAGAGCTCGCATTGTCGTGGTGAAGAGTGATCCGTCTTCGGCGGTTGGTTTTCCTGATTTCTTGGAAGACAACTGGCAAACAAATGGTTGTGTACCATTCAGAATTGACTGTTCTGCGTTGTTCTAGTGGTACGGTTGCGACATGTCCAGTTATTCCGAAAAAACAGGCTACCATTTGCTTGGAAGTGCTTCGTTAGCGAACAACTTTTGTTGGATTTGGCTCATCTTGAAACACCCAGACAGTCGACTGCTGTTTACTTTCGGGCTCATACTCGTAAATCCACGATTCATCACCTGTCACGATGTCATAGACGTGTTTCGAAGCACCGCGACCGTATTTTTTGAGCATTTCTTTAGACCAATTGACACGAGCCTTTTTTTGGGCGATTGACAAATTGTGTGGGATTCAACGCGAACAAATTTTTTTGACAGTCAAATGTTTATGCAATATTGAATGTATGCTGGTCCCACTAACGCCTAAGGTTGTCTCAATCTCACGATAGGTCACATGACGATCTTCCAATATCAGTTCGCGCACAGCATCAATGGTTTTCGGAACAACAACTGATTTTGGACGACCTTCACGAAATTCATCTTGGAGTGAACTACGACCACGATTGAATTCACCATACCATCGATAAAAACTGGTCCTTGATGGAGTTTCATCGCCAACAATTGAATTAAGTTCATCCATGCACTGTTGCTGAGTTAATCCACGCCGAAAGTTGTAAAAAATAATCGCACGAAAATGTTGACGATTTAATTCCATTTTTGGGCCGAGATGAATCTTTTAAGTTACTGTAAACAACACAAATAGCGCTCGTATGTCAAAACGTTCTGAGTGCGTATAACCTCAAAAATGTCCAACTTTACGACAGAGCTATCAATTGCCGGATTGCAACACTAGGGTTGCCAAATCCCGAAACATAAGAGGCAACCCTCGTAGTTAATTTTGTTAAAATTATCCAAACGAAGGAACGAAATGCAATGTAAGCGACGAATGTGAACAATAAAAAGGAAGAGCTAAAATAAATGGAAACGAATTACAAACAATATCTGAGTGTTTATTTTTTTTTTCTGTTCCGTGTCCGCCCCCACACTCTGATCAACTGCCGTACCATCCTCTCCGCGTGCAAACAATAACACGCGGTGGGAAATTAGTGAACCCGTTACCGTGCCGGCACCCCAACACATAAACCCCCCACAATACCACAAGGTCTGAAATGCACTTGTATATACCCCTTCACGCTTGCTTTACTAACCGCAACCCTAAGGCGGGTTAGTTCAGTGATAGTCGTGTTTTATGCCACAAAAAAAAGTCTAATTTTTGAGCATTGCGTCCCTGCGCTTGGGGACGGCGTTTGGAAAACTTTATTGAGAAACCCATTTAAGGTGCTAAATTATCTTCTTTTCTCATTACCTTCGTCGTCAATTTTTACTCGAGGGGTAAAGATTGTCATTAAGTCAATTAGGTTTTGAATAATCGATTAGGGATTAACTGCCTTGTTTTCCGATCCTTGAAGGAAAGAATCGTGTTCTTCGTTTTCAGATTTGTAATAAATCATCTTATATAATTTCTTCCTTTTAACAAATCTAATAAACCCTACAAGACTGTTAGAAATTCTGGATTTTTAGATAGTGTTTCTTGGTGGTATGCGATATAAATCCCCAAAGGTCCATAATCCGAAAGTTTATCTATACTTATTACTTTGTTTTTTGTTTATTTTTTTGTTAATCTTATTTTTACTATATTTACATATCTTTCAATTAATCATTTCTTCCTTTTCTATGTGCTTTTTAAATCTACTCGTATTCCAAACGAATATTATAAAATCCTCATTTTCGTTATTTCAGGATGTTTCGCCACAAGGTATTTCGTGACGTTTATGTTATTCCTTGGCATGGCCAACGCGTACGTGATGCGAACAAACATGTCAGTGGCTATTGTAGCAATGGTCAACCATACTTATGTGAACCTAGGAAACGATGAAGTGTTTGATGATGAGTGTCCTGATAATCATTATCCAGTTGTGGTAAGTAAATTATTAGACGTTGCTTTTTGTCCAAGTGAAAACACACTATTCAACCCTCACTTGCTTGCGTTATTTTGTTTTCTGTGATTGTCCCCAATCGTTAGTAAAAATAAACATATTTAACATAATCTATTGTATTAACTTGTTGCATATGATTTCATCATTATCGGCACTACAACCGGGAACCGGACTTGGCCTTATTTGGCAAGTCCTGAGGCTTGTTAAATTGTCCATAATGATTTGTTTTTTCCGGGCAAGGTCATTAGTCTTGCGCCAGGGGCTCCCCGACGGGGAATTCAACCCCGGTCTCCCGCGTGACAGGCGGGTATACTAACCACTATACTATCGACTAGCCCTGTGATGAGTTGCATATGATTTGGATTAGGAAAAATTATTCGGCATTTTTTAGCAAGGATTGTTAGCACCTTTTTAAAAAAAAAAAAAAAACTGCAAATTAAACATATAATGCGAAGACGTCTCCAGCACTGGCATTCCATCTTAAACGGTTAATACGAGGGTTGCCATTTATATTTCGGGATTAGAGAACAAAAACAAATATTGATCACCGAAAATCACTTTATTGTTTTTCAAAATATTCCCCATGAAGATCTATACATTCGGTGCCAAGTCAGGACTATACGGCGGATGACCCATCAAATCGATGTTTTGGGTGCTCAAAAATGCAGTTGTCGCAGCCGATGTGTGAGAGCTCGCATTGTCGTGGTGAAGAGTGATCCGTCTTCGGCGGTTGGTTTTCCTGATTTCTTGGAAGACAACTGGCAAACAAATGGTTGTGTACCACTCAGAATTGACTGTTCTGCGTTGTTCTAGTGGTACGGTTGCGACATGTCCAGTTTTTCCGAAAAAACAGGCGACCATTTGCTTGGAAGTGCTTCGTGCGCGAACAACTTTTGTTGGATTTGGCTTATCTTGAAACACCCAGACAGTCGACTGCTGTTTACTTTCGGGCTCATACGCGTAAATCCACGATTCACCACCTTTCACGATGTCATAGTCGTGTTTCGAAGCACCGCGACCGTATTTTTTGAGCATTTCTTTAGACCAATTGACACGAGCCTTTTTTTGGGCGATTGACAAATTGTGTGGGATCCAACGCGAACAAATTTTTTTGACAGTCAAATGTTTATGCAATATTGAATGTATGCTGGTCCCACTAACGCCTAAGGTTGTCTCAATTTCACGATAGGTCACATGACGATCTTCCAATATCAGTTCGCGCACAGCATCAATGGTTTTCGGAACAACAACTGATTTTGGACGACCTTCACGAAATTCATCTTGGAGTGAACTACGACCACGATTGAATTCACCATACCATCGATAAACACTGGTCCTTGATGGAGCTTCATCGCCAAAAATTGAATTAAGTTTATCCAAGCACTGTTGCTGAGTTACTCCACGCCGAAAGTTGTAAAAAATAATCGCACGAAAATGTTGACAATTTAATTCCATTTTTGGGCCGAGATGAATCTTTTAAGTTACTGTAAACAACACAAATAGCGCTCGTATGTCAAAACGTTCTGAGTGCGTATAACCTCAAAAATGTCCAACTTTACGACAGAGCTATCAATAGCCGGATTGCAACACTAGGGTTGCCAAATCCCGAAACATAAGAGGCAACCCTCGTACTTGTGGTGAACTTATTTAATCTATATTATCACTTTATATTGTAAATACCTTTTATTTTAAAGTTTTTTGTAATACTTGCTGAGGTCAATGTGATCGATGCGTAACATTTAATTCAACCATACGTTTAGATGTCATCTACACGTGTAAGTAATTTGTCGCCCGTAGAAAACTTTTATATTGTACACTGAATTTGCTGTGCAAGTATAATATACTGCTTCTACACTCTGCTAAATTGTTCAAGGATGTGCTTCACAGTCTCAGCACGTAATTTGCAAGACAAAAAATATGGGTTCCAATTGTATTTACATTCACACAAGTATTAACCAAAGCATACGTGTCATGTAGAAGTCTACTTTGACACGATGTCTACTCTTTTACTAACCGTGATAAAATTTTAATTAATAACGCTTGACAATCAAAATTGTCTAAGGTTCCTTTTTTTATTTTTTTATTTTTTATTATTATTACACTTCTCTCGGGAGAGGCGAATCTATAGCACCGAGTCGGATAATCAAAAGTTCAATTTTTTATTCAGTGGAATCTCGTGGATTATAATGCCACAACTAATATTCCGCCGCTGGTCTTTCGGTTCTATTGGTAAACGACTCTGTGGCGTTCCTAACAGTTGCACACAATATGCAAGCAAATAGTGAAGAACACAGAAAGGAAATTCGAATAAGCAAATCGTCAGAGCGGGTATACCATAGCGATAACATAACAATTCCACATCAGTTGAGTGTACTTGAGTTTAGAAATCGAATTCGTACAAGTGGCAGTGGCCTGATGTGTTGAGCATTGGTTGCATTTTTAATGATTCTAAATGTCATCGCGTCAGTTCGAATCACTTGTTCTTCACTATCGTCGCAATACGCTATAACTCCCAATAGCCGAGGCTACTGCGTTTGATACTGTTCTACAGACTCTCAATTTTCCTCTTCTGTGGACGGAGATCATGAACTTAATGTATGAGGTGAATCATATAAAGGAATCTATCTGTTCACTCAAGCGACGACAATGGGATATCTGCACTAAGATTTATTATTATCCTGTGGCGGCTCAAAGCCCATCTTAATGAGAAAAAATGCCCAAACCGACATCTGGAGATAGTGGGGGTGAAGTTCGAAAATGAATATGTAGCCTTTATAACGATAGTGAAGAGAAAGTGGTCCGAACCGACGCTATAACGGTTAGAATCACTAAAAGATAGAACCTCACCACATCGGACCACTGCCGTGTGTCCAAATTCGATCGTTATTTACAAATACATTCAACCGATGGGTAATTGGTATGTTAATTGCTATGGCTCAGACAGATATACTACGATTTTTCATTTCGGTGTTATTATTCACTATTTGCTTGTATTTTATATATTTGTCTGAAAGGCAGAAGTTCCAGCAACGGTAAGCTACCGTCGAATTCACCGTTGCGGTGAATAGCATTTGCCGCCACACAGAGACAATTGGCTTCATCATTAATGCCCAAGCAGACTCGGTTAAATTACTCTTTAAATACTGTAATGTTTGTGCATCGGATGAATTTTTATTAATCAGGCTTTCGAATAATCCCTTGAATTCAGGCTAGATCTAAAGGGTAGCGTCGAAGGTGGGAATTTTTATTGGAGGGAGTTTTACTTCAACCATTCGATTTTTATTTCCTACCCTTGAATTGTTCATATAACCTGCGTATGTTTATGGCTTTCGTTGATGAACAACTGTTCTTTTAACTCAGACGAGTACTGGAAATATATCTGCTTTAACTGATGTAAGAAGAGAGCTTCCATATACCTCGTGTTCGCCTCCTCATTGGGAGTAGCAATGATTTTTGATGTAGGCCCCTGGCCTCATGAACGATTTCTCTAGATTCACTAAACGTACTTCATTCATATGAACTAACTTGTTCGATTTTGTTAAAGTAGTATAAGCCTCTATCGAATCTATAGTCGTCACCAAATTGCCCTTCGCTCACTTTATTTTAATTTATATTATATTTATTAAAGAAAGAATGTCAAAGTCGCACACCTGTCCTTTTGCGTCGCTCCCTCGTTGCACCTCTCCTGATGAGGACTATCGTGACAGGATCCAAACCCAGACTACACTAATGACGTGATATCACTTATATCACCACACAAAGACCGCTGATACTGCTTGCAGTTGCAACACTCGCACCTTCACTTCTTAATCCGATCGGTTCAATTAATCGGGTATGATGAACGATAGATCCGGCTCGAAGGACTAAAAATGGTTTGCGTTGGAAACCAGCAACATTTGTATACTACGGAGCGAACGTATATTAAATTACCGGATCGAAATTTGTTCCACTACAAGAAAAAAAAAACGACCCGCTTCGAGAATATTTGTCTGCAATCTGTTTTTTATTTGAACGTAACGATTCACCTTGTTTCAACTTAAAACGAAGAATGCTTTTCTTTGATGCACTGACGGCGAATGTAGTCATTTCGGTTTCTTTTTCCTGGTCATAACCAGTTATACCATGGCCTTGACTTCATCTCGGCCACTGACCTTCATTTCTTTGAACATTACCGCTCCCCGAACCACTGCAACAGGCAGACTTCCGATGGACAGGTGTGCGGGATCGAAAACCCTCGCAAACGTAGATGTAGTGGTGCGCCCCACAAAACATGCATGGCGATTGTCTCCGTTGGGGCTCCGGCGCTGGTCCATGCATCAGGACATGGTCCGAGTTGATGTCTGGGCAGGCGGTACTTCGGTCAGCGGCCTGTTGGTGCTCACTGTCTTGGCTAGGATACGGTTCCGTCTCTGGACAGGCGGCGCTCCGATCGGCGGCCTGGTGATTCTCACTCACTGGGGAGTGGTGCGATTCCTTTTCCGCTGACTTGGTTGGGATTGCTTGCAGCTGCATGCGCCAATCATTGGCGAATCCGTTTGGTCCAGGGGACAGAGTCCCAAGACCTTGGTCTTCTGGTGATGCGGAGATCTGGAGGGAGCCGTCCGCCCTGAATTTGTGCAGGATGAAGGATGGGTGACGACGAGAGTTCCGTCGTCGGTGTTCGGTAACCTTGGTCGCATAACTGACCATTTGATCTGGGTTGGAGTTGTAAGTTCGCAACCCACGATCAATGACCACGTAATGGCTGGTGGTCGAAAATACTGCATCGAGGCTTACCGATGGGATGCGGCCTTTGGCATGTGAGGCCGCAACGTTGAGTCTGGTGCGGCTTCTTCCATGGCACCATCCGCGGGTCCTGGCGGAATGACAAATGCGGGCCCAGTGCCCGCTGGGCTGAGTGAAGTACCGCCTCTTCTGGATTACTGAGAGGCGTGCCGGTTGATTCTTGAATGATAGGGGGCGCCGCCCACCAAGCGGGGCATTGCGCTCTCCTATCCATCTTTGTTTAGTTCCCCATTCCATATTTAAGTTAGTCCCCCACCCCCAACCCGCATGCCTTAGTTTTTAAGGTAGTTCGTAAGTCTGTTTATATGTTTATACGGCACTAAGCGAAATAGCCCCTCTATTCAATCATTTATTCATTAAATACATCAGAACATGGTGTCATTGAAAGGACATGTGGAGTGTGAATCAGTGTATTTAGTTAACTTAGTGCCTGGGAATTAATAATAAGGTTTATAAAATTGTGTGTATCTTTTCCACCATATTTTCTGATCGAATTATTTTTGAGTATTTAAATTGTGTTTAAATTTTTTACGTACCTACATACAACCTCATTGCTGTAAACATTTGGTAGATTTTTAATGTAAGGTAGTAAGATGGTCTCAAATTTTTCACCTGGCTGCTAATAGTCTGGTTGGTCACTTATGGCTGCTCCCTTCTAATGCAGAACGGTAAAACAGCCGTTCCAGTGTGGTCTGACTTATAGTATTCTGCCTCCAAAGTTATTACTTTCCAATGTAAGATGTTAAGATGTCTTTAAGAGTATTTTCTGTTTTAAAATTATCAGTTTTACGTTTGTTGCTAACTTTGTGGTTATATTACATTTTATTGTTTTATTATTTTAGGAAGAGCAAGATGGTGAATTCAAGTGGTCATCCAGTACACAGGGTTACATATTGTCATCATTTTTCTACGGTTATGTGATAACTCAAGTAAGATACTATACGACTACCTAACAAATAAAATTTAATATTGCTTTTGCTTTTCCAGATACCATTTGGGATTTTGGCAAAAAAATATGGAGCCTTAAGGTTTCTAGGCTGGGGAATGCTTCTCAATTCAATTTTTGCGTTCCTCGTTCCTGTGGCTGCCCGTCAATTTGGTGTAATTGGACTTTCAATTATTCGTTTTATTCAAGGCCTTGGAGAAGGCCCCATAGTACCTTGTACACATGCTCTCCTCGCGAAGTGGATCCCTCCAAATGAAAGATCCCGCATGGGAGCTGCTGTGTATGCGGGTGCTCAATTCGGCACAATCATCTCGATGCCATTATCAGGTCTGTTAGCAGAATATGGCTTCGATGGGGGTTGGCCATCAATCTTCTATGTATTCGGTATCATTGGTACTGTTTGGTCAGTGGCTTTCCTTATATTTGTATATGAAGATCCATCATCGCATCCAACCATCGACGAAAAAGAGAAGAAATATATAAATCACTCACTTTGTCGAGTTGATAACGAAGTGGTAAGATCATTTACGATATAAATCTCTAAAGATCACTTCTACATACACTTCCATTCCTTACAGGTCCCACCCATTCCATGGAGAGCTATTGCAAAAAGCATGCCTTTTTATGCAATTCTCTTTGCACACATGGGCCATAACTATGGATATGAAACGCTTATGACTGAACTACCAACCTACATGAAACAAGTCCTGCGGTTCTCGCTTAAATCGAATGGACTATTATCGTCACTTCCATATCTAGCAATGTGGTTGTTCTCGATATTCATTTCATTCGTCGCTGATTGGTTTATAACAACCAACCGGTTCTCCTTAACGGCGACAAGGAAGATTATCAACAGTATTGGTAAGAAGGAACGCAAGACACAAGAGAGATCAATCAGCAACTTCTAACATCGATGTCTTATTTATTACAGGTCAATACGGACCAGGAATCGCCTTAATTATCGCGTCGTACACAGGCTGTAATCGTGCGCTAACGATAACAATATTAACTATCGGTGTTGGTCTAAATGGTGGCATATATTCAGGCTTTAAGATCAACCATTTGGATATAACTCCACGCTTTGCTGGCTTCCTAATGGCGATCACAAATTGTTCAGCCAATCTAGCTGGTCTTTTGGCTCCAATCGCCGCTGGTAACATAATCGAAGGAAAGGTAAACTATTCTTGTAAAGTATTTCGAACTCATTCTTAAACCTCATCGAAATTCGTCCATTTTAGCCAACAATTAGCCAGTGGCAAATTGTATTCTTCATTGCTGCATTCATCTATATCATTTGCGGAACATTCTACAATGTATTCTCATCTGGAGAACGTCAGCCTTGGGATAACCCATCGAATGATCACAATTATAACGTTCCACCCCAAACGGCATTGTCCAATGGCAGTAGTGTGACCACTCGTAATGAAAGAAGGACGAATATCTCAGAAACTGGTCATTAACCCCTATCTAAGCTAAGAAGAACATTTTAACTTAATAGTCATGAGTAAGATAGAGGAAGGGCAGGCCCTAGCATTTCTGAAAGAAAGTCGTGTCCTTTTCTTGCTACCATTGCACCTTTCTTACTATAAAGACAAGTGAACAAGGGTTTTTTGTTTTTAGTTTTACAATTAATATTATTTTCATTTTTTTTAATGTTGTGTAGGTGAGGAGAGTGAGATATTTAATTATTTTTGAAAGAAAAATATTTAATTTAATTTCAAGATCATTTATGTTTTAAGACTTTTGTGTAATATCATAAAAACAATTAATTTATAAACAACAGAAAAAAAGCAGGTGATAAATATAAAGAAAAAAGTAGCAGATGTAGTTGAATGTAATTTAAAATAATTCACAAAACTTTTGTGATATAAACAACCGAAACAATTTAAGTTATATCAATAACTGGCAGGTTGAATTAAAAAAAAACATCTTGCCCAATTACTCCGTTGTGAAGAAAAACTATATAAAAATATAATTAAAAAATATATAATTAAACACCGAATATATATTTGAGCGCTCAAATAACAATAAAAACAAACTCAAGCAGCGGAATGTGATGTACTACATGTTTTTTTCTTATCAATTCTCTGGGGAATACTTTTGAATTGTAAATAGCAATTTTGCTGCCGTATAAAAAGGGGCTCATAGCCTCCACATTTGGTGATTGAACAACTGTGTGGACTCCACAACCTCAGAAATCCGACAGGTCTGCCAATAAGACCTTAGAATATATAAACAGCTAAACCGTAAAATGTGTCTACCTGCTGAATGATAGTAGAGGCCTCAATGCCCTGTCGCCCGGTACGACCCCATTAAAATGTAGGCTCCATGTACACATTGTAAGAGTAAAAGTCGTCTATAGGTGGTGTAGTATTAAATACCCCAGTAAATCAGTAGAATCACTCGCGGTATAAGATAGTGTGGGGAAGAAGTATGGTGCGCCGGCGTACGGCGCTGATTCCCTTCTTCCTCCAGCATAAATTGTTAGTTCCGTCGATTATTACGCCGAACACTAAGAAGAATCTGTCCGCAGGAAATTGTCATCAGAAACAAGCGAAAACGCACGGATGGTAGTCCCAGGAATAAAACCCACTGAATACAATTTTATTGTTTTCTTATTGTAAGAAAAGGTTCTTTTATATATCCTTTGAGATTTTAATATATTGTGACGCATATGACAATCAGTACTTGAATCTTCGAAACAAAGTACTAGATTATTTTAGGAAGTACTGGAAAACTGGAATAGAACATTCAAGACTATGGAACGAACGGAAACAATACACCAAATCAGAATGAGGAAAAACGGTATAAATACGTCGCACGCGGATCGGGAGTTGCCATTAACAGTCGAGATCTCGTGCAGTGCGGACGTTTACAGAAACGTGTTTACACGTGTTTATGTTTACGTGTGTTAAGTGCACTATTAAATTGTGTAGTGCAATAGAAAGCCAACAAAAAATATTTAAAAAAAAAAAAATAATATATATATATATATAATAACACAAAAAAACAAAAGAGGAAATTTTAACTATACAAACACAAGCAAATTAATTTTCGCTGGATGCCGTAGTCGAAATCTGTCTTCACAGATGCCAGACAACGACCCGAGCGCTACCCGGGAATATCTTTTGGAACGGAAGAGAAGAGCCATTGAAACTCTTCAAAACTCATCTAAGAAGACTACAAAAATAGAAAATCCAGTAAAACACATGGACTACGAACAAAAATTCCACGAAGCCGTGGAATACATCAAACAGCTTTCAGCAGAGGTGAAGCAACTCCGGGAGGAAATTCACTCCCTAAAGCAACCCACCCAAAACAGCGACGATGCCAGTATGGAGACGACGCCTTCTCCCAACTTAAGCCATAAAACATCTCCACCCAAACAACAATCATCAGCCCGTAAGGAAACCACCAAACAAGCCACGCCAGCACCGAGTCCCCTGCCCGCCCAGCACAAAAACGAAAGACCACCGCCAATCTACATCAGAAACCCGACCAGCAGCAAAGCACTAATTCAAACCCTGCAAAATGCCTTGGGTCACCGGAATTTTAGCACCAATGCAAAAGGATCGAGGACTTCCATAGCAGTCAGATCATTAGTCGATCATGACAGGGCAGTTAAAAAACTGTTAGAGGAACAGTATCAGTTCTTCACCTTCCAGCATCCGAACAGCAAACCAGCTACCTTTATTATAAGGCACATCGATCCCGAATGGACCAACGAAGAAGTGGGACTGGAAATCGCTAGGATATGTCCACAAATAAAAATCAATAAGCTGGACTACTTCCAAACACCGTACATGAGGACAAATAACGTAAAAAACCTCCGGATCATACAAATCCCACCTAATCAGGACATCAAGCAACTTAAACAAATTAAATATTTGTTTACCCAAAAAATCGCAATCGAAGAGCCCCACAAACAAGAAATTCTTCATTGTAAGCGATGTCAAGAATCAGGACACTTGGCGGTCTCATGCCACCAGTAAAGACGTTGCGGCAGATGCGCAGAGGAACACGAGCTCGAGGAATGCAAAGTAAATCCACAAGGCCTGGAACCTGAAACAATACAAACCGTCAACGCTGATGGATCCATTACCAACAAAAAGATCACAGTTAAATGCTGTAACTGCGGAGGCCCTCATCCGGCAAATTTTTCCCAATGCCCTCAGAAGCTAAAACTTCTGGAAAGACGGAAATTAGCAACAACTATAAAATCAACAACAACAACAACAACAACGAAACCAACAGTATTGCAGGAAACGAAGTCAACCCGACCCGGAATATCGTACGCGGATGCAGCAAGAGGAAACCTCAACACTACCACTCCCCCTAACAACAATACTGAAAACTTCAATCTGGACATCATGGGATACATCCAAAGCTTACAAGCCATGCTACCTTCGCTGAGGAAGATGTCAGAAATAGAGAAAAAAGGTCAGATTCTTTCACTAATAACTTCCCATATTCTTTCCAGCTCTCTCTAAACTAACCATTATCTCCCTCAACACAGAATCCATTTACTCTAACATACGTAAGCAACACCTCCGGTTGTTTGTTGAAAAGTTTTCCCCAGATATCCTCTTCCTTTCAGAGACCTGGCTCAAACCAAATTCCCGAGTTTCAATTCCCAATTACACTTTAGTTTCTAACCCCAGAACTAATGGATCTCATGGAGGTACCGGCATCTTAATTCACAAAAAATTTCAATTCAGTGAAATTAGATTCACCGGTATATCCAGCATTGAATACACAGCAGTAAAACTTTTCTGTGAGAACAATAAAGTGCTCGTCTTAGCATCCATTTATATTCACCCTTCACGACAACCAGATTTCCCAGATATTGACATTTCGCAGATTATCCAACAGTCCGTTCCCGCTCCATTTATAATCGGAGGAGACTGGAATGCTCGTCACACAGCATTCAATGATAATAAATGCAACAAATATGGTCGCCAATTGCTAGCCCTCCTCCAGTCTTATCCATATACTTACATTGACTCCCCATTACAGCCAACTCGTGTCTCTAGCTCAGCCAGGTCAACAATCGACTTCTTCCTCAAGTCCGACGATGTTTATTCAGCGGGTCGACCTACAGTCTCCTTTATATTTCCTTCTGATCATGGTTCCGTTCACACCACGATCCAAATCCCCTCTTTCGATCCACTATACTCGTCAAACCCTGTCCCAAACTTCACCAAAACAAATTGGAGAAAAGTCAATAGGGACATAGCGATAAGTTTCTCTGACTTGTATATCCCTGAAGCATCTAACTTACTCCCTACTGAAATCGATCAAGCATCTTTAAGAATAGAGCAAATTCTTAAGGAGGCTCTCAGCAACAACACCCCGACAACCATTCCTCATAACTATTTAGGAAAGCCTTTGCCCAGCGTCCTAACCAAATTATTGCGCCTTAAAAAGCAGCTCCGCCGTAAACTTCATACAAGATACTGCCCCTTTATTAAAAGCCAAATCCAACTCCTATCCACTCTGATAAATGAGCAGTTGAAAAAGTTCGCAGATGAAAACTACATCTCCACACTTAAAAATATCAAACCAAATCGGGAAATTTTCAAAAACATCAACCAATTAACTGGTCGTAAATATAAACCCCGAATTGACCATCTCATTAACCCGATCAGCAATAATATTGCCCAGTCCGATTCGGACATAGCAAATTGCCTCGCAGAACACTTTGCAAAGATCCATGAGCAAAATAATTCTCTCTCAACTCCTGGCTTCGAGAACACAGTAAACGAATACATCTCAAACAGATTATTCCCATCTTTTACTCCTTTCATCGGTGAATTCAACAACACAAACATAGCTTCACACCCCTTAGACACTACAAATTTTCTAACTGCGGACGAATTATCCGAGATCGTAAGATCAGGAAATAACAAAAAGTCAACTGGATTAGATGGAATCCCACGTCTTCTATTTAAAAGGCTGCGCCCACCGAATCTACTTCCCATCCTCATTCTTCTTAATCATATAATTAATGCATCGCACTTCCCAGAGAACTGGAAAACTGCGGTAGTAATTCCTGTTAAGAAGCCCGGTAGTAGTAATAGCCCTTGCAATTATCGTCCAATATCCCTATTAAGTACACTAAGTAAGATACTGGAACGCAAGATCTACCAAAATCTTCTCTCATTTGCCAATGAGAATGCCCTCATCCCTAACTGTCAGTTCGGATTTCGTAAGCGACAATCCACATGTCATGCTCTACTAAAACTTACACACAATGTTACAACTGGTCTCCAAAACCAAAGCCCTACTGTGTGTATATCTCTCGATATTTCTAAGGCGTTTGATTGCGTCTGGATCTCAGGGCTTCTGTACAAACTGCACACCATATTTAATCTAAACTCTCACACAACAAAGCTCTTAGCCTCATATCTTTCTGCCAGAAAATTCGTTGTGAGAATAAATTCTTCTGTCTCAGAAACCCACACCATAACCGCGGGTGTTCCCCAAGGCTCCATTTTAGGGCCAATTTTATATCTGTTATATACCTCAGATATTCCTCAACCCGTATCTCCTAATGTTGTGATGCTGAATTATGCTGATGATACATTAATTTACTCTAGCAGCAAATTTGTTAAGGCTGCAAGAAACCGCATTAACAACTTCCTCCCTAACCTATCATCATACTTTAATAAGTGGAAAATTCACCTTAACCCAAATAAAACGCAGCTCATAGCGTTCAAGGGCAAACACGAGCACTGTACAAACAACACTAGACGCTGCCACAACAAAATTAAACTTAACCTAAACAACACTCTGATAAAACCCTCCAAAACCCTAAAATATCTGGGAATCACTTTTTCTAATAACTTGTCTTTTTCCTTCCACATTAAAAATTCCCTTCATAAAGCCACAATTTAGCTTAATCTCTGTAGAAGAGTAATGTGGAAACCTAATAGTCTCTCTCACAAAGTCAAACTGCTCATTTACAAACAAATTATCAGGCCCACACTCACGTACGCGTGCCCATTGTGGTACCATATCACTCCCTCCCAAATGGAGAAATTACGAGTATTCGAAAGAAAATGCTTTAGGTATGTCTCTGGGTTACATCGTCGTCCTAACTCCTATAAGTACTATAGTAACGTCGAACTCTACAATACCGCTGGTATCGAGCGCCTCGATAGACGATTCCTCGAACTGTCTATCAAATTTATCGAAAACCTACAAAATAATCCCAATCCCATAATAACCTCGCTCTTAGAGAACCCTCTAGATATCAGAACTAACTATCCCAACTGTCTCCACACCAGAGCTATCTTCGCCTCAGGCAGACTGGTAAATGATTCAAATGAGATCATATACCACAACACCGAAGTTACCCCTAACCAGTTCAAATACTGTAACGTCCAACCATTTTCCAACATCCTACGCTTTTCCAACGAACAACCGGAGAGAAATACTCTACCACTAACCCATAACTGACCTCATTCCACATCCTTTAATTCATAAATCCCATTAATTATAAAACTTTGTTTTGTTTATAGCTCATTTTATAATAATCAGACTAAGTTAGGTTAAGTTATATTTATATTTATATTTAGGGTTAAGTTTAGATTAAGTAAAGTAAAAATAAGAAATTCCTGGTTTTCTGACCTTTTCCAGGAAGACAAAACCCTACTAAATGTATAAACACACATCTAGCCTGTAACTCTTAAAACATTGTTTGGAAAATGTATTATAATAATAATTACATGTAAGCAATTGTGACGAATTTAATTTTAAGTCACTGTATTACTTAAATGTACAAATTTTAATTATGGTTAATAAATACAGTTTTAAAAAAAAAAAAAATCGGGAGTTGAGTTATAAGTAAGACAGTGAAGCAAGCGAGAAGTCTCGAGTGAGAAGTAAGCAGTAAAAGACGCGATAAGTACGGAAGCGATAAGTTAAGAAATCGTTAAGTGTACGGTATAAGTAACGGTTGTATTACGGACTAATAAAGTGTTATATTAATTCAAAATCGATTTAACGGCTCTTATTTATTTACTAAAAATAATTAATCCAGCGAACCCTAAGCTCGCTACATTTGGTGTCAGAAGTGGGATTAATTATTGGTGAAGTGAATAAGTCTGTGAAAGTGTGTTGTGACGATGTCAGATCGACATTTGGAGGATCTTCGCGTTCCTGAGTTGAAGAAGGAACTTGAGTACCGGAATCTGGATAGCAGAGGACAGAAGCAAATTCTTCGCCAGCGTCTACAAGCAGCAATGGAGGAAGAGGGTATTGATGTTGACACATATGTTTTTGCGATTGCGCCAGGCTGTCCGGATGGAGAAGAAACACCGAGTCAAGATGGTGCCAATGTAACGGAGAAGAGTTCGCCACAGTTGGACATTTCGGAGATGTTCAGGATGATGATGATAAAATTCGACGCGCAAGCAACAGATATTAAATCAAAATTGGATACGCAAGCTGCAGATGTTAAAGCAAAGTTGGATGCCCAAAATTCAAAATTCGACGCCCAAAATTCTAAATTGGACGCGCAATCTGCAGATGTTAATGCAAAGTTGGATGCTCAAACGCCGTGGATGAAATGTAATTTTCAACACTTTAAGGAAGAAATCCAGTCAGAAATTCGAAACGAAATAGAAAATCTGGATCTAAAAGTCACCGAAGAAATAATGCCAATCGAAAAGAGACTTGAGTGTGTTGAGAGAAATAAGACATCGCCTAGCAATCAACATGACTACAAAGATACAAGGATGCAACCGCCAACCTTCGATGGAACGGGACCCTTCTCCGTATTTATACGTCAGTTTGACGCCGCGGCCAATTATAATAAGTGGTCGGATGAGCAAAAGTCAACGTCACTAATCTTGTCACTCCGCGGGGCGGCTGCAGAATTGCTACAAACCATACCAGCAGAGAAGCAAACAGATTTCCAAGCGATAAGAGACGGCCTTGAAGCTAGGTATGGAGACAACCACATGCAGTAGATCTACCACATGCAACTACGGAGCAGAATGCAGAAACCTGGAGAAAATCTTCAACAGTTGCAGGCAGACATTGAGCGATTGGCAAACTTGGCTTATACAAATATGACTAAAGAATTTCTGAACGAGGTAGCAATGGATGCATTTATAAACGCACTCCAAGATCGGGACTTGCAACAGGTCGTTCGTTTGGCGGGAAAATAGACGACTAATGAAATACTGGCGTTCGCATTGGCATATGAATCTGCTAAACTGGCTACCAGGTGTACATATAGAGTTCGAGAAACGTCCGTCCAAGAATGTTCCTGCCAAAGAATCGGGCATGTACAACGGAGAACCCCGAGAACTGACATGAAGTGTTGGACATGCGGCGAAGTCGGCCACATCTCTGTTGACTGTAGGAAACGACGACGAACGAATGAAACATCAAGTGAGAATTGTCGTTCATGCGCTAATTATAAGAGGAGACTATCAACGGACCAACCTGAGATCAATAGCTCGGGAAACTTGTAAGGGCAGACTTTACGGGGCGAAAGTCGCCTGGTGGAATTTGCAGCCCCAGCATCGTAACTGTATCACAACTCCAACGGGATAACCAAAGTTTGGTTATAACTACGATTGTTAATGGAAGGACAACAACAGTGACAATCGACACTGGAGCAACGAGACCCATAATTCGGCCGGATGTCGTGGGCCAAATTGCCCTTAATAAAAATAGAAGATACGCTTTGAGGACTGCCACAGGAGAATGTTCTACAGTCTACGGAGAAGTCGAGAGAATAATAGTGCTGGGCAATATTTCCATCTCCCACAAATTTTTGGTTGCCGATACTCGTATTACGGACGAATGTATTCTTGGAATGGATTTCCTGAAGGAGCACCAAGTTGTTCTAGATATCGGGCAAAGAACACTGCGAATTGGTAACTTGGAGGTTGCTATTACACTACAGGACGAACAATTGCGAAGACTGAAATGTTATGTGCGTGAGGAGGATGAGATCCCAGCTCGTTCAGACTCGGTAATTTGGACCAGTCTCGAGAGTGATCCCGGTGACAATCGGTTTTACATCACCGAAGCTGTACAAAATCAGCGCAAGGGGAACATCCTTGTTGGGAAAGCCCTTATCGATGCGAAGAAGCACATCGTACCCGTCAGAGTACTAAACGCGTCCAAGGAGCCGATCGCAATAAGAAAAGGAGAGGTAATCGCAGAATGTGCACCCGTGTCAATGATAAACTCAATTCAGACAAGGGGAGAGGACCATTCACGGCACGGGACGCACCGGTGTAGTTAAACATCGCATTGCCACGGGTGAGTCAAGACCTATAAGACAGCCACCTCGTCAACTACCGTTGGCCAAACAATCAGAAGTAGGCAACATGATTCGAGAGATGGAAGAGCAAGGAGTCATCGAGAAATCATCGAGCCCATGGGCTTAGCCGGTAGTGCTCGTCAAAAAGAAGGATGGGACAACTAGATTTTGTGTCGACTACCGCCGGTTAAACGACATTACGAAGAAAGACAGTTACTCACTTCCTCGAATCGACGACACACTAGATACCCTTTCTGGATCTCAGAGGTTCTCAACATTGGACCTAAAAAGTGGTTACTGGCAAGTGGAAGTGAAGGAGGAGGACAAGGAGAAGACAACGTTTACTACCGGAAACGGACTTTATCAATTCAACGTGATGCCTTTTGGATTGTGTAATGCCCCAGCAACGTTCGAACGATTAATGGAAAGTGTTCTACGGGGATTTACATGGAAGACGCGTCTTGTGTACTTGGACGATATCATCGTTGGTGGAAGGAATTTACCAGAACACATCAATAATCTGCGCTCCGTCTTCGAACGACTAAGACAGGCCAACTTAAAGCTCAATTCGAAGAAATGTGAACTCTTTCAAAGGAGAGTAAAATTCCTGGGACACATCGTTTCATCTGCAGGAGTTCAAACGGATCCTGATAAGATAGCAGCCGTCCGAGAGTGACCTACTCCAGAAGACAAGCAGCAGTTGAGAAGCTTTATGGGATTAGCCACATATTACCGACGGTTTGTTAAAGGTTTTGCCAACGTGGCAGAGCCCTACACGAACTAACGGGTAAAGACAAGAAATTCAATTGGACAGAAAAGTGTGAGGCAGCATTCAACACATTGAAGGCCGAGTTATGTAAGACACCAACATTGGCATTCCCAAGAGCGGATTGCCCATTTATATTGGATACTGATGGAAGTAACACAGGAATCGGAGCAGTGTTGTCACAGGAAGTCGATGGTAAAGAGAGAGTTGTCGCATATTGTCGTCGAGTTCTATCTAAGCCAGAGAGAAATTACTGCGCAACAAGAAAAGAACTGCTGGCTGTCGTAGAAGCCGTTAAGAATTTCCATAAATACCTCTACGGACGTCGATTCCACCTTCGGACGGATCATGCCGCCCTGAAATGGTTGGTAAATTTTAAGAATCCGGAAGGACAAATAGCTCGATGGATCGAACGAGTTCAAACGTACGATTGTAAACATTGTCATAGAGCGGAAGAGAAAGAAGAGGCGTACGACCTGCGAAATGTACAAGTAGAAGTACTAGATGGGTGGACGAGTGATGCTATACGCGCAGCTCAACTTCAGGATGAAGATATGTCGCTAATTCTGGAATACAAAGAAAAGAACGAGCGGCCAACTTGGAACAATATTTCCGACAAGAGTGGGACATTTAAGGCATATTGGGCACAATGGAATTCCTTGCTGGTGGAAGATGGTATTCTTAAGCGTAAATGGGAAGCCGCGGACGGAAAATCCCATCGAATGCAGATTCTAGTCCCACCATCAAAAGTGAAAGATGTTCTAACAGAAATGCACGGGGCCTCCGGTGGACATTTGGGAGTTAATAAAACACTTTCAAAATTACGATCTCGATTCTACTGGCTTCACATGAGAGATGACGTTGAGTCTTGGTGTAGGAAGTGGACAACTTGCACTGCGACCAAAGGACCAACAGCAAGACCAAGGAGCGCTATGAAGCAGTACAACGTGGGTGGCCCTCTCGAGCGAATTGCGATTGATATTTCAGGACCATTCCCAAAAACAAACGACAACAACAAATACATGTTGGTCATCATGGATTACTTCAGCAAGTGGGTAGAAGTCCTTCCAATTCCAAACCAAGAAGCAACAACCGTCATTGAGCAGCTTATCAATAATTGGATCAGCAGATATGGAGTTCCCTGTGAGCTTCATTCCGATCAAGGCCGAAATTTCGAATCACAGATATTTCAAGGCATCTGTGCGCCACTGGGCGTAAGAAAAACCAGGACCACACCCTTACATCCGCAGTCAGACGGAATGGTCGAAAGGTTCAACCGAACAATGAAAGAGTGCTTATCGAAGGTCGTTAGTGATCACCAAAGAGATTGGGACAAATATGTACAAACCTTTCTCATGAGCTATAGATCGGCTAATCACGATACGACGAGCCATTCTCCAGCAAAAATTATATTTGGGCGAGAGATACGATTACCAGCCGATCTGCGATTCGGAATACCTCCAGGCGCCATAGACAACACCGAAGACTACGTAGCTGAATGGAGAAATCGCCTCGATGAGATTCATCATTTGGTTCGAAAGCAAATCAAGGTATCCAGTGACAGGATGAAAACAAGGTACGACGTTCGAGCCAACGCATCCGGATTTAATGCCGGCGATAACGTATGGCTTTATAACCCTCATCGGCAAAAAGGGAGGTCTCCGAAGTTGCAGCAACATTGGGAAGGACTGTATAAGATTCTCACAAGAATTAACGACGTTGTCTATAGGATTCAGCGAAGACCGAACGCCAAGATGAAAGTGGTACATCGTGACCGACTGGCGACTTTTGTTAACCCAGGAGATCAGTGAACTTAGTTCGGGACGAACTAATCTAGGCGGAGGGTAGTGTGACGCATATGACAATCAGTACTTGAATCTTCGAGAACGTCCGAAACAAAGTACTAGATTATTTTAGGAAGTACTGGAAAACTGGAATAGAACATTCAAGACTATGGAACGAACGGAAACAATACACCAAATCAGAATGAGGAAAAGCGGTATAAATACGTCGCACGCGGATCGGGAGTTGAATTATAAGTAAGACAGTGAAGCAAGCGAGAAGTCTCGAGTAAGAAGTAAGCAGTAAAAGACGCGATAAGTACGGAAGCGATAAGTAAAGAAATCGTTATGTGTACGGTATAAGTAACGGTTGTATTACGGACTAATAAAGTGTTATATTAATTCAAAATCGATTTAACGGCTCTTATTTATTTACTAAAAATAATTAATCCAGCGAACCCTAAGCTCGCTACAATATTAAAAGAGAGTGACAATACACAAAAACATCTTTGCACTTAACAAATACGGCGCACTTGAATTTGTTTTCTTATTCGATTGTTCTATACTCCACACACGATTGACACGGTATACATTTTCGGTTATAAATTGTTCGATTCTACGTTTGACGGTGTTTTTACTTTAACGCACAGTATTCCACGCGACTCGGGGTTGCAGATCCCCGACTACAAGGGTGTACGCGTTCCCTGGCGCCATACGGGGAGCGGGAGACGAACCGTCCGACAGACTCGATCGGGTGATGAAAAACGACTCAGCGATATCAATTCGCTGGCAAAAGAAATTCGGCCAGTGGTACTGGCTCTCTTAATTTAGGGATGCATTTTCTATCCCAAGAGAAACGTAAAGTCTCCCTTTGGGGGTAGGTAACCAGATCTCATAGAGAAGATCGAAGTGGTACACATGTTTGTGTGAACATTGGTTCTTTCATGGGACAAGGCCATGAGAACGAATCTGAAAACAAAGAAAGGGAATAATGTGCATCAATGAGATGTCAGTTCGGCTAAGTAAATAAGCCGTATCTCATTGGTTAGTCGTGGATTTCTGTTTGCTCATGCCGCGAGGTCGTGAGAAGCAGATCCAGAAAGATTGTAGGACAAAGAGATCGTATAGATCATTGTCTGTGATGTGCATTGCAGCTGTATTGATAGACCGCAATGCTGGTGGCCATTGTGCTAATTGGTTTTAACATATTCACAGGGAATTGGTGTTCATGGCATCGCTGCCAAGGGTAAGTACACAATTCCTATTTGCATTTGCCTATGCCATAGGATTTAATTTATGCCTTAGACGCAAGATGCGTATATTTGCTTTTGTCCCTTGGGTAAAGGTCGCCAGCCAATGTGTTTGTTGTACACGTGATGAGGCAGGGAATAGGCGACGCAATGTTTATTATCCCTGATTATGATGGTTTCGTTATATGTAAACCAAATTGTTTCGTTTTCAGGAATTCGTCTAGGGAGAATGCATATGATAAGATTGGGATTTGCCTGGCAACCGAAGGTGCCGAATAGGCTTTGGATTTATGATCCGATAAGTTTGGACAGAATTCTTGTAGGGAATTTTGGATGCGAATTAATGCATGAAGGTAAGAATTCTCTTCCAGGAGCTTTTAGATAAGTACATTAGGTACTTGATGCGTGAAGCATTTACAGGTGCTAATGCCATTGCATTAGCGAAAATCTATCAAAGTTGGGTTGTAGTTATGGGAGTTGTGGGAGCTTCCGGACTGGAAGCTTTTAGGTGGTTTGGAACGGTGAGTAGTGGCGTTTATGGCAACCGCCACAATAGTCTTACTGAAAGGAGGGCGTTTCTGGTTTCATTCTTATTTCAGAATTTGCCTTATTTCAGGCTTTTTTGTCACGAACCAGCGTTCGAACTACATTCATAAAAAAAGTCCTCTTGACATAATTTGTGGGTATTAGAGTCACCGTCTACTCAACCCAACAACTCGTTTTAGCCACAGTGTTTGAAAACAAACAATATGAGAGAAGAAACCTTATCAAGGATCATAAATCACACACCGAAAATTTGTTCCCAAGAGGACCTGCGCAAAAGATTGAAAATCGAAGCTGATCCTTATCCCATTTTTATCTGTCAAAGCAGGACCTGTTGTATTTGTGTCCGTAAGAGGTACCCATATCCTATTAGCGTAAGGGGAAAAGTGACAATGGAAAAAGTGAACGTTTTTCTGGGACGTGGGAAAAAGCAAAGAGTTAGTTGAAAGTCCGGGTGTCATTGGGTTGATGTAGAAATGCTAAAGTCCTGCTGCAACTTGGCTTAGAAACGCAATGTCAAAAGTTCTGCGAAGGACAGTTGTAAAAAAAGGAATGTGACATTAATAAAAACGAAATTCAAAAAAAGGATACTTATTAACTTCTAGGTGTATCGGACTGGTAAAACGTTACCTGTGGTCTTTGGAAGGGTTACTGTGGGGGTTCCCTAACCTCACGCACGAACCACCCACAATTCCATCCCAACTCCCTTTGCAAACCTGCAAACATTTCCTCCTTCAAGTGTTAATTTAAGCATTATATCATTTATTAACCTAAGCATTGTATCCACTGTTAACTTAGGCGTTGTTATCATTTCTCTTATTAAATCATAGGATAAGTTAATTTCATGTGTCATTTCAAATATCGCACATCATTACGCGATTACAATTTATCTTTTTCAATTTTTCAAGTATCTTTTCACATAATACCAATTTTTATGACGGTTCCCTTTTCTACGGCAATTATCTTAGCAGATAATTCCCGTCTCATGAAACGACCTCGATGCGCACATTTTTTATGACGCAGGCAAGGGGATTTCCATTAAGGGTTTTCCCAGATGCAGCCGCGGCGGTATCGATTTGTATTGATACATGAAATGAACAAAGAACGTAGGTAATTAACAAAATGTTTTGACCCGTCACTTGACGTGGCAAGAAAGGGATAATGCTCGTCCCCATACTAGTTGTGTACTTTTATTATAGGTACAGAGTTTTCCAACTATACAAGAAATTGTTAGGTAGTAAGTTTCTTTTAGAATTCTGTATATAAGACAAAATATTTTGAAAATAAAGGTGATTCTTCTTTCACTTGTTGAGACGCGAACGTCTACTGCATTTGTCTTGTAAGACCATTAGCTTCTTCTTCAGCTTTCAATCATCAATTTGAAGTCTCGATTGACTGTTGGATCACCAACTAATCTACTGACGCATAGGTAAAGGAGCTTAGGCGCAAATAATAAAAATCACGTCACGGGTTTATGTGTCCTGAGGAAAATTTAAAATAATCACGTCACGGGTTTATGTGCCCTGAGGAAAATTTAAAATAATCACGTCACGGGTTTATGTGCCCTGACGAAGTGAGATTATAGGAGAATTTATAATCAACAGAGGAAGGTTAAAACAGGCTCTATACCTCTATAACTATAAACATCAAGGATATTTAATGCACCTAGTGCATTGCCTAAAATTCCCTGCAAAGAATTCTTCTCATTCATGCATCTAAAGCATTTTCAAAATTTCCTGAAAAGAATTTTTTTGCATACACAACCATAATCAGGAAAAGTATTCGGCACCACTGTTTAGCAAGCAATTCTGTTGCACACGTGCACACCACATTTTCCTGGCAATTCCATGGTCCCGGCAGCTTTTGTTCAAGCGACAAAAGCAAATACACGCATCTAGCGTCTAGTGGCCATAAACCGAATTCTTCCGCATATAAACATGCATACAAAAATTCGATCCTTTACGTTCAGTAAGATACGGTACACAATCACCCATTGTGTATCTAAATTGCTCTTAGCATCATTTGCCTAATTGCAATGCGGTCTATTTACGCAGCTGCACCATGCATCTATGCCTTTAATAATGTCCTTTGTTCCTTCTACTTTTCAATTTCGTTTCCCATGATCTTCGTTGCATGGGTACACAATGATCTGTTAGCACTCTCGCTAAGATCAAACCGAGAGATGTTACGTGCGGCTTCCGCCACCCCCATCATTTAATTGTTTTTAATATAATTTGGTTTTAATATAATTTGATGGTAAGGTGGTGGGAAAGGCACACGATCCACATGTTGAGTGTGCGGACATACCCCTGTTCGAGTGTGGATCGTGTGCAAGTTCGATTTCTGATTTCGGGGTGGATGTTGATGGAGAGAGAGAGAGGGAAACGGCAAGATATTTTAATTCCGTTTGTTTTGTTTTTGTTTCTCGATACGGTTGTTTCGAAAACGGACGATTGATGCAAGATACGGTTTGAGAGAACAGTTGGTTAACCGCAGTAAAGGAGAAAGGAAAAGAAAAATACTAAAACCTGTTGAAAGAGTAATTTTTATTTGAAATTAAACGTGTAAAGAAAAGTAGAAAGTTAAAGGAAGTAACACGAAACGATGTTGACACATTTTTGTAAAGGTTAAAGTAATAAATAAAACGTGTAAGAAAAGGAACAAAGGCGCGTTCTCGTCTTGGAGTGCCGTTTTGCCGACGCAAGGATTTGGATTGGCCAAAACTATCCATCCTCCTCGTGTTTTGGTCAAAAAAGGAACACATTCGTGTTCGAGGACAGGAGGTGAACATCCCATCGTTTGTGGTGCGATTGAATTGCTGAAACTCATCGACTTCCCCACAAAATCACCATTTGGCGGTGGCCGCCCTAGTCGTGTAAGGAGAAAGAACCCGTGGAGGAACCACAGGTGGTGGAGTTGCCTCTGAGGAAGAAGACGAGATAATAGACTCCCCACGTTGGACTAACCAGGTAACCAATTTTGTATTTACTCCCAATTTTCTGTGGCGAAATCTGTCACAGAGATCCTCTCCAACTCTCCAGCGCACCACCACAAAGAGAGACTTCATGTTCTCTCAGAGAAAAGAAAACTCACCCTTAGCTGGTAGAATTTTTCAAGAGAGTCGTATTTCAACCACCAGCGAACTCACATCGCTGAGTCATCTTGTAACCATCGCCGCATGCACACGGCAGTGTGCACACCCCCGAGAGTTAGTACGAAGTGTTTTGTCGAGTTAGAGTTGGGTTTTTCCGAGCAAAACCATTTTTGCAAACGACAGCCAAAGAAAGATTCGAAACATTTTCGCATACAATTCGTGTGTGTTCTACAGTGCAGTGCATTTGCAAATCGTTATCAAGTTTGGAATGCCGTCAAACATAAACAAAAATCCTCTGTGATTCTCCGTGGTTGATAAATAGTGTACAATCCTTCTTAAACAGGATTATAAAAAAAAAAAACAAGTTAGCCAAGTGAACCAGTTCCCGTGCCGGCACACCTACTTCGTAACCCACATTACTCTCCTCTGTTACAGCGCCCAGGGTTGAGTTGGTTAGTGGAGAGCATTACTTCCGCTTCCTCTAGCCTGGTGTCTGTAGTACGTCCTTTTCGGTCCACAAGTGATGATCTGCTGAGTAGCTGGGGGATTAGTTTGTTGCGTACTATGGCAATAGTGTTCATTTTTTTTTTTTTTTTTAGAAGGTGGAAATCTTCAAAAGATACCTCTGGACCGATCGAAAGGCATGCCGGATTTTTACCGACTGAAACCACCTCCCGCCAGGCACATATTCCCGTTGAACCCCGCGGAATTTTCAATGACAAGTTTCCAGACGCCGCCCCAGAAAAATCAACCATCAAGGATTGGTATGCTAAGTTTAGACGTGGTGAAATGAGCACCGAAGACGGTGAACGCAGTGGACGCCCAAAAGAGGTTGTTACCGACGAAAACATTAGAAAAATCCACAAAATGATTTTGAATGACCGTAAATTGAAATTGAATGAAATAGCAGGCACTCTAAAGATATCAACTGAACGTGTACATCATATCGTTCACGAATATTTGGGTATGAGAAAGCTCCGTGCAAAGTGGGTGCCGCGCGAGCTCACTTTTGACCAAAAACAACGACGAGTTGATGATTCGGAGCAGTGTTTGGAGATGATCAAGCGTAATAAATCCGAGTTTTTGCGTCGATATGTGACAATGGATGAAACATGGCTCCATCATTTCACTCCGAAGTCCAATCGACAGTCATCCGAGTGGACTGCACACGATGAACCCGCCCCAAAGCGTGAAAAAACGCAACAGTCGGCTGGCAAGGTTATGGCGTCTGTATTTTGTGATGCGCGCGGAATAATTTTCATTGACTATCTTGAAAAAGGAAGGACCATCAACAGCGACTATTACACAGCGTTATTGGGTCGTTTGAAGGACGAAATCGCCGAAAAACGACCGCATTTGAAGAAAATGAAAGTGCTGCTTCGCCAAGACAATGCACCGTGTCACAAGTCAGTGAAAACGATGGCAAAAATCCATGAATTGGGCTTCGAGTCGCTTCCGCATCCACCGTATTCTCCAGATCTGGCCCCCAGCGACTATTTCCTGTTCTCAGATCTCAAAAGAATACTCGCTGGGAGGAAATTTTCGTCGAATGAAGAGGTGATCGCCGAAACTGAGGCCACCGAAACTGAAGCAAAGGACAAATCGTATTACAAAAAAGGTATCGATAAAAAGGTATAATCAGTGTATCACCCTCGAAGGGAATTATGTTGAATAAAAAAAACGAATTTTGCCAAAAAAATGTCTTTTACTATGGAAGGCCGGGGACTTTTCAATTGACCTGTTATAGTCACTTGGCTACGCTTGGAAGTCAACATTTGGCATGTTATTGCCGAAATACGGCCAGAAATGCTCCGAAGACTGATCGGAAACTGGATCTCCAGATCCATATGCCATGAAATCACATTGCAACATTAATGACATGCTATTATTGTGTAAATAAAGTCACATTTTGTGATCATTAAAATTATTTTCCCGTATTTTATATAAATTTAAACTTCTATACGTCATAATAAATCAGTCTGCATGTATTTAAAAAGTATTCGAATTGCCAAATTTTAAAGAAAAATTATTAAAAAGTAAGAAATGTTTATGTATCATAATATTTCACTCTAAAAAAGGATATTTAAATTTACTATACGTAATCACATATAAAACACAAAATATCCAATTTAGTTTGCTCAAATATTCTTAATTGTTAATTCAGTAATGCCGATGTTGAATGACGTAACTGAGTGGAGGACAAGTGGGTGGGATGCAAAAGGCCTAAAAAACCGTTACACGGCATATGGAAGGCACCTTATTAGCCATCGCGAACGCAAACGGAGTATTTTAAACCAAAATTCAAATTTCAATAAACATGTCCAAGATGAGTGCTTTAGTTCAAAAGAAATAGCAATAAATAAATTTAATAATATATGCCAACAGTATCCCGTTGTGACGACATGATAGAGAATAAATTTCGTATGAAAAAAAACTATTCATCGCATGTTTTCAAGAAACGCGAAATAAGTATAGTAATAAATAAGAAATTAATTCAATTATCTACGTTTACATTAAGACACGGTAATGTACACCTAGTGTACATTAATATGGTTTACATCCTAAATAATCCACCTCCTTGAACCTACTGCTAGTGACACATTCTTCGGTATAGTCAATCAATTTGACGATACCCTGCAATTATCACCGAAAAGATATATTTGTAATGTACCCAAAGAATAGTATAAAATGCACTTCGAGTTGACGATGAAGTTAGTTTAAGTGTACAGCTCTAAAAATCCACTATGAGTATAGTCGTCATAAATAAAAACGATGAAGTCCTCGTTAAAAGGCGATTTGGGCACGCATTTGTTGTAACATTCAGGGACTTCTGCGAAATTAGCAGCATTCACGGACTTAAATATATCTACGACAGGGAGACCTCCATACTTGGAAGGTAGGTATTTGAACAATAATAATATAATTATTATCAATTATGAATATAAACAGCTTCCCGAGCTCTAGGACATTCCCCCTATTTTTCCCACCTGTTTATTTTTTCAAGTTTAATTAGCACAACTCCCTAGTTTATTTTGAATTTCTTTATTTTTAAATTATTATTAAATTTATTGATAATTTGGAAAGCTTTTTTTCTTTCTTAAATTATGGGTAGGAAATGTGAGTACACATATTAAATATTAAATAAAACTTTTCCATCTTATTGAATATAAATTTGTCATTACTTTCTTTTGGGTATGGTCCCCCAAGTATTACAAAAGGAAATAAAAACCACGTATTTTCGTTAATTTATTATACACAAAGCAATATGTATTTTTAAATTGCGATTAATTTCTCCTTTTCCACTTTTTTAATTTTTTCATTTATTTACTTTCTCTTTTTTTTTTTGCGCGACTTTTTCAAGTGAAATTTAAATTTTGTCGGACTACAAAAGTCGGCGAGTCCCAAGATGCCACCAGATAACTGTTGCAGTTCTTTTTGAACAGTTGCAGGTTGTAACGTTTCAGGAACACTCGCACCGGAAGGAAGTTCCAGATCTTTCCCGCTCTGTAACGGAACGAGTTCTAATGCTGACATGTCGCGCAGTTGGGATGTGAACCGCAAATTAGTGTGATCCGTCGGATTGTGGTGTGGAGCGCATGTAAACCAGATTGTGCGGAACAATACCACGAATCTCCGAAGAACAGTACCCGTGATAATATCTGTAAAACAGACAGAGGTCGGCTATGCGCCTTCGATGTGATAGCGACTATAGTCCCGACGTCAGCGTCATGTCCCCGATCAGGCGGATCGCTCGTCGCTGTATGCTCTCAAGTAGGTCGAGGGTATGTTTAGGAGCCGAGCTCCAAACATGAGAGCAATATTCGAGCGCGGGTCTAATTCGGGATTTATATAGGAGGAGAAGTTGGGGCGGAGTAAAATATTTCTTGGATCTAAAAAGATAGCTCAGTTTTCCTGAGGCGGACCGGGCGAAGTTCGCCATGTGTTTATATCACGATACATTCCCACAGACCGTGAGGCCGAGCAATTTCATGCTTTCCCCAGATACGAAGGCCTGACCATTCATCATCAGCTGTTAAACCGATGATCCACTTTTCTTTGTGAATGTTGTATATCGTGTCTTCGCTGCATTGAAGTTGACGAGATTGGCCTTTCCCCATTTCAAGATCTTATCCAAATCCTGATTCAGAGAGTCGATCTGACCACATCTCTGCCAATGCGACGTTGATGCACTAATCGGCCGATAACTCGAAAAAGACGAAACAAGCGTACTATCATCCGCAAAATTGAACACTCCGTCATTCATTGACTCCAAAAAATCATTTATGTGAAGCAAAAACAAGGTTGGAGTCAAAATAGAGCCTTGAGGCACCTCGGATTTAACAGGATACAGACCCGAAGAGTCACCGTCTACAACAACCCGAATCGATCGATTCTCGAGGAAGGTCTTCGTCCAGGCACAAAGCTAGTGGGAAAGTGCGTATGAATGAAGTTTGCTCAGCAATGCTCCATACTAGACGCGTTCAAAAGCCTTGAAGATATCCAATGCGACCCCTCTTGACTCGCCAAGCCCCTCAATCGCATATGTCCACCCTCGTTAATGAGGGTCTAAATGTCTTCCATGGACCGCCTGGCATAGAATCCGTATTAACGATCATTCAGAAATCCGCTGCACTTCAAATACTTAATTAACTCGACGTTGATGAGCTTTTCCATCACCTTAGATAACATAGACAGTAGTGCTATTGGCCGGAAATTTTGTGGGAGACACTTTTTCCCCTCTTTGGAATTGGCTGAACTCGAGCGATTTTCCAACAGGTAGGGAATGTCCTCCGTCCATAGGATAAGCAAAAGAGTCTGCCAAGAACCGGGGCCCAGTTCTGGAGCACAGTTTGTTAAGAATTAGGAATGTTATAAATACATTCGATACTTGGTTGCACACCCTACTGTAATCAATAGCATAACCTACTTTCCTTCCTTCTACACTGCCAAATACCTAAGTATTCATATTCTCATCACCGTTGCCACAATCAGAACAGACGCGAAGTTTTTCGATTTCAGCAATTGCACGTGTTAGTGAAAACTGCGGACGGCGCTTTCTCAGCCGACGTCACAACTTCCGGCATTGGCCGGTCAAAACGATTTATTCAACAAATGGACTGTACTCCCAGAGCTAGACTCTACTTGTCTTACCCAGTACAAATCCCTAAAATCGGATACAATTAACTTAAACTAATTCTTTATTATTTATAATAATTTATCTGTTTTTCTATCCTCATTGTATCTGGTTTTCAATTATCGCTTTACTTGTGATCTCGTTAACACCGTGCGACGAGGAGTTCCTGGGACGACTCCTGGTGTTCTAAAAAAAAAAAAAAAAAGTGGGTGGCGAGAGGGCCGACTTTGGCGAGACCAGGACAGATGTGTCCTTCATCTTGTCTCTGGCTTCTGGTCATCTTGCGATAACCAGAATCACCCACATCCGTGAGGATGTTGGGCTCGATCTCGAGATATCCGAAAAAGAAAAAGGAGGGAGGTATCTAAGGATACTGTGGACAGAGTTAGCTCGGATGTTCTCTAACTACTTGGATAGATGGATGGTGGGAAAGAAATCGTACAAGACCGGTAGGTCTTGAGTGCGGTAGTAAACGCAGATCACGTCTTTGGCGTCTGATAATCTGCGCTTTGGTCGGTGTGTGTGTGTGTGTGTGTGTGTGCTTGTGCTGTCTTGTACTGTGCGTGCGTGACTCCTGGTGTTCTGCCGATGTGCTCGCCTTATAAAGGCTCGCGGCTGTCATCTCGTTCGCTCATTTCCTGTGCTGTTCTTCTCCTTCGCTCGTTTCCTACCATCGGTGCGCCGCTGAGCGTTTGTTTCCCAGGAACTTGTATGCTGGTATTTGCCTTGTCTTTCCTGAGAATTCGTATCACCAACAGCACGCGTAATTAACTTTTCATGAGAACAATTGTGGCTTATGGATACTATGAGACATTTAGATGTGCGATAAATGAAAGACGCGAATGGCAGACAAGGTTTTTAAATTTCGGTAAACCATGAGATTGATTGATCCTGGCGCAAGACTAGTGACCTTGCCCGGAAAAAACAAATCATTATGGAAAATTTAACAAGCCTCAGGGCTTGCTGAATAAGGCCAAGACCAAGATGGGATTGATTTTCTCCAAGATATCCGAGTTCCACGCTCGAGTCACATAACCCTTTCAATCCAATTCGCTTTCCCATTCCCACGATTTCTGTGATGTAAATTAATATATAAGATAGAACATTCTTTAGAATAAAGTAGACATTGATAGATAAGCACAACATGGTGGTTATTATTTTTTTATGTATTTTGGTAGATTGGTTCATGTGCATGTGCATCACCAACATCCTATTGTCGACAAGTTTACGTCCTTGGCGAGTTATCTATAGAACCAAATTAGGTTCTCCCAAGCACAGTTCTTAAGGACTACTGCTGGTATTCCGTCCGGGCCGGTTACCTTCTTACAGTCCAGACCACGTACAATGCGTTGAATAGTTCGCGGACGGAAGCTCACATCCCGCATCGAAGACCCTACCGGCGCCATCGTAGGTGGCTCCAAAAAACCGGGATCGAGGTTTCGAAGAATTCGCGGCCGATAAATTGGCGAACACATTAGCTTTATCTTTTGAATTTGCGACTAGTGTCGTCCCGCTGTCTACCACTAAGGCACCAAAAGAGGAGGAAGCGGGGTTATTGCTGACAGCCCTTGCCATTGACCAGAAAGAACCGGAACCAGTTGGGCACCCAATGAGTTTATTGGTCAATCTGCCGTTCTAGCCCAACTTCGCGGAATCGATCGCCTGGTTGCACGCGTTTCTGATTCTAACAAATTTCGTTCTGTTAACATCGGTGGGATTGGAGCGCCATTGTTTAAAAGCTCTATTTTTTGCCGCTGTAATCTGCTCGCATTTTTCAATCAAACCAAGGTTTATCAGATGAACTTCTTTTGATAGAATGCGGAATGTAAATCTCCATCCCGAGAAGAATAATCTCCGTGGCCGACTCCACGCATGCGTTAACATCGGAGTCTCCAAAGCACACCTCCGGCCACGGAAAGGATGCGAAGAAATCTCGCAAATCGTCCCAGTTAGCAGCCCGATACATCCATACATGGCGAAGCTGCTTAGACCTGTTATTCGCTTGGAATTCAAATGGTTGCGCGACCAATACCAAACAGTAATCTAAGTTTCCCAGTGGCGCAGCAACTTCCACGGTATAAACCCTCTGCTCGGATCTCAAAAACAGATCCAGGGTGCTCGCATAATTACCTCTGGCATCCGGCACTCGGGTAGATTCCTCCACGAGTTGAGTCAAATTGCTGCTAACAGCGAATATCTCCGCTAGCCTCCCAACGTCGTTGGTTCTGTTAGAATGTACCAACCATTCTTAATCTGTTAGAATAAACAAACAATATCGTGACAAGATGGAAGCAGTACTTTGAAAATCTGCTCAATGTGCGCACCCATCAACCACAAACAAACGCACCAGACGTACATACAGCCGAGGCTCAGATTCCAGAGCTCTCTTTCAATGAAATTGTAGACGCAATAAATCGATTAAAAAACAACAAAGCTTCTGGAGTTGACTACATACCGGTAGACCTTGTGAAGCATAGAGGAGAGGCAAACGCTCGAAAGATCCACCAACTGATTAAAACAATATGGGATAAGGAAGTCACTCTGGAAGAATAGAAAACTTCAATAGTCGTCCCATTTTCAAAAAACGCGACAGATCTGTGGGCGGTTCTTTGCGTAAGGCTAGAGAACCCCCTATTAGCACCCAATGCTTCCCTAACGAGATACAGCTCGTTTACTCGGCTGAACTCTCATGGCTCATGATGCCCTTGGTCAATTTTCCCTTTGTTCTTTTTCGTTTATCCTTGGCCGCAGTACCAGGGTAAACAACACGATCAACTCACACACACCACTATGATCTACACTGAGAGATCCGGTCCCCTATTCACCAGAGAGAGAAAGTTTCTCTCACCACGGACGAAACTCACGCCAGTAGGGAGTCGGCCCTGCACGAGCCAAGAGTTGAATGAGTCTTCGAAATCAAACCACCAAAGGACTCAGTCGCGTTCACCATTCACTGTACTGTGCGCTCGGTACGGTGTGTACACTACGATGCCATTTGTGCGTATTCTACTGTTCAGCGGATCTCCAATCAGTCTTAAGTTTAATAAGTGGAGTGTTTCATAATTTCCGTTTATGTTTACGAATAATAATGTCCTCCTGAAGTTGCTCATTACAAATAGTGTACTTTCCAATTAATTCGTCTAATCTACATTTCAATAAAAGATGTAAACCATGTATAAACGTTACACACAATGTAGTTCAATCTGTATATTTTTGTCTCCTCACCAAACAGTGTTAGAAATAAATTAAAAAATAGAAATGCATTAAAATAAAAAGCGGTGATCACCAGCCACAAAACAGTTTGTTTCATTTTCCTCTTGTTGGTGAACAGCTTTCTATGGGTGAGAGTGAACTCATGATGGGGATGTAAGTGAACCTGTGTCCGTGTTGGCATCATAACGCGTACCCCACAGACCTGACTGCGAAAACTACAGAGGAATACATTGCTCCCAACCACATACAAAATACTAACAAATGTGGCCTCTCACCATGTCTTTTTAACCTTTTGCTGACTATTGTAGGTTTGCGGTATAGCTCTTCGAATTCGTGGTTGTGGAGTTTCCTCCATTGTCCTGCCTCCACGTCATATTTACCCCTTAAAACTTTATTCTCGAATACGCGGAATTTGTTTTCTTCCCGTTTTGTGAGAACCCATAATTCGCATCCGTATAGAGCAATCGGCATGATTATGGTTCTATAGACACGGAGCTTTATGTTACGTGATAGCAGTTTGGATTTCAATAGTTTACTGACTCCATGCCAACTAGCGTTGCCAGAGTGTAGTCTTTTGTTAATTTCCTTCGACATTTCGTTACTGGCCGTCACTATTGTTCCCATATATTTAAATTCTTTGACATTTTCGAATATCTTGCCTCTGATGTTTATGTGTGTTCTCTGAGGTCCACCTGCTCTCGCCGTAATCATGTATTTTATTTTGTCTTCATTTATTTCTAGGCCCACCTCTTCTGTCGCTTGCATGATGATTTCACAAAACTTCTGATGTTATTTTTCCAACAGCTAAGAGGCGATCACTTTCAATAAACTCTCGAACGGCGCGGCTGTTGTCATCTGTACGACTTCTCTTTGGGCGTCGATCATGACTTTCGTTTTCGATACGTTCTCGCTCACTTTTAAATATTCTGGCCCACGTATGCACACGATTCGGAGACAGTGTATCAACACCAAACTGTGCCTTCAATGGAGAAAAAATATCCGAGGGCTTAACGCCTTCATTTGTTCAATATTTTTTAATAATCCGTTGCAGAACAGAAGTATGTAACTCTTGCTCGCTCACGGCTCTACTGACTACAAAGTCGAGTGCGAACGCTAGCCACGCCGGTTCCCCTACTCTTCATAAACCACACAACAGCCACGCAAAGACTATCTAGCTCGCAACTGTTGCAAAGCAAAAAAGTAAAATTACCGTTTATATTGGATTCACCTATATATATTATCATCATCATCGGCACCACAACCGGGATCCGGTCTTGGCCTTATTTAGCAAGTCTCGAGGCTTGTTAAATTTCCCATAATAATTGTTTTTACGGACAAGGTTATTACTCTTGCGCCATTCACCTATATATAACTAAATTGCCTTTTATATAAGTACTTATTCAGTTTTATAAAAGTATCTATTTATTGGTCTGTAGGAATCTGCAAGGTCATGACCTCACTAACTCGACTATGCCACTCTTCTCTCGTCTGCGTATTTTCCCTCCACACTTTGCGTTCTATATTTATATATATTTCATCATCATATCGGCGCTACAACCGGGATCCGGCCCTGACCTCATTTAGCAAGTCTATCTCTCCACCGGTCTCGATTCCCAACCCATGTCATCCAGTTTGACACTCCCAGGCTCCGGGCGTCCTGGTCCACGCCATCCCTCCATCGCAGATAAGGTCTGCCGCGCTGTCGCCTTCCATACATCCCGCCACAAAGGACTTTCGGGCACGCTCGCTTCGTTCATTCGAGCTAGGTATTCTGCCCATCGGAGTCTACCGAGTTTAATTTTTCTTACAACATTAACTTCAAAGTAGATCGCGTACAACTCATGGTACACAATTCTCCTTAAGACCTGAAGTTCAGAATGCCTTTTACTAAGCATCCAGGTCTCGGATCCATACATGAGTACTGGTAAGACCATGGTCTTGTACAGTAGTAGCCTGGATGTTCTGGGTAAACTTCAAAGGCTGTTGGATTTGATCATCCGCCCGCTATTTCTTCTTCTATATTGTTATCGGCTGATACTCGTACTAATGACCCAAGGTAGTTTAAGGATTGCACTACTTCAAATTCATGCTCCACTACCCTGAAAGTTTCACCAACGTAAGGTCTTCTCTTCGCAGATGTTGCCATCATGTACTTTAGTTTTCTCACATTAATGTGCAGTCCCAGTTTTTGTTCCGCTGGCTCTGATCTACCGATGATGTCGATGCCATCTGCGTAAGCAAGTACCCTAGTCTGGATGGACTTAGTGACAATAGTCCTTCTAGTTGTAACGCCAGAGTCACGAATTGCTTTTTCCAACGCCAGGTTGAAGACGAGGCAGGCCAGACCGTTCACGTGTCGGAGTCCATTAAAGATTTTTATTGGTTTTGTACAGCAACCCCGCTATTTTTACTTGACTAATTATGTTAGTCATGGTCAACCTACAAAGTCGTATCAATTTGTTTGGAATGTCGTTCTCTCTTATGGCATTATATAGTTCTACCCCGGCTATGCTGTCATAGGCTCCAGTGCCGTGCTTCCTCTTTATATCGAAGGAAGAGCGTGGAGGTTTTGATATAAGCATATATCTCCTCTTCTTTGTTTAGTTTAAAATAATTTTATTTCATTTTCATTTTAAATTCTTTTATTCTTTTGATTTAATTTCTCATAAACGAATTGATTTCTCTATTAATTTACAACTTAACTGATAACTCAAAACTGAACTTTAACTCTAAGCTGTATATTCAACTCTATCCTTCAACTGTTTAGAACTGAATACTAAACTGAACTAACTGAAACTCAATCTCAAACTTAAACTCCAAACTCAACTTCCAAACCTAAACTGATTTTACTAAAAAAAAAAATTGTGGCGAGTAGGCCAAATTTAGCGAGACAAGGACAGATGTGTCCTTCATCTTGTCTCTGACTTCTGGTCATCTTGCGATAACCAGAATCACCCACATCCGTGAGGATGTTGGACTCGGTCTCGAGATATCTGAAAAGAAAAGAAAAAAGGGGGTATCCAAGGATAGTGTGGACAGTGTTAGTCCAAGTGTTCTCTAACTACTTTTATAGAGGGATGGTGGGAAAGAAATCATACAAGACCGGTGGATCTTGGGTGCGGTAGTAAACGCAGATCACGTCTTTGGCGTCTGATAATCTGCTCTTTGGTCGGTGTGTATGTTTGTGTTTGTGCCGTCTTGTACTGTGCGTTCGTGTGTTTGGTTTGTTAGTAGTAGACCCTATGGGATGGGTCCAGGAATCCTCTATTATAGAGGGGAATGTTGATGGGAAGGGTGCTTTCTTCAGTTTTGTACTGAAAAAGAAATTGTGGGGGTTTGATCCGAAGAGATCGAGAGAGAGAAGGGTCAAGAACGCAAGAGTCCCGTACAAGTAGGTTCTCGCTGTTCTGAATGTTTGCTTAGACCGACCGAGGCCCCTTTGAAGAATGTGGGTCACATGTTTGATGAAAATAATTTTTGGGGTATAAGTGACCCCAAGATATTTCATCTTGTCCTGTGGTCTAATCGTAGTATCTCCCATTTTTATTCGAATATTCTGTGAATATCGAGAAGCGGGTTGGGAATGTTTACTACTCAGAATTATGGCTACTGCTTTGGATGGATTAAGTCGGATTTTCCATCGACTGTAATACTGATACAGTTCGTCCAAGTGACGGTTGAGTCGATTTGTTGCGAGGTTAGGGCCTTTGGTTGACGTGTACACTAGGACGTCATCCGCCTAGCATATCTGATTTACTCTCCCGTCCACAGGGCGAGGAATATCGGAGGTGTAAATATTGAATAAGATGGGGCCTAGAATGGAGCCCTGTGGTACGCCTGCAGCGGCGTGAAAAGTTCGGGAAAGCTTTCCATTCACTGTAACTTGGAAGGTTCTGTTTCGAACGAACTGGTAGATGATACTACATAGCGTTCTACTGAGGCCAGTATTTAATAGTTTAAAAGCGAGACCTTCGATCCAAGTCGTATCAAAAGCTTTTTCAATGTCTAGGCTTACCACAACGGTGGGTTCCTTATTAAAGAGCCGCACGCAGACGTGGTTTTGAAATATGTTGAGAGCCATAGTGGTGCTGTGCGCTCTTCGAAATCCAAATTGGAAATCAGGTATTAGGTGCCTGGCACTGATAAAGTTATTTAGTTTCTCGTATATGAATTTTTCATATATCTTGCTGATGCAAGTGAGAAGCGAAATAGGGCGAAAGCTTGAGGGGTGATACGTTGGTTTCCCAACTTTTGCTATTGGACAAATAATAGCGTGCCTCCAAGCTTGGGGAAAGTACCCCATGTTGTAAGCATGGTTGAACAGAAAGGAGAGCTTTATAAAGAATAAGGCAAAAAGCCTTCGCAACGAGTGGTATGAC
The DNA here is from genome assembly GCA_963931805.1 of Microdon myrmicae. Lineage (NCBI taxonomy): Eukaryota > Metazoa > Arthropoda > Insecta > Diptera > Syrphidae > Microdon > Microdon myrmicae. Next base: position 179,146,855 of record OZ007497.1, on the reverse strand, counting down.
ATGTTGTCGATGCCGGGTGACTTCTTAGGGTGTCGAGATTTAACCAGGCTCTGTAGGGTATTTGGTGTGATGAAACCGTGATCATTATCACGTGTGTCATCGAAGTATACACTGTTAGTTGGGTTAAAGACAACAATTGGCTCGTTGAAGTCGTCCAACTTACTGTGGACCTCTGAACTAACGATTGCATTAGTATCCGGGTCGCCATCTTGGAGAGTTAGTTTGTGGTTGTTTTCGAAGGTCTCTCCGATGATATTTGCTTTGTTGGTGTCGTTATTGACAACAACACCATTGTGCATTATTGGCCCAGTGATGCGGGAAGTGCGACATATCTTTTTAAAATATTTATAAACGTTCTGGTCCATCTGAATACCATTCAGTTTGTCTTCCAATTGTCGGGTACGATTGTTTTGGATTCTCTGTTTTATCAGTGTACCAATATTGTGAATAATGGATCGCAATAATGGCTCCCTTTGCGTAAAGCGGTGACGATATCTCATTCTGCAGAGCTTTTTACGCTCGCGGATGAGACGAAGAGTGAAGTCGTTATGGGGAATCTGATAAGTCTTTTCAAGTTTGTACTTCGGGACATGAGTCTCCGAAGTTTCAACTAGAATCTCGTGAAGTCGTTTTGCAGCGTTGTTTATCTCAACCGTCGTTAGGTTCCTGTCAGTGGGAAGAGAGAATTGGTGGAGTTTATCGTTCAATGTAATATTGAAGTTGTCCCAATTTGTCTGCCCATAATCGGGTATGTATCTGATATGAGCCCGGGATGCTCGATAGCCACGAATGAATGTGGTCACAGCGTTGTGGTCAGATACACCCGCTGAAACTTGAGGAGGAGTGATTTGTGGAAGTAAGCCCTTGGACACAAGAAATATGTCCAGAATTGAGTTACCTCGAGTACCAGCCGTAGGTGCGACTATATCGAAATTGAGGGCATACGTGCTTGCAGTGTACCATTGGTACAGTTTTGTGCCATTTGTGCAAGGGACAGAGTTGTTCCAGTGGGGAAGCCTGGAATTAAAATCGCCGCCTATGATGAAGGATGTATGCCCCGAGGTCCTTATTAGTTTGCCGATATCCCCGGCATCAATGGGGCCATTATTGGTTTTATGCGAGTGGTATACGGAGTATATATTCACTCTATCATTATTAGCCAGATGCAGTTCAACTCCAGACAGCTCTATAGACTCAAGGTGTGGGAGGTCAATAGCTTCATGGCGAAGTCCGCTATTAACCAGTATACAAGTGCCACCTCCGTTGATGGTGGGACCACCAGTGAGGGTTCGATCTCTTCGAATCATGGAGAAGTTTGGGAATAGTTTCGGTTACAAGTACCACGTCCGCCCGGTTTTCCAAACTGATTTTACTATTAAAATTTCTCTCTTCTTATGCTACTTATTGTTCTAATTGGTTGTAAATTATAATGTGAACAAAACTAATTTTATCAAAGTATTCCTTTAGTCTCTGTGACTTTTAAATTGAATAAACTTTGAACGAAAATCAGAGTGCTATGTTTTGAATGAAAATAGGTGCATGTTATGAAAAGGGGCATGTTATTAAATGTGCTGTAACTGGCTTGATATAGAATATTGTGAATGTTTATGAATGGTATGTATTAAGGGAGAATGTAAGATATATAAAGAGGAAGTTTTAAGGATTTGTTAGAAAAGTAATGAGATTCGGTGTTAAAGCTAATAAGGGTAGTATTCTGGAATACAAAAAAGTCTATGAATAGATGATATCATGGAATCTTAAATTCCAGACATTTTTCCATCGCCTGCCTAAGGGTGAATATGTTATCAATCGTTGATTTGCCTGGGATGAAGCCACACTGATAATGACCAATGATGACTTTAGCGTATGGGGCTATCCGGTCTTGTAGGATAGAGGAGAGTATCTTATAGGCGGTACTCAGCAATGTTATACCCCTATTGTTGCTGCACAGTGTGATATCTCCCTTCTTATGTGTGGGGCAAATTATTCCACGACGCCAATCTTCCGGCATCTTCTCTTGCTCTCGTACGTGCACCACGATCTCATGAATTGATTCATGTAACGTTGTCCCTCCTTGTGTGATCAGCTCAGCTGGTATATTATCAGATCCGGGGGCTTTATTTGATTTGAGCTGTCTTATGGCTTTCAATATTTCCTCAATGTTTGCTGGCGGCAGCATTTGGTCTTGATTTTGCATTGGTGGAGCCTCCAATCCCAGCCACTTTTCTTTTGTCTGTGAAGTTTTTTTTTTTCAAATCTTCTGAGCTTTTTGTATTTCTCCTCGCGTACTCGCGTCCTATGAGACTGCTGCATTGCCCTGTATGCATCATTCTTACGTTCTTACGTCGCTCCGATCTCTATGACTAGTGCCTAGGATGGAGTTGGCAGTACTAATGACAGTATTCTTAAGGCATGTCCATTTCTCTTCTATGCCCGGCATTCTGCCTCCAGGACTTACTCTCCCTCCGTCGAGCGAGTCCTAGCCCATGGCCGTAGGTATTCTCATTGCGTAAGGCAGCCGTGTTGATTCAAACCTGATCCGTGGATGCAATACGTCTCCGTAAGGCAATCGGTGCTTAGAAATCTGTACCAACAAGATAGTGATCCGAGTCGACGTTGGCACCTCGGTACGTTCGTACCGTCATCAGGCTCGAGGAGTGGCGGAGATCTATCAACACGTGGTGAATTTGGTTGCGAGTGGCCCCATCAGGTGACTTTGTGGATATCTTTACGCGGAAACCCGTTACTCGCAACGACCAAGTTCTTTGATGCTAGCTTCTTCGATGAGTCGTAGTCCATTGTCATTAGGGTTCTCATGCAAACTATGGGAACCTGCGTAGTGCCTGAAAACCGGCTCCCGACCTATTTTGGCATTTAAGTCGCCAAAACCGATTTTCACATCGTATCTAGGGCAGGCATTGTGGGCCCGTTCGACGTTCTCGTAGAATTGTTTATTTTCGTCGTCAGGGTAAACGTAAACCACTGATCTTATCAATTGCGTGATGTAACGCTGTCCCTCCTTGTTTGATCAGCTCAGCTGGTATGCCATCAATTCCGGGGGCTTTATTTGATTTGAGCTATCTTATGGCTTTTAATGTTTCCTCAATGCTTGGTGGCGTAGCATTTGGTCTTGATCTTGCATTGGTGGAGCCTCCAATTCTTCTGTGAGCTGACCATTTAGCAATTCATTAAAGTGCACTTCTCATCGCTTCAGAATGCCTTCAGGATCGGTGATCAGATTACCCTCGTTATCGTTGCAGTAAGTGCAGCGTGGTCCGTACCCAGGCACTTTTCTTTTGTCTGTGGAGTCTTTTTTCAGATCTTGTGGGGTCTTTATATTTCTCCTATAAATACATATTTATAAATGGGTGGGCTGAAAAGTTTCCTATCTCAACGTGAAGATAGCAGCACTCGTCAATACAAGCTAGTGGATGTAGTTGTGCATCTTTTGACAGTTACTCATCAAAATATCAGTCATTTTGGAATGGTAGTTTTTATTTGACAGTTGTTTGAGTGAGTCAATGTGAGTGTTTTTGTGAAAATGGACAACATTGAGTATCGAGCTGTCATTAAATTTTTGTTTTTGAAAGGCAATACCCCTACGCAAATCAAAGATGAGTTGGATTCTGTGTACGAGGACTCTGCCCCATCATTTACCACGGTGAAATTTTGGGCAGCTTAATTTAAACGTGCCCGTGAGAGCTTGCGAGACGATGAATGTTCGGGACGTCCAAAAACTGCAACAACTGACGATAACATCGCTAGAGTTCGCCAAATGGTGCTAAACGACCGCCGAATTAAAGTGAGAGAAATAGCAGAAGCTATGAAAATGTCCAAAGAACGTGTTTGTCACATATTAAATCGAAATTTGGACATGAGAAAGCCGTCCGTGCGTTGGGTGATGCGTTTGCTCTCGTTAGACCAAAAACGTGAACATTTGCAACCCGCTCTGTTAGCGCAGTTTACGCGGAATAAATCAGACTTTTGGCGCCGATTAAATACTGTCGATGAAACCTGGATACACCATTATACGCCCGAAACAAAACCACAGTGAAAACAATGGACTGCAAATGAGGAATCGGGTCCAAAACAAGCAGAAAACATCAACTCACTCAAACGACTGTTAAATAAAAACTACCCTTCCAAAATGGCTGAAATGTTGGTGAATAACTGTCAAAAGATGCACAACTACATTCATTAGCTTTTATTGACGAGTGCCGCTATCTTGACGATGAGGTCGGAAACTTTTCAGCCGACCCTCATATATATTAACTATTGTTAAATACTCCTCAGTATAAACAATCTATTTATCTAAATATATGACTAAAGATGGTATTTACTTTGAATTAAAAATAATTCAATTCCTTTGTTCATTTCAATCATCATCATCATCATCATCAGAACTACAATCGGGATCCGGTCTTGGCCTTATTTAACAAGCCTGAGGCTTGTTAAATTTTCCACAATAATTTGTTTTTCCGGGCAAGGTTATTAGCCTTGCGCCGTATGTTCATTTCAATACTCGTATATTATTATTATATTTTTCATCATAAACTATTCATTTAAATTTATTTTCCATTAATAAAACTCCTTTATAAATTTGTTATTGTTAAATATTAATCAATAAAAATTATTCATTTATTTTTCTAAATAAACTAACAATATTATATGAAACCAAAATATAAAGAAAAACACCAAATATTCATTTCGTTTTTATCTTCAAGGACAGGTAAAACATGCTCACCATACTAATATAAGCTATTTCTATCTACCTTGACCCAACTTTACAAATATGTTCTACTCATCTCTTTTTTTCTGAGGATTATTTGGGTGATCACTGTGATTGTGATGCTCTTTTGCGCCGTAGCCATGGTTTACGTGTTCTACGAGGACTTCGACAGCAATCCTATTCGAATGAATATCGAAAGTGACCACATACCACTGACGAACTTGATGTTTCCAGCCGTGACTATTTGTCCACCAACAATGTACAATTACCCACAAGTGAAAAAAATCTTTGAAAAATTGTAAGTATTGTGAATTAAAATCAGCAGTTAATAGAGACCACGCCATATTTTACAAACACATCATAAAAAACCTTAATACATTTGAAATATTAAGCTTAAAATACTTTCTTATTTCGCTCTCAATGGGGGTGACATCGGATCGTGATTGTAACTGAAAGACAACACTATTGGTAACCAGTATTGAACCTCACTTGAAGTTGGTAATCGGTTAGATTAACAATTTCAGTTGAGGTTCAATACAGACCTCCAAAGGACGTGTTTTTCATTAATAATGCCGATCCGATATCATACTGTTTAATGCTTTCATGGTATTTTTCAACGCCATCCCACAAACGGATTTATAGTCCTACCCGCTTTTATATTAAAACATGTTTCTTATTTACTTATACAAAGTCTTGACACCATAAAACTAAAATCCTTGTTTTCCAATTATTAATCAATATATTTACTGTTTTTATAGTAGGAGCACACAAAAGGAATTTGGTGTGTTGTGGGCGGAAAAAGATGCCGCGCAACACTTCATCATCATCATCATCGGCACTACAACCGGGATACGGTCTTGGCCTAATTTAACAAATCTCTCCACCGGTCCCGATTTCGAGCCGATGTCATCCGGTTTGGCAATCCCAGGCTCTGGGCGTCCTGGTCTGTGCCATCCCTCCGTCGCAGACAAGGTCTGCAACCCCTAAATCCCCACCAATTGGAGCCTACCCCACCGTGAAAGTTTCCGCTTTGATTAATTTGTGGTTAATCGATTAATCAACACACCAATCTGAAATTTATAAGCAGGAATATCATAGAACTGGTATCACACCTTCTGGTTAATGTTTTACTACTCTCCGTGCTGGACTGTTTTTGGATTCTCGTCCGAGGGGCAGCTCTTTAGGCCGGTCTCCTATTACTTTCTGAAACTTCTCGTCTTGCTCTTCCGAGTTCACGCACCTCGTTCTGTACAATGGTTACTAGAGTACAAATTTCCGTCTAACACTCCTCTGACCGCAATATACTCAACGAAATGCCTTGGTTGTTTCTCCATTGAGCGGAATGGGTGCATATTCAGCATACTATTGCTATATCGGCCACTGTTTTGATGGCTTTGACAATCAACCGCGACTTCCTAAAGCGATTTTCTAATTCTAATTGATGAGCCAACAGCGCTCCGGTGTTTTGCGCTGGCGAGCGTACCACATATATTCTTCTCCGAGATTTTCCCCATTGCATTCAGGTGGAAGAGGGGGCAGTGGGGCGATGGGCTTTCTGGTGGTTTATTCTTTCATTTTGGCAAACGTACCAGGTATTAAATTCTCCGCGTCAGGAAATGTTCCTTCTTCGATGCGTTTCTGCATCGCGTCTTGGAATACCTCTGGTACTGTTTTAAGTGTCGCTGGGGTTATGCCACTGTAAATTTTTCAAAAAATCAATTTTTTATTGACTTAATTAGATGGATAAACTATTCAAAAATGTAAAAAAGATTGTTTTATACCATAGAAAAAATGTTACCAATTCATTTAAACCATTTTATTGAACATAGTCATGACGTATGACGTACGGGGGGTGTGGTGAAGCTGACATCTCAAATGTATACTAACAAAGCAATCGGCCTGAAAATTATATACAAGCTAATGAGACATAGTACTATATAATACAAGCCAAAAATTAGAACTGTTAGCGCCATCCGTAGGTCAGGTCGGAAGCTTTTCACCCCGCACTCGTATGAAATTAAACAGAACAGAAAACTGTAAACGCGATATCTTAAAAGTATGTTTTTCAAATTGGCTTGCAACATAACTCTCAATTTTTATCCGATTGAGTTCAAAGTTTAACTATAGCTTCTTAATTAGATTCCGCAGTGTATACCGTACGGGCTTTGCCAAATAATAAAAACTATAAAAGTTATAAAAGTTATAAATAAACAAATGTCGAAAAATTGTTTTTTTCAAAATCTTGCCATTTTTTAAAAATTAATATTTTCATAATTTCATATGGCATACACTAGACATTTTCATGTAGTTTTTTATTTTTGCAGTATCAAAACTGTTCAAGATATTTTGCAAGCCCCGGAACAACTTTTTTAAAATACTTTTTTTTCCAACGGCCATGTGCCGCCATTTATTATTTATTGGAAAAAAACAACACCTTAATACATACAGAAACATGTGGTAAGCTTCGTTTTATTAATAATACATTTTTTCCCAAAAAAAAAAAATTCCAAGGAAGTGGTCGGCTTACGGGTCTCTACAATGGCATAACCCCTAACAGCTTTTGTTTGGGATCCAAAACCCCGGAGCCTTTTTGTTGCGTATTATTTTGCGTGCCCTCTGCATCTCCTCTATTGACAGCACTGGCATGGTCTCGGTGTAAGACTTTATTACAACCTTGTACTTCGCGTTGGGTTTCCGAGGAATAAGATGCTCTACTATTGAGCGTAACATGTGTGTTATGTGTCCCTTTAGTCTTGTCATATCTATACTGTAGGCGGTGCCCTAAGAGTTCATGTGTGCCTCTGCGCAGACGTTCTAAAGCATCTTGCCTTTATAGTGTGGAGGGTCGGCTGCGACGCGGTAAAAGGGTATGTTGATGCGAAGTTATGGTTGGGAATCTCATTGAGTTGCAATGAGCGGGGTGGGGGTTCTTACCAGTGAGGCTATTTTTATGAATAAAGAAAGTGTTGATGTTAGTATCGCTTTTGAAAACGGGAAATTTACCCAGTTTAAGTGCATCATCTGCCGAGTGAAGGAAAAACCATTTATAAGGAGAAGGGATGTAAAAGCAAAATGAGTTGGAGCCCTGGTTTGCGATCTTGTTGACGTTAGTGATGCACACCTACTTCAATTAATTTTCCCGTCAAATTTGAATCGCACTGAGTCCCGGTCACCTTCATTTGCATATAAGGAGGAACTGAGTCCATATTTATTGAGAAAATCGAAGAAAACAAATTAAATTTGTCTATCAAATAAAATCATATAAACTTGATTTATTCGTATTGCATCTTGGAAAGTGCGTCAAAACTTCATTTTTCATTTGCTTTTCCCAAAGAATTAGCTTACATTTGAATTCTTTAATATCCATAGTGTAGCGCAAAAAGGGCCAATCTGATGCAGATTTGCCCCACTTGCGCTACACCATCGATATAATAATATTAAAATCCGAAATTAAATCGTCAAATGAAACAACCGCGTTTTATTCGTGCATGACATGTATCTATCTATTCACCTAAAATTGATTTTTAGTTAACATTGGTATGTACCAGGGGGGACTGAAATGTTTCCGACCTAACAACGATACAAGACATTTTTTCTTAAATTTTTTTTTGTTTTTCTACGTAGTCTCCTTGTAACTCGACACACTTCTCCCAGCAATGCTCCCATATTTCTAACCCGTCCAAATAGTACTCTGGGTTTTTCTCTGCAAAATAAACTGTTCGCGAACGTGATTGCCTCCTCATTTGACGAAAATCTCTGTCTCCGTGCGCAATTTTTAGATTGGGGAACAAAAAGAAGTCGCTTGGGGCTAGATCTATGATGATTAAGCAATTCATCAGAGGTGTGAAAATGTTGACGATCACAGAATGATCCACAGCAACCAGGCAATAACCTCCGCGCCTGTATGTGTGAGCACGATCTTGACTGGTGGAAAGATTCTCGATGAGAGAAAGTCACCACCAGAAGAAGGGAAGAGAAAACTCTGGTGAAATGGAATCATCCCCAAAGAAAGCAACCATCCTGTGTTTGAAGTTAGTCAGCATTTTGTGCTAAATAAAGTTTTAATTAAAATAAATAAACGAGTGCATTTTTTTTTTGACTTTGGATTCATAGTGTGCAAAAATAAAGAAAAGGACCAAACTGTAAAACTGTGGCAAAGATTATATACAATGTGCCAAGGCTAAATGTACAAACGGAGCATGCATGTACGAGGATTGAAAAATGGAATTAAATGGTCAACATTTTCGAGCGATTATTTTTTACAACTTTCGGCGTGGATTAACTCAGCAACAATGCATGGATGAACCTAATTCAATTTTTGGCGATGAAGCTCCATCAAGGACCTGTGTTTATCGATGGTATGGTGAATTCAATCGTGGTCGTAGTTCACTCCAAGATGAATTTCGTGAAGGTCGTCCAAAATCAGTTGTTGTTCCGAAAACCATTGATGCTGTGCGCGAACTGATATTGGAAGATCGTCATGTGACCTATCGTAAGATTGAGACAACCTTAGGCGTTAGTGGGACCAGCATACATTCAATATTGCATAAACATTTGACTGTCAAAAAAATTTGTTCGCTTTGGATCCCACACAATTTGTCAAAGAAATGCTCAAAAAATACGGTCGCGGTGCTTCGAAACACGTCTATGACATCGTGACAGGTGATGAATCGTGGATTTACGCGTATGAGCCCGAAAGTAAACAGCAGTCGACTGTCTGGGTGTTTCAAGATGAGCCATATCCAACAAAAGTTGTTCGCGCACGAAGCACTTCCAAGCAAATGGTCGCCTGTTTTTTCGGAAAAACTGGACATGTCACAACCGTACCACTAGAGCAACGCAGAACAGTCAATTCTGAGTGGTACACAACCATTTGTTTGCCAGTTGTCTTCCAAGAAATCAGGAAAACCAACCGCCGAAGATGGATCACTCTTCACCACGACAATGCGAGCTCTCACACATCGGTTGCGACAACTGCATTTCTGGGCACCCAAAACATCGATTTGATGGGTCATCCGCCGTATAGTCCTGACTTGGCACCGAATGACTTCTTTTTATTCCCGTACGTAAAAAACAAACTGAGAGGTCAACGTTTTTCGACACCTGAAGAAGGGGTTGCTGCATTCAGAATGCATGTGTTGGAGATACCTCAATCAGAGTGGCAAAAGTGCTTCGACAATTGGCTCAAACGCATGCAAAAGTGAATAGATCTTCATGGGGAATATTTTGAAAAACAATAAAGTGATTTTCGATGATCAATATTTGTTTTTGTTCTCTAATCCCGAAATATAAAAGGCAACCCTCGTAAAATAAAAACAATAGAAATAAAAAGAGTGTTTCCGAAAAGAAGAACTGTGTTTCATTTGTGACAATTTCTCGGTGTTGTATTTGTGCCGATTCGCTCCGTGTTCGATTTGCGGACAGTGTTCGACGGAACACTTTCGACCATGGCAAAAATCCGGCAAAGAGTTTTCACCACCAGTGGGAAGGGACGCCTTGCGGAGGAAAGAAAAATAATGGATATCACAACATATCGAAACAGTGACATGTGGTAGAATCGGCGAGAGAGTCTAAAGCGAAGGCTTTTCAAGGCTTATCTTTTTTCTGGAATCCTTAACCAGCCAGGGAACTTAACTACAGTTCTTGCACGAAGCAACTAAAGATGAGAGTGCTTCACATAATAACGTGTTTTTAAATAACTCTCTACCGTCGAGGTGTTAGCTTGTGTCACAACCGATTAGCTCGGTTTCGATTACGTTGAGCTGTGACACAAGAAATAATGGGCTGTACTCAAGAGAGCAATACTGGTCTTGATCGTAAATAGCATAAAAGCCTTGGAGAGAAGAGGAGCGATATAACGTGGATCGGAAACAAAGAAAAAACAGATGGCAACTGGGGACGGAAAAGAGGAACACTAACGAGAGAACGTTGATCGGGGAAAAAATAATAAGAGTTGTTGCACGATGCAACTAGCAATAATGAGGATGCTCTGTGTGAGAACATGTGTGAAAATAACTCTCCACCCTCTACACTCGGGGTGTTAGCTTGTGTCACAACCAATTAGCTCAGTTTCGATTACGGGGAGCTGTGACACAAGTTATTATAGGGCGAATTAAAGAGAACAGTACAACAGTACTGCTCTTGATCGAAGAACACCATGCATAAATTTTGATTTAATATGTGACAAACACGTTCTTTGGACATTTTCATACCCTCTACTATCTCTCGCACATTAATTCGGCGGTCGTATAGCACCATTTGGTGGACTTTAGCGATGTTATCGGCAGTGGTTGCAATTTTTGGACATCCCGAACGTTTATCGTCTCCCAACTTCTCACGGCCATGTGTAAATTCAGCTGCACAAAATTTCACTGTGATAAATGATGGTACGGAGTCCCCATACACAGAGTTCAACTCATCTTTGATTTGCGTAGGCGTATTGCCTTTCAAAAACAAAAATTTAATCACATCTTGATACTCAATTTTGTCCATTTACACAAAAACACTTACATCGCCTCACTAAAACGACTGTGAAATAAAAACTACCCTTCCAAAATGGCTGAAATGTTGGTCAGTAACTGTCAAAAGATGCACAACTACATTCAGTAACTTTTATTGACGTGTGCTGTTATTTTCACGTTGGGATCGGAAACTTTTCAACCCACCCTCGTACCTTTAGCATATAATTGCTAAAAGAATCACTCACATAATTTATTGTGATTAAATTTTTTAATACGATTCAACTAAATTAACTACTTCAGGTATTTTATAAACAAACAAAAAAACTTAATTTACGAATATCGGCGCGTTTGACGTCGACACAGCACGATACCATATTATGAGTGGTCGAAGCCAATTGACTCTAATCCCCGGAAAAGTTCGATGGCAATCGATCGTTGCTTATACGAACAATTCTAAATTCTTATATTGGTTCGAAATCAGCACAAGGATGTCAGTTTTTGATTTATGATATAAGTAATTATTTATGATGGAGTTGTACAACCAAAGTCGAGTTTAAAGCTTGATTATCCTTTTCAAGTACCTAAGTATTATATCGACTTGTCCTTTAACTCTGTCGAAGCAACAAACAGGACAATGCCTATGGATTGGACAATAGACTTTGGAGGAAAAGAGTTCTAATTCTGGCATCGAATAAAAGACTTCATATTAAATTTCATAATAATCAAAAATCAAATAGAAGGAAATACGATTGATAATTATTCTCACTCTCAAAAAAGGAACTGAAATTTGACTTTCAAAAAATCGGTGACATTGTATCATGTAGATCCAAAATAACCTGAAATTACAACTTGCTACACTGCAACCAACAATGTTTATCTTTTATATTTTCAGTATTTAGCTTAGTAAAGTACATAAATTAATCTTATTTTAAGGAGTTTGTATCGATTCAGTGCCGTGACACTGTTAACAGCGAGAGAACATGAATTACTTAATTACGAGCGAGCGGTGCACACACGTGACAGCTGACAGGCTGACAGACGTGTGGTGAGTATGCTGGTCGGGGAGTGTACTAGACGGTGAACGTACTAGATTCTTCCCGCTGTATTTAGTTGCACATCCGCAACATTCCGCCCGCCTTCGCCAATCATTAGCGAACCATTTTGTTCAAGGGAAGGTGGCCCGGGGCCGGGGGTGTGCTTGGTGCTGGCGGTGTGTGGTCTGCTGGGGGTCGTTGATTCTCTGGCGGCTGACAGGCGTGTGGTGAGTATACTGGTCGGGTAGTGTACTAGGCGGTGAACGTACTAGATTCTCCCCGCTGAATTTAGTTGCGCATCTGCAACACATGATTTGTAATATTCTTACAGCAATTAATAGTAAATTTATTACACATGACACAATTACTTAGTAAGCAGTTGAAAATACTTGCTTACTGCCTCCATGTTGCAACTTTCGTCTAAACACCCAATGAATGAAAAAGATATTACTTATATAAAAACAAAACTTATATTTAATTACTATAAAACTTATCTCTCTTAAGACTTACAAACTCCCATATGTGCACACCCACTCATTATTATCTTATCCTATTCTTAATATATCATAGCAAGTTACCACCAGAAATGACAATTGACGAAGCACTCGACAATCTCAACCAATTATATGCCGTTGTAGAAAAGGTCTACACATATGACGAAAAGAAATTGATAGCACTTCAAGACATCATACGACTCAATAACATGACAACTTTACAATTCCTTAAGACAATAAGGTGGAACTGCACAGATCTGCTGTACCGCTGCCGATTTGAAAACAAGCTCGTTAACTGCACCGACGTTTTCAGTATTTCACAAACTTACACAGGATATTGTTGTTCTTTCAACGGAAATGAATTTGGGTAAGTTAGAGATTCACTCCCTTATCGACTCTAATAATAGGATAACACACACACACACTCGCAAAAACAAAAGGTTTAAATTTTTAAAATACCCCGCTGAGAAATTTGGCCTAGAAGGAGGCTTATCCGTGATTTTAAAAAGTGCCAAAACCAATCAGGTGGGCTTGGATCAATTCATAGCAACAGAGACCGAATTCATTATTCATCAAAATGAAGACTTTCCACACCAATCTATGAATTGGAATTCTGCACCAGAGAATGAAGAAATCTTTGCTGTCATACGACCAACGGAAATTCTTTGTTCGGAAGCATTTATGAGACTTCCAGTAAAAGACCGTCAATGCCTTCTCCCCCATGAACACAATATGCACCTCTTTAGTATTTACAACAGCAACAACTGCGAATTCGAATGTCAAACATTGAGCACTTTTGAAGCCTGTGGGTGCATTCCATATCCCTATGTGCGGAATTCCAACGCCGAGGTTTGCAATTTTACTTCTTTGCCCTGTCTATCGAAGACTCTATATTTCTTTGGTAAGAATTGGTAACAGACTTTAATGAACGATGGTAAATAATTTAAATTTAGAGAACGCCGTTAATACAAACAATACCATAGAAACAACGAGCGCGTGCTACTGTCCCAGTAGTTGCGAAAATCTTCAATATGATGTCGAGATAACCAGCGCTAAACTTCAGACCGCAATTGATTCCTTTGATTCTTTCTAGTAAGTATAATAATATATAATTAAAATTGGGGTAGATCAATTAGTATAAAATATAAAAAGCATTTACGATCCATTTTTTTCTACCCAACTTTTTACTTAAATTATTGCCAAGTATTTTATGTAAATTTACTAATTGGCGTGATTATTACCATAGATAGAGGGGGGTTGTGGATGAGAGTGTGGGTGTGGGGCCCTTAACAACAGTATTGTTTTTCAAATGGTAATGTGGGGATTCTTTTAAGCTTACCCAAAGAACCCCCCATTTTTACAAGCCAACTCCTATTGTTTTTCGCCAATGCAATTACATTGGCACCTGAAAACATTTCCTTTCTCAAGGACATTAATGCTTTCAACGCATTTCATGAAAATTCCTTCATCCATGCATCCAATGCATTTCATAAATTCCCTGAAAGAATTTATCAAGTACTTACTCATCGTAACTATCTTTTGAAAGGAATTCACGAAGGCCAAACACAATATCCCTGAAAAGAAAACTTATCGGTTCACATATAATGTAACCGCATAATCAGGTAATCTTAACCTTGAGTTGGCTATTCCCAGCCTTACATGTGTACAACAATGTCTTTCATACACATTGGCTGGCGATTCCATTATCCACGGCCAAAGCAGCATCGGGCAGCTTGTTTGTTCAGCTGGAATATACCCGACCACGATCCCTCGTCTAAAAGAATAAACAATCACCAATTTTCTTTGCCACAAACGAATTACCCTGCATATACAAATGCAAGCAAGGGATTCGTTTCGGCTACCGACCCAAGATACGATATATAATTTTGTATATTGTAAAGTTAAAATCGTCTGTTATTATATAAGTTTAAAACTTCTCTTTCAAATTTATTGTCAGAGTAAATTCTATTTATTTAATTTATTTAGTTCAATTTATTTTCAAATTGTTGTGAAACTAATTTATATTGTAAATTCCCTGTTTCCATTTTGTTGACCTGATGACGATCAAATACAATGATCGAAACGTCGTTTTTTAGTGTAATGTGAGAAAATTAAACAAAAATAAAAACAAAATTAGTCTGTATTGGCGACTCTAACTTCCTCCGTTTTAAAGATATATAATTTTCATTGTATAAAGTATTGTAATCCATTAGCACCTTTCTCTAATGGCTATTCGTCTATTTACACAAGGGCATCACTCATCTAAGATTTTTATGATGCCCTCGGCCCATCTTTTCTTTTAGCACATTTTCTCGATGCGTTGCCGTCTATTTATTTAGCCGCAATGCACACCATAAACAAGATCTTCACGTCCCTTTGTTCCCTTTCCCTCGTTTCAGGTTTCGTTTATCCTTTGCTAAATGCATCGATAAACACGGTGATGTGTACGATCACTTACGCACGCCTTTGCGTGCCAGAGGTCGCCTTCCATTGGCCACTGGTGAAAGGAAATTTCATTTCCTTTTCACCACACCACCGAAAACTTACCCCAAACGAGGGTTGAATCATGGGGTCGTATTCCAATCACAGGACTGATCGGTCGAGCCGTCCATCATCCCTTGTAGGGTGTGCTCGGAGTGCACGCCCTAGAGAGTCGTAAATTTAAACCCCCGAGACTGTTTTGTCTAGTTCGGGCAATGTTTTCCGGAACAAAAATCAATTGCAAAGCGTCACGACATTTTCCTGTGTCGTTCGTGTGTGTTTTATAGTTAGTGAATTCGCAATCATTATCAACCTTAAAAATGCCGTCTAGCTAAATTAAAAATTCCATGGAACGTCATATCAAATATACAATTAACGTAAAATTTATAACTTGTGAACTATTAATAATAAACAGAAAACATTAAGAATTAATTAATCAACAAACAGTGTGTTTTATTTGTGGTTATTCCTCTTTCTGGTGATCGTTCGTTTGTAGGCAGCGGAACAATCGTGAGTGACATTGGAACTTTAGCGGCAAGTGGGTTGATAGTAGAACTCTCGCCCATGCTGGGGTCACAACTATCAACCCCACAATAACATTGATCTACCCTCATCATAATCATCGGCACTACAACCGGGAACCGGTCTTGGCCTTATTTAGCAAGTCTCTCCGCTGATCTGGTTTCGGGCCGTTGTCCGAGGCTTGATAAATTTACCATAATAGTTTGTTTTTTCAGGCAAAATTATTAGCCTTGGGCCAACCTTTTTCTGGATGTCGCTGCATGCATTGGTTCACTACTTGCCGGGTGCCAAAGTAGCTATCCAGGGGTGTCACGTAAAGACTGCATGTCAACTTGGATTGAACAGGGACAAAGATCATCCTAGCCTTCGCCGGGTTGAAAGCAATCAGTGAATATGCCCTGTATGTTCGCACAATCCCAACCAATTTTGACCGCTAACAGCGCGTCACCATAACCCAAATCCGTAATCCATGCGCAAACATGCAAAGAACTAAACCCAATATGCAACAGCATCCGTCCCCAAACCTGCAATTGCATACATCCCCAAACTTACCAAGAATCCATTTCCCAAGTTGTAATAAATGCATATTCAAATTTACAACGCAATGCTAATCATCTCCCCCAACTACATCAAACAGCATATAATTTTTTCCAAAAAACCACTTCGGTTAACTTCCTATTTAAATTACATTCCTTGCTTGCAACCAAGCAATTCCAATTTCCCCCGAAAATCATTCCGACTCACTTCCTGCTTAAACTATTTCCTCGCTTGTGACCAAGCAACATTTAGTTTCCCCGAAAATCATTTCGGCTCCCATCCTACCCAATACCGATTCCCCTTACTGGTAAGCATTTCCGCGAAACAACCATCGCAACGACCAAGACCCATATTCCCTTGCCTAACCGACAACTCATGCCCATTGTTCGCAAATCCAAATCAGGGAGGTGGTGAATTTTTCTGCTTTGAAAGTATTCGCTCCACTTGTTTGGTCTGGAACAGCAAACAAATTTCTCTGGCCGAACCACAAGTCGTCCTATTCCTTTTAGTTATTCAGACACAAAATTGTATAATAAAACAAGACCTAATGGCCATAAAAAGTAAAATTCAAAATTACACTAAACTAACGTTCGCGCGAGCAAGGTAACTCCAATATAATGATTGACACATTTTTCAACTCGTGCTCCTATATGTATGCACTCATACATAGTCTTTGCCTCCGCCGTTAGAAACATCAGATCAAAAAACCCGTACCATAGACCAGTAATTACAGCAAAAACTGTTCTATGATCCAGCGCTGTTTGCCAATCTCCGTTGGTCGGTGAATCACGCCATATCCAGTGTATTGGAATGCTATTGCAAACTTAGCAAACACGACCACCTATGTTGCGATCTCATGTATACCTTCAGGGCGTGGCAGATCCGAAGTTTGTAAGTTTCGCTGGTTTGATGATAGGTGGGTCTGCAGTTGAATTGTGGGTGTTTGTTCTCCTTATCTTTTGTCGGTGATAAATCGATTCACCCTTGTTTATTGTTTGTTGCTTGTGCTGCAACATCTTGCCGGGCCGGTGATGACGCTTCGAAACGGGTTGTTTGTATGGTTTCGATAATAAGATTAGCACGGAGATACTTTACCTAGGCTTCATCTTCTTCGTATCAAGAAAAATGTCATTAAGTGCTATTGAATGTCCCAGCCATCACTTATGCTGTTCATCAGCGCGACCATTGTGGGTGGGCAGGGGGGTGGCAATTATTCATTATATTGATTAAACTACTTGTAATTCGTTATTGATTGGTGGTTATACTGAAAGTAATTCATAATCAGTTATCAGTGTTAGTGTGTGTGTGTGTGTGTGTGTGTGTGTGTGTGTGTGTGTGACAGACCGAAGGCTCGATTGGCTATAGAGTGTATAGAGTACTCTAAAGTTCGAAATATAGCTTCCATCACCTGATTCATAATTCCGATGTCGACGTCGTTAGCATGATTCTCCTCCATTTTCAACTTTAGCAGTTGTGCAGCAGACTCAGAGATGAACGAAGCCTCCGCTCCAGGATCGAGTAATGCTCTCAGCAGCACAGGTTGTCCAACATTTGGGAAGACCTTGACTAAAGCAGTAGCCAGAAGAATCGTTTGTACCTTATGGTTTTCGGCTACGTACGTATTATTTACTGAAGCAGTCCCGGAGGGGGATATAAAATTCTGAGCCTGGTTCGATGGTGTATGTTGAGTGGAAGAGGAAGTGGATGGAGACGGTGACTGGCTAGCCGCCGTTGAACGGGGTTCATTAGCATGCATTTCGTTGTTATCAGTTGTGTGCAGCAACGAATGGTGCTTCCCTTTGCATGTCCAACACGTGAACATGCTAGTGCAATTTCGCACAGTATGTGCATCCGACAGGCAGTTGAAACACAGTTTGTTCCTTCGAACGACCTCTTGTCTTTTGTTCGGGTTCAACGCCTTGAACTTGTAACAGTTCTTGATGAGATGCGATCCTTAGCACATGTAACAGTAGCCAATTGTTGAATTAAATGCGCGAACTGTGCCTGGTGTTGGTTGAGCCGGATCTGTGGCGACTGGGCCCATCACTTCCAAGGCTCTTGCGCTCATTATCAAGAAGTCCTCCCGCATGTCATAAGCTGGATAGTCCACGTACGATGCAATGTGCGATTCCCATAAACCTCGCGTATTGGGGGGAAGCTTCTGGACCGTGTGGTATATTAAAACGTCTTCCCATGAGGTAACCAAGACTCCAAGATTTTGCAGGGATTGCTTGGCCTCGTTGGTGGTGTCTACCAGTTCCTTGATTCTTTCAGCCGACTTATGTGTGAGTGCTGACTGATGGAACAGCAGACTGAACTGGTTATCTTTGAACAACCGCAAGTTTTGATACCTTATGACCAGGGTTGCCCATGCTGACTTGAAATTGCCGTCGACTATTGCAGTATTTCTTAGCAGACGCTCCGTTTCTCCACTCAAGTTCGCCTTGAGGTAATGCAGCCGGTGCACATCGGAGATGGAGGGATTCCTTATAATGAGGCTCTCAAACAAGCCTTTGAACTCCGGCCAAGTCTGGTAGGAGCCGGAGAAGGTAGGTATCTTGATGGGGGGAAGCTTCAATTCTGCCGTTGGCGCCTTTGTTCCTCCCATTGAGCTGTCAAAAGAATGGTGTCCTAGTGTATTTGTCTCGAATTGTTCCAACTGTGACCTGAGCTCCGAAGAATAGCTATAATAGAGTTCTTTCAGCTTATGGAAGGTTAGTTCTTCCATATACTTCGCTTTAGCGTCATCAGCTGGAGCTGCGATAACCTTTTGGTGCAGTCTTCTCGCTTCCTCGAACGAGTGCTCCAAGTTTTTCAGACGAGCCTCGTCCATGTGTCGTGACTTAAATGACTGCTCCAAAGCCGCATATGATTTATAATCGGCTTTCAATTCGATGCAGACATTTTGTATGCCATCCATTAGCATCGATATCTTTGTCTTGCTCATCTTGCCTTGTGGAGATTAGACCCGCACCGAGAATATCTATATGCTGCTGGTACGTGCGATGAGATGCAGCCCGGATGACCTGTGTAGAAGGTTGCCGTAAATTGTCCCAATGACGAGGCAACTTCTATAATTGAACCTGGTGGGTCGTAAAAGTACCTGCAACACCGTCAAAATAAATGGAGCAGAATGATGTCCGTACCAAAAATACTGAGACCTATAGGAAGATTTCTACAGATCTATCTCCACTGAATTTTGTAGATTGTAGACAAATAACGACAAATATGTAGTTTTAAAAGTGGACTGTATGTTGAGTTGCTGCTAACTTTAATATTGTTTGGTAGAATTCTTCTTGGTCGTGTTTCCAAAACCGATTTCTCAGTACACATACCGACAGAGGAATCTAACTCAGCCTATACGGCAGTAATTCGCTGGAACCCAATCCCCTATGCAAGAATAGCAACCCTTTTCCAAGTTCCTAGTAAATGGCAGTTATTTTATTTAGCTATGACTCCACTGCCACGACGCGACGAACCTTTTCTCGCTTGTAATGAGTCAGTCGCCAAACGGCACACAAGCAACATTGTCGGATCATAACCACCGCGGCGAAGCTAAGAGTCGAGTGCGTAGCTTCCTCGGGGCGTCTTCAGTCGAGTTCTTACCCTACGAGAGTGTACACCGGGGAGTAGAGTGTCAACCACGAGTCGGGATTCGCACAGTCGGTACGAGCGAGTGGATAACAGTCTGAGCCGCGTGTCTCGTGAGTCGGGCGATTAACCCATCGGGAACAATTTAGTATGAAAGCGTTAACCGAAACTATAACTTAGACGGGATACTAACAAAGTAATGTCGAATAATACACAACGTTCCGCTGTGATTAGTCAAGTGTAAAACCCTCTTATGAAATAACGGTAAGCGAGTGACAAATGATATCAGCGCCGGCTAGCAGGTATCTACCGAACTAGCATTTAAACTAAGAAACCACAATAAATAAACTCCTTTTAATTCTTTATGTGTAACAATAAATTTGTGATCAGTGAGATATCACCGGAGAACAAACTGCCTTTTTCTTTCAACAATTTTTGTTCATTCTTTTCCCCCTTTTCAACAAAAGAATTTGATATAGTTTAAATGGGACTTGAACGAATAAACGTACCATTTTGAGGACAGTAGATCATGTCAAGTTAACAAAGGCTCTTGTAATTTGTCTTAAAACGATAAGGACTAAGGAAAGTGAATAAAGTTGTCTTTCAACCCAATTGCGACGTTCAGTGGTCGACTGCATCCCCACATGAATCTGTGGAATATTAGTAAACACATGCCCCTGCTGGCACAACTACTTAATATCACCCACACATTTGCTAGAAAAAAAATTTGTCTCAAAATATGTTCAATTCTACGCAATGTTTTCATTTGTCAACAATCTATAAATAATGTTATTTAAATTCACTAAGATTTAGTCAAAAGAAAATTAGCCACTTAATAGATTGTTAATATAATGCTGAACACAGATCCTTAAATACCTCGATTTTAAAATAAGTAAACTTAAGTCACTTTGAAAGTAAATGGCTCAAATAATATTTTCAGTGATGGCATTCGAGAGAACTACACTGTATTGCACATATTCATGAACTCCCAGGTATACAGGCGTCTGCGGAGGGATATTATTTCCGATTTGATAATACTCGTAGGTGAGATAAATGGTAACCAATTAATTGTACTCATTTTTTCAGTATGCTTTTACAGGTAATCTCGGAGGATCATTTGCCCTGTTTGCCGGTATGAGCATAATATCCTTGTTGGAGATCGGATATTTCTTTACAATAGTCGTTTGGCAAAATTATACTAAACCAAGCAAGTCGAAGTAAAAGGGAAGAATAAAGAATCTAAGTATGTAGTCGGAAATATTGTCAATAAAGTTAGATTTACTGAAAAGATGTCTACACAGAACAGTCGGGTTTTATTATTCTGAAGTCCAAGCATTTTAGGAAGATCAACACTGCTCATACATTGCACACAAGCATAAAACCTTACAATCTGTCTTATCTTACACTAACTTAATCAGCACAGTTTTGTTTACTTGCTTATCTTTCTCTTTAATCGGTTGTGGTATCCAGAAGCCATCTCTTTCAATTACCTCGATCTCAAGCGATTTTTGCTTCCACTTTGATATCCCACTTCGCCATACTACTTAATGTTATCAAGTCAGCACAGATAGAGTCTTTCCCGGTATCATTTGATATAAATTTCACTCGAACGTTGTCGGCGTCCAACCTGTGGGGGTTCTTTAAGGCTTGCCCGAAGACCCACCTAACGTCCTAATCCAACTCCCCATTCCCAACCTACAATACATTACCGATCATAGCCTCTTACTTGCATAAGAGCAGTACAAAGCTCTCCGTCAATCATTTCTTACCTGAAATTTAAATCCACGGCAAGATCATCATCTTGCCATGGCATCATACGATATCAAGTCATCCCAAACCATTCTGATTCATCTGTTACGAACCATTTTGGAACTCTGAGCGGCAACGTGCTTATCATTACACAGCAATTCCACTGTGTTTGCTCTCCTCCGCCAACCGTTGGCCCCACGATCAAGCCATAGCAAGTCGCTGGCTTGTATACCTGCATGACTGATTACATGATCCGTCGCCTTATCGTGGAACGATCATCGCATCGGTCATGTCTAACGATTTGTTGTCTAAACAACGAACAGCCACGATCCACATGCTGGCTATGAAACGGAGCGCTTTTGTATACACGATGTATAAACACAAGAAGCTATATTGGCCTGCACGGCAACATTCCCTAGCATAAACGATTCGCTAGTATAAACATACCAACCTTTTTCGGTCGCTATTGAGCTACCATTCGTTTGCACAGCTGACCTGGTCGAACTCCCTTCGTCGCATCCAATCTCTGATGCAATTCCGTTGGTCCAAAGACAAGCTGGGTAAGTGTACGTTTGCACATCTACAAGCCGAATTCCTCATGATCGGTCGCCCAACCGATAAACGATCATCGGATAGGACACGACCCATGGTTGTTTATCTAAACAATCATATCAATGGTCATGCCGTGCGATTCGTTTCCCAAACCATACATGCACCCATCTATCCTTGCCTTGCCATCGTAATCGAAGTTCTGTTGACTTAACATCAACGCTATTATTTGTCATCGCAATGCAGGCAGCCCCCGGTACATGATCATCTGTTTGACCAGCTGCAGGATTAATCGCTCTCCCTCACATCTAACCGCCGATGCATTATCGTTGTCCGCACTTCCAGTGTACGGACACCGAATCAGATCTGCACGATCACATGGAAGTACTTCCAATCAAAACGAATCGATTTCTCATTGGGCGTCACTCGGATGAAATGTCGGATTTGTTTTCCACCACAGCGGAGGGGAATCCACCCCAGTGCGATTGGCGATATGATTCGTCTCCATGGTTCAGGGAGTCAGATCGTAACCATCGAACCACGCGCACGTACCGGGGACGTTGCGTGCCGAGTCAGTATTTCATCTCTCGCGGAGTACGAACGATACCAGGGGAAATCCCAAATACACACTTGTCGAGTTCGGTTCTAAGTTGTGAAAGAAATCGTCGCTCAATTCGAAATTCCACACAATCTATTTCGCGCAGTTTCGCTATCGCCTTCAATAACTATCGCTCATCATAGAACAGTACGCAAAGGGGGATATAGTGCAAGTTACAAACTAGTTAAACAATTAAGTAAAAAGAGTCCAATGTGAAACCCGAACTAGTTAAATAATTAAGAAAAAAGAGTTCAACGTGAAACTTACTTCGATAATTAAACTATAACTGTAAAATATGTCGTAACAAACTATCTATGACAAAAGGACTAGTTTAAGTGCACAAGAACTTTTGTAGTTCAATTGATAAAAGATCATCATTTGTGAAAGTAGATTGGAGAATTAACAAATATAAAGAAGGAAATAAACAACACCAGTGAGTTTTATTCCCTTCATTCCTTTTTATCGGCGACGCAAGTGGTGTTTTTAGTGAACCTGTGTCGTACGCCGGCACATCTACTTTAATCCCACAAACCCATTGACTCTTATCGATATTAATTTATATGATGACGTGGAAGTCATGGTACGGCACGTAACATCCGTATAATTGTATCGCCTGATGAATGGCTTTTTCACAATTCTCCACACAACTTTCTCCACACAACTTTCTTCACACAACTTTCTCTAGGCCAGTAGGAGGACATTTTACAAAGTACACCAGTCTCATAATTTCACATAAACTTTATGTTAGTACAACCAAAAATATGTTTACAGTATTCTAAGCACGTTGACAGGCTGCTTAACTTTTTAATATCAGTGCACAAATCTCTGCTTCTGAACGCCACATTTGGAGCAAAAGATTAGACATATGCAATGATATAGAAATTCAAACACAAAAAAGGAAATCGAACAAATTTTCATCAGAGTCATATATCAGGGCACTAATGTAGCAACCCACATCTTTTGTCGCGAGCATAAGTATGCATTCTTGTCAGTCTTGGATCATCAAATTGTCACATGGGACGAATTAAAAAAAGGCAGAGACATCCTGCAATGTGTCCGCTGCCAAAGGTTTGGTCACGCAGCGGCGAACTGTGTAAAATGCGGAAAATACCATAAGGCAGAAGAATGCCCTCTGGGAAAAGAAAGGGTAGAAGACAAAGCCCTTCTAAAGGGCGCAGTGTGTCGGAATGACGGACACCCCACTAATTATCGGGGATGTCATAAATTCCAAGAAATAATGGCAAGAAGTGTGACGCGGCAAAAAAACGCAGAGCCAGCTCGTACTACAACAATGCCCATAACATCGCAGCGGTCGTACGCACAAGTTGCGTCGGGTGGGATACCACCAAACCAGGCTACAACATTGGTAGCCACAAATACTCCCACACAGACTGAAACAACATCGCAAGTAGACGTGGTCACTGTCTTGCTCAATCTGCAGAGACAGATGACACAGCTGCAAAATCAAATAAACGAGATCTACTCGCATTTGCCCAATCTAAACAAAAAGTCAATATAAACCCTCTAACCACAACATCAATAAAAGCTCTTGTCGTGAATTTAAATTCACTAATAAGAACTGAGAGAAGAGCCAATCTTTTCAACCTGTTGCAAGATGAACAGCCTGATGTACTTCTGGCGGGAGAAACAAAGTTAAACCAGAGACACAAGACATGGCATAAAAACTACGATATTATACGAAGAGACCGACCTAACTCCACTCAAGGGGGGGTCGCACTCTTTATTAGAAAAGGAATCCATCATAAAGTTATATATAGTGGATAAGTGCGCGGGTTCCTGGTGCTGGAAGCCTGTATCGTACGCATACCCCTTCAGCAAGGAATGGGCTTGTATGCGATTGCGGTCTATGCACCTGAGGAGCACCAACATAACCTATTTAAAGCGGAGCTCGAGACACTCTTTCGATGCTTACATTTGCACCTGGACAAAATCTACTTTATCCTAGGGAGAGATATGAACGCCAAGCATAGAAATTGGGGAAATTATATATCTAATGCCAGAGGAAATCAGTTGGCTGGCTGGTTAGATCAGTATCATATTGAATATAGAACTGACCTGCTGGCTACCGAATATCCATCGTTCCCTAAAGGTAGATCGTTCTTAGATATCTTGCTAATTGACTAACGACTGAGACTACTTAACACCAACAGACGAAACAGAAACTGTTTACGGACGATTGAATACGACAGTGACCACCGTGCATTCACGGCAGTAATGGAGCTTCCGAGCGATCTCGCAGATCTGGAGGAATTCGTGATCCCGCAACCCTACAACTACAGGGCAATGCGATGGCCGCGGTTCACCAGATCATTAACAAGAGAACTTTGTTCGAATGACTTGAATCTGCCAGTAAACAGAAACCTGACAAATGACGAAACCGACAAATACATTCAACAAATGGACGAAACCGTAAAACGAACAATGGACAAAACAATTCCCAAAACAACAGTAACAGATAACATAAACATGTACAGAAACACAACAATAAACGCACTCCACAAGAAAAAGAGCAGACTGCTATCGAAATTAAAACAATTACACAGACAGTTTACAGACAGACAAGACCAGGAGATAATATCACTGAAATCTCAATTAAAAAACCTCCAACAATTACTTAAAGCTAATTATAGATTAGCAACAAATTTGTATTGGAACAACAAAATTCGAGCTATAAAAACTAATAACCCGAATATGTTCCCACAAATAAATAAAATATTCAGGAGAAATAATCAAAACGAGATTCAGTGTCTCCAAATTCCACGTACCGAGGTAAACAAGCAGCTGCTAACCAACATTGGCATAGATACAGAGAACACTAGTCTCAATAGTGAGCTCTTCGTGATCGAAGATCCTTTGGAAAAGGTGAACGCTGTGGGAGCTGTCTTTCAGGAAATGTACAAGGTGAATGAAAGCATTCGCCGCAATCACGACCTGGAGGACAGAGTTCTGCTGAATCACCTGCACCTCCGGAATGAAATTTCACATTGGCAATCGGAGAATCCGGGTTTTACCGAATTCAGTGACGATAATCTGTCAATTGACATTAATGCCAATGGTGAGGCTAATAGCCTTTTAATCACAAGGGAAGGAATCCGGAGTATCTTCGACTCATTAAGAAGCAAAAAGTCAGTGGGAATAGATGGAGTACCTAACATCGTACTCAAGAACCTGCCCCCAATGGCAATAGATATATACACGGTCCTGTTTAACAACGCGCTGAATAATGCATATTATTCCGCGCGTTGGAAAACGGCAATCATTCAGCCCATCGGAAAAAAAGGCAAAGACTGTACAAATCCAATCAACATGCGTTCGATAAGTTTACTCCCAAGCATCAGTAAAGCACTTGAAAAAACTATTAACAAAGCTCTGCTAAAATGGGTAGACGACAACAACATTATTCCAAATAACCAGTTTGGCTTTAAGGCGGGTCATGAAACCACACATGCCGCAGCTAAACTGGTCTCCGAGATACAATGGAATAAATGTAGGAACCAATGCACAGGTGCCTGTCTGATCGACTTGGAGAAAGCCTTTGATACCGTCTGGATCGAAGGGTTGTATTACAAACTGGTCAGACATGGCATACATAAGCCTTTACTATATGTACTTTACGATATGTTAAAGGACAGGAGGTTCGTGGTCAAAAGTGGTAATGTGACCTCTAATAAAACGTATAATATCAAGAATGGCTTGCTACAGGGCGCGCTACTCTCTTCGATTCTTTTTAACATTTACATTAGCGACGCTAACAGACAACTTGTCTCACAGTTTTGCTCGTGCTATATATCTTAATCAACCGTTATTTTCACAATAATTTTCACAATTTAGTTATCATTATCTTGTTTTCTTTGCCTCGTTTTTCGCATACAAAAATTTGAACAAGTGTTAAAACCGTTAAGTTATGGCCCCTGGGCCACGTGTGTTAAACAAAATTAAGCGCAAGCGGTTGCGTTACGACCCCGTTATTGGAGGCCAAACTCCTCCGGATAAACTTTTAAAAGTGAACAATAAAGTTCTAGAAAAATCTAAAATGTGTTCAAACACTAACTTTTTTCAACCACTTCAGAGTCTGATGGAAGACTCTCCTGAAATGGATCCGACCAATGACGAACAGTGCGCAGAACTTCCTAAAGAAACCGTTCCGCCAATTGTGGTATTAAAAACAACTAGTGCTCAAGTGCGTGATATTTTGAGCAACATTAAGATAGACAAATACTTAATCAAAAACATTTCGCTTGGGCAAAAAATATGTGCCCCATCAATGGAAATATATAATAAAATCAGAACCGAACTCTTACGGTTAAAATGTGAGTTTTTCACCACACCCAAAATCGTCCATTAAAGGTAGTGTTATCCGGGCTAGACTTAATTAGCAACGATATAGTGAAAAATGAGCTAATTGCACTCGGGATTCAGTGCCTAGATGTTAAAACCATCACATTAAATCCGTCAACAAAAGCCCTGTACAAACACTACTTGTACATCGTCTACATTCAACGAGGTACTGTTAAATTAAACGAACTAAAACGGAACTACTCCACCTTGTTCAAAACCATCGTTCGCTGGGACTTTAAAAAACATAATCCAGGTAAGGTCACACAATGTCACAATTGCCAGCTTTATGGTCACGGCTCGATGCATTGTCATATAAATAGCTTCTGTGCAATATGTTCGGGAAACCATAAAACATCAGACTGCAAAACGAATGAGGTCATCAAGTGTGCAAATTGTAGTGGGCCACATAAATCCACCGATCCAGAATGCATAAGCCGAAAGCAGTACATAGACATTCGCCGCAAATTATCCCCACGCGGACGTGGTATTGGAAATACAACGTTCCTACAGCCTCCGAGTGACAAACAGCAGCCAGTGCCCGACCGATTATCCATTGATAATTTTCCTCCACTACCCCGATCTGTGCGTCAACCTTCACTTCCTTCATCCACCTGGGCTTCTGGCCTCCATCAAACCCAGCAACCTTCCAACAGTGATAAGACACACACGAAGAAAAATCCGTCAGAAACATTAACTAATGATAACCTGTTCTCATTTAGCGAGATAAACTCTCTTCTTAATGAAGTTGTAACCAAGCTTAGTGCTTGTCAAACCAAAGCTGACCAATTTAACGTCATTACTTCATTAGCTATTAAGTACATATACTCGGAAAAAACATGTTAAGAAACTCTCTTAACATCATAACTTGGAATGCGAGAAGCATCAAAAACAAAAAGCATGAATTTTTTAGTTTCTTGATAAATTTTAATATTGACATTGCACTTGTTTCAGAAACCTGGCTCAAACAAGACATTTCTTTCTCACATCAAAATTACACATGTTATCGCCTAGACAGGGTACATGCTAGTGGTGGAGGTGTCGCCATTGTTGTGAAAAAATGTATAGAACATTCCTTGCGTCCTTCATTGCGCTCCAAGTTAATTGAGGAAATTAGTATAGATGTAACATTAAGTGACAACTCCAAGGTGAGTCTCTTTTCGGTCTATTTCCCTGGAGGAAATAGAAACCTAGAGAAATCTACTTACTTTAAGCGGGATCTGCAAATATTGTATAGAGTCAACACTCGAAACAAGGTAATTATTGGTGGTGATCTAAACTGCAGACATCAGTCGTGGAATTGTCTTAGGGCAAACTGCTGGGGTAACATTTTACTAGATGTTACTGAATCCAGCCCAAGTTTTTCCATACTTTATCCACTTCTCCCCACCTATATCCCAGCGAGTGCTAACAAGAACCCCTCAACTCTTGATCTATATATCACTAATATTCCAAATTACTGCACAGTACCATTAACTCTAAATTCGTTAAGTTCAGACCACCTTCCGATCAGCCTCACAGTGAATCATACAGTAGTTGTAAATCGTACCAGTTTATACCACAACTATTCCGCCGCCAACTGGAATTGTTATAAATCATATATAAACACGAACTTGGTTCTAGGTGATACCAGCCTAAATTCTATAACCTGCAACGAGCACATTGATATCCTATGTAACAATGTTATTTCTGTTATCAATAGAGCGGCCGATCTTGCGATACCTAAATGTTCCACTGCTCCAGTTGATAAGGCACCGCTTCCTGAAAATATCTTACATCTGATTAGGCTACGAAACTCTGAAAGAAGAAAATGGCTGCGTTATAGAATCGATTGTTTTCTGGTTAATGTTAAAGTCTTAAATAATATCATTAAAAACGAAATCTCAACATATAGGAACAAGTGTTGGAATAAACACCTTTCCTCTCTTGACAAAGCAAGCAGACCGTTCTGGAAAATATCAAAAATTATGAAAAAGAGAGGGTCAAGTATTCCTCCGTTTAAAGTTCACGACAAGTTGTTTATTTCTTCAGTGGAGAAATCGAACCTACTTGCTAACACGTTTAGTAAGAACCACTCCATATCTATGCATCTAAGCGACGCGTATACTGAAGCTGAAGTTGCTAACACTATCCATGTACTTTCTCAAACAGCAGCTGAAAGTACTTACGCAACTAATATCAGCAAAGTTAAAGAATTGATAAAAAAATCGAAATCAAAAAAGGCTGCGGGTCTCGATAATATTAACAACAAATTAAACAAAGCACTTCCACCTGCTGCAAGTAACTATTTAACGTTCATTTTCAACGCTTGTCTTAAGAATTGTTATTTTCCGGACTGTTGGAAAACAGCAAAAGTAATACCTATCCCGAAACCCGGCAAACCGAAGAACAGCCCCGAAAGCTACAGACCTATTAGTCTACTTAGCTGTCTAAGTAAGCTCTTAGAAAAAATCATTAAGGAAAGGATTGATCGTTTTGTGGAAGACAATAACATCTTGCCAAACTTTCAGTTCGGTTTCCGTAGTGGTCACAGCACAATCCACCAAGTCTTGCGCATTAAAAACCACATAGCTGGTAAATTCATCGACAAGGAGTCAACGGGACTGGTTCTTCTAGATATCGAAAAAGCTTTTGATACGGTATGGCACGATGCCTTGATTTATAAGCTACTAAAACTTAAGCTGCCAATACCGCTTATCAAAATTATCCAGAGCTTTCTTCGTTCGAGAAAATATGTTGTGAGTTTAGGAACCGACATATCCTCTACTCACCAAATCCACCATGGTGTACCCCAAGGCTCGGTCCTTGGTCCCATGTTATTCACATTGTTTGTCGCAGATTTACCATGTCTAGGTGAAAACATTCAGGTAGCTATGTTTGCCGATGATACGGCAATTTTCTCTTCGGGTGCCTTATTCACTAACGTCTACAACTCCTTGCAAACAGCTCTTGACAAACTAGCAGTATATTACAGGAAATGGAAATTAAAAATAAATGGTAATAAAACACAAGCTGTCTGGTTTTCGAGATGTAGGAAACACTGCTACCTACCAAATGGCACTAAACTCAGTATGTGTGCAGTTGATATTGATTGGTCCGAAGGCTGTAGATGTCTAGGTATTATTCTAGATAAAAAACTCATCTTTCAACAACACATCACTACCACAATTGACAAAATAAACAAAGTCGTAAGAGTTATGTATCCATTAGTGTGTAGAAAGTCAAAGCTTAGCATCGAAAATAAAATTATAATATATAAAACCATTTTTCAAGCTATACTCCTGTACACACAAAATAAAATTGCAAAGGTGTCAAAATAAAATATTGAAAATGTTGCTGAATTTGCCATGGCATTATTCGACACATGAACTACATGAAAACGCCAACGTTAAACCGGTAGAGTTCCTTATTGACAAAATCAATCAAAACTTCTTCGTCAATTGTTCTTTTTCTGACAATGTTCTCGTTTCCCGTCTTGCGTTATCCTAAATCACTACATATGTACTCTGTCTATGAAAATTATATCGAGGTCATTACTATATAAAATAACCGGAAGCTCGTGCAATATTAGTCTTAAGATTCAAATAAGGGTTTTTTCTTGTAGTTTTCCCTTAATTTATTATTTGTTATTCATTAAAATTGTGCTATTGTCGTTATATAGATTTAAGATTATAGTTGTAAAGGAATTGCTTTCCTAAATCTCTTAAGTACTAGTTGTAAAATATAGCATAAATGTAATTATCTACCAAATAAAAATTGAATTGAATTGAATACATTAGCGACTTATTAGATGCACTTCCGCAGGCTATTGCGTACGCAGACGATCTCATAATTTACAGAACAGCTCCGAAAGTTGAGATCATAAATAGTTTAATACAGCGAGACTTCAACAACGTGCAGCGCTATTGCGATGACTGGAAACTTAAGATCAACCTCCAGAAATGTGAAGCGATCCTATTAAGAACTCCATTATATAAAGCCACGTACGACACAAGGAAAAACTGGCGAAAGCTAGTTATCGTGGGACCGCATGGAGATAAACTGGAAACCAAGAGTTTAGTTAAATACCTGGGCATCTGGCTAGACCAATATCTGTATTTCAACAGACATGTAGAGGCTGCTTTGCTCAAAGCGAGGAAAACTTTTGCTATGACAAGGAGGCTATTTCACAGTAGCCAACTTGACAGCAGGGTAATAGTCATATGCTACATGACGCTAATCAGGCCAATGCTCATATATGGTTGTCCAGTATGGTTTAACATAGGTCCAAATTTGATGGAAAAGATTCGGGTGTTCGAAAGGAAGTGTCTCAGAAGTTGTCTCAGATTATATCGGACACCGGAATCGGACTATAAAAAGTATTATTCAAACGAGACTTTATATAATGAAGCGTACATAAATAGGGTGGATAATTTAATGATTAAATTAATCAGAGGACATATTGCGAGAGCAATAAGCTCGTCCAATGACCTAATTTTCGGGGCCTATTATCCAAACACCTTGTACTATGAAAGCGTGCGTCGCAACGGCTTTGTTCCACCAGAGACGTTCCTTGACTTGGATATGAAAGGGCTTATACAGGATAGATCCGGAATTCCGCTGATCTATCATGTAAGTAGATCATCTGTAGACGGGCGATTGTGCTACGACCGGGAAATAACGCGCACCGAAGAAGAGCTCCTGCGCTTCAGTAGGGCTATCTCCCACAGAGACCGGGACGATAGTATTAGACAGCGTCAACAGTTCTGGTGGTTGAATGGCATATAAACCTGGATACCAAAGTCGGTATAGAATCACACTATCATCAGCTAGCTTACATAGACTTAGCTTTTCTAGAATTAGGGTAGTATAAGATTTAAGTGAAGTTAAGTGCTTTTAAATAAAAAAAAAAAAATAGGTAAGTTAAGTAAGTTAAATTTTAAGAAAAAAAAACAAAAAAAATTGACGCAAAGTTTTTCAAATTTTTCTTTGTCTTTCAAATAATTATAAGTACCGCCACAAAGTTCTGTCGCCGAAAGGCAAATTATACAAATGTTAAGTAATGTTTAGCTTAGAGCGTCTGCGAAGGACCTGTAAGTTATTATATAAGATAATTAAGCTAGAATTTAAGCATTTTTTGTCTAGCCTTTAATTTAGAAACTAAGAATATAAAAAGAAAATAAAAATGTTTTAAAAATGAAAAATGAAAAATGAAAAATGAAGTATGCATTCTTGTATGCATGCGGTCGTGGCCTGATGAATCAACCTTTTCATAGCGTAGATTCAAATCACGTTTTTTTACGGGTTTTGCTAAAACGCGACACGGGTTATCCCGAAGGAATACGTACACACAGCAAAACATTCTTCCATAGTAAATTCCACCATCGCAGGGTGGAAGTTGTTCATAAATAAGTTGCTGGATAACGAATTTCAGTCGTGTTCTGATGCATCGGCGCTGTGGTTCTAACCTTTTCTATCGTGGGTTCGAATCTCGTTCTTCACTACCAATGCAAAACGATAAAAGGTGACCTGGAAACTGATTATGACCCGGATCATTATTTTGTTTGTACAGCCCTCCGAGTGGGTTACAATGATGAAGGGGACAAAATCCGGTTCAAATCAACACCGTGCATTTAAATATGGGAAAAGAAAAAAACAAGACCACGCCTCAGAACTCGCCCTCAGTGATGAAAGAGTAACCCTTGGTCAGAGGTATCACGCTAAATTGGAAATAAATTTCTAAACTGTCTTAAGAATACTGTCATCTCCACATTATGTGCCACTGCCATCTCCGAGGCAAGAGACGTTTTAGAGCCCTCAGTACCTGAAAAGTCGTTGAACGAACTACATCGATCGTCACCCATCACAAATAAATATTAAATTATTGTTTGCCTACACGCGTATGTGTGTCCTTCTCGCAGAGATAATATTTTAAATTCAAAAATCCGCGAAAAACATTGAAAAAAAAGTGTCCACTGACCATCAACGAAGGTCAGGTTATAGGAAAACGATAAGAAGGTGGTTGAATCTTCACCCGAATTTGACCGCCAAAGGGCGCAAATCAGATGCGAACGAGGAGCGTGAAATAAATAAAAATAATGAAAACTGGTTTGTCAGTGATGCTCACTACTCTGGAGCAGAGAACAAATACAAAGACTTGGCCTTTAAGGAGCCAATGGAAAATAAGTCTGATGACGAGCTCGACAAGATTATCACCGAGCTTACCAAAAAAAGAAATGAGCTGTACAGAAAAGTAAAAGCAGCTTTGCAAAAAAGGAACATTCGGCGTTTACAATTATATGAACAAAAACAACAACAACAGCAGCAGTCATCATCATCATTAGCACTACAACCGGGAACTGGTCTTGGCCTTATTTAGCAAGTCCTGAGGCTTGTTAAATTTTCCATAATGATTTGTTTTTTCCGGGCAAGGTCATTACTCTTGCACCAGAGGCTCCCCGACGGGGAATCGAACCCCGGTCTCCCGCGTGACAAGCAGGTATACTAACCACTATACTATCGAGGAGCCAACAGTAGCAGTAGCAGGAGGAAAAACCGCAACAGAAACAACAAATCGATAGGAAGTAGAAAGTACCTCCTATTATTGTGACCCACATGGAGACCAAAGTATTTAGCTTAGTAAAGTACATACATTAATCTTATTTTAAGGAGTTTGTATCGATTTAGTACCGTGATGCTGTTTGCAGCGAGAGAACACGAACTGC
This sequence comes from Microdon myrmicae, assembly GCA_963931805.1. Classification (NCBI taxonomy): domain Eukaryota; kingdom Metazoa; phylum Arthropoda; class Insecta; order Diptera; family Syrphidae; genus Microdon; species Microdon myrmicae. The sequence goes on along the minus strand of OZ007497.1, from coordinate 179,113,050 downwards.
TCAATTACGAGCGAGCGGTGCACACACAACGACGAGCTGGCAGGAGCTGACCAAAAATCGTTGGTCACATTCGAATTTGTGACAGTTCGATGGCGTCCCTAGGCGATGACGCATTGTCAGCTGGCGGCTGACAGGCGTGTAGTGAGTATGCTGGTCGTGGAGTGTACTAGACGGTGAACGTACTAGATTCTCCCCGCTGTATTTAGTTGCGAATCCGCAACACTTAGCTATATTAAATATCTAAACCAGCAAACAATAAATTGGGTGAAAATAAGAAAATCCGTATGTGTATTCCAATATACGTAGTGTCAACGCTTCGGCTATATAGCATCGAATTATAATATCCAAATTAGATGTGTAACGTGTGTAAACGATAACATTATTGGGGATTGACCATTGGGCAAAGAACAGCTCCTGGATAGAAATAAGTTATCCGGTGTCCTCTGCAAGAATACACACCATCCCGATAGCTTTAGAGGTTGTCCTAAATACCAACAACTAAAAGTAAAGTTGGAAGCTAGAAAAAAGCAAGTTGAAGAAGAGAAACGAATGAAAACTTGTTCCTACAACGACTTCGTGGCACCTACTGTGTCATACGCCCAAATGGTGGGTGGTGTAACGAAGGGACCAATTATGGAACAACCACGAAATATCATTAAAACCCCGGAATCGGAAGCACAAACAAACATTCCAGATAGCTCAATACACTAGTCACAATTTGCACTTCGGCAGAGTTTACCCTTAAAATTATTGCTGTGAATGTAAATTCACTAATCCGAATGGAATGAAGGGATAATCTGAGCAATCTGTTGGAAGCTGAACATCCGGGTGTGTTTTTGACTAGCGAAACTAAGCTAAACCAAAGATACAAGTTGGGCTACAGAAATTATAAGGTTATAAGACGAGATCGTCCAATCTCCATTCAAGGCACAGCACAAATGTACCCAAGTTTCAGTGTTTAGTGAGGGCAGAACCCTCATATATTCAGCTTAGTACAAGCGATAAAACTTAACAACTATCTTAAGACTATTCTTATATATATAAGCTATGATTAAAAAGAAAAAAAAGAGGGGCCGGGGGGGGGGGGTATGTTCGGCGAGTTGGTTACTGGGTTTATCCATCAATTATCACTCATTCATTCACCTCGCTTAGTACAGGATGTAAGAATGTAGGCGGGGAGTGGGCGTGGTCAGGGGGGGGGGGGGGGGGGGGGAGAGGAGATGAAGTTTGAGAGCAGTAGAGGTAAAGTTAAAATCAAAGGAGGTAGTGTAGGAGTTTGTACGCCGCAGCATTCGCGAAATGGGTTCATTAGAGCCGTAGGAAGTGTGGTGGGTGGGCTAATAGAAGAGATGAGGGTTTCGCAGGTTACGGGGGTTAGTGTGAAGTGGAATTATGGAGAGCAAACTTGGGCAGTTGATTGTGCCTGAAAGGAGACGGTGGACGAAAAGGATATCGGCATGAGTTCTGCGCTCCTCAAGTGTGGTGAAGTTGATCAGATGGAGCCGGCTTGTGTATAGGGGGAGAATCCGAGGATTCGCCCAGTTCAGTCCGCGAAGGCCAAAACGCAAAAAACGACGTTGCACGCTTTCGATTCTGCGTACATGGGACGAGTAGTGTAGGGACCGGACCTGACTGACATATTCAAGAAGGGGGCGGACGAAGGCTACGTAGAGAGATCGGGAAACGTAAGGATTAGAGAATTCTTTAGACCAGCGTTTCACAAACCCAAGGACAGAGTTGGCCTTAAGAATTCATTCATTTCATTTTTTAAACATTTTTTTATTTTCTTTCTATATTCTTAGTTTCTAAATTAAAGGCTAGACAAAAAATGCTTAAATTCTAGCTTAAATAGCTTATATAATAACTTACTGGTCCTTCGCAGACGCTCTAAGCTAAACATTACTTAATATTTGTATAATTTGCCTTTCGGCGACAGAACTTTGTGGCAGTACTGATAATTAGTTGGAATACAAAGAAAAATTTGAAAAACATTGTCAATTTTTTTTGTTTTTTTTTTTTTTTCTTAAAATTTAACTTACTTAACTTACCTAAACTTATCTACTTTTTTTTTTTTTTTTTTTTTTTTTTTTTTTTTTTTTTTTTTTTTTTTAAATTTTATTTTATGTAAAATCACTTAGCTTAACTTAACTTAAATCTTATACTACCCTAATTCTAGAAAATCTAAGTCTATGTAAGCTAGCTGATGATAGTGTGATTCTATACCGACTTTGGTATCCAGGTCTTTATATGCCATTCAACCACCAGAACTGTTGACGCTGTCTAATACTATCGTCCCGGTCTCTGTGGGAGATAGCCCTACTGAAGCGCAGGAGCTCTTCTTCGGTGCGCGTTACTTCCCGGTCGTAGCACAATCGCCCGTCTACGGATGATCTACTTACATGATAGATCAGCGGAATTCCGGATCTATCCTGTATAAGCCCTTTTATGTCCAAATCAAGGAACGCCTCTGGTGGAACAAAGCCGTTGCGACGCACGTTCTCATAGTACAGGGTATTTGGATAATAAGCCCCGAAAATTAGGTCATTGGACGAGCATATTGCTCTCGCAATATGTCCTCTGATTAATTTAATCATAAAATTATACACCCTATTTATGCAGGCTTCATTATATAAAGTCTCATTTGAGTAGTACTTTTTGTATTCCGATTCCGGTGTTCGATATAATCTGAGACAGGTTCTCAGACACTTCCTTTCGAACACCCGAATCTTTTCCATCAAATTTGGACCTATGTTAAACCATACTGGACAACCATATATGAGCATTGGCCTGATTAGCGTCATGTAGCATATGACTTTTACCCTGCTGTCAAGTTGGCTACTGTGAAATAGCCTCCTTGTCATAGCAAACGTTTTCCTTGCTTTGAGCAAAGCAGCCTCTACATGTCTGTTGAAATACAGATATTGGTCTAGCCAAATGCCCAGGTATTTAACTAAACTCTTGGTTTCCAGTTTATCTCCATGCGGTCCCACGATAACTAGCTTTCGCCAGTTTTTCCTTGTGTCGTTCGTGGCTTTATATAATGGGGTTCTAAATAGGATGGCTTCACATTTCTGGAAGTTGATCTTAAGTTTCCAGTTGTCGCTGTATTAAACTATTTATGATCTCAACTTTCGGAGCTGTTCTGTAAATTATGAGATCGTCTGCGTACGCAATAGCCTGCGGGAGTGCATCTAATAAGTCGCTAATGTAAATGTTAAAAAGAATCGGGGAGAGTACCGCACCCTGTTGCAAGCCATTCTTGATATTATACGTTTTATTAGAGGTCACATTACCACTTTTGACCACGAACCTCCTGTCCTTTGACATATCGTAAAGTACATATAGTAAAGGCTTATGTATGCCATGTCTGACCAGTTTGTAATACAACCCTTCGATCCAGACGGTATCAAAGGCTTTTTCCAAGTCGATCAGACAGGCACCTGTGCATTGGTTCCTACATTTATTCCATTGTATGTCGGAGACCAGTTTAGCTGCGGCATGTGTGGTTTCATGACCCGCCCTAAAGCCAAACTGGTTTATTGGAATAATGCTATTGTCGTCTACCCATTTTAGCAGAGCTTTGTTAATGATTTTTTCAAATACTTTACTGATGCTTGGGAGTAAACTTATCGAACGCATGTTCATTGGGTTTGTACAGTCTTTGCCCTTTTTTGGGATGGGCTGAATGATAGCCGTTTTCCAACGCGCGGGATAATATGCATTATTCAACGCGTTGTTAAACAGGACCGTGTATATATCTATTGCCTTTGGGGGCAGGTTCTTGAGTACGATGTTAGGTACTCCATCTATTCCCACTGACTTTTTGCTTCTTAATGAGTCGAAGATACTCTGGATTCCTTCCCTTGTGATTAAAAGGCTATTAGCCCCACCATTGGCATTAATGTCAATTGACAGATTATCGTCACTGAATTCCGTAAAACCAGGATTCTCCGATTGCCAATGTGAAATTTCATTCCGGAGGTGCAGGTGATTCAGTCGAATTCTGTCCTCCAGGTCATGGTTTCGGTGAATGCTTTCATTCACCTTGTACATTTCCTGAAAGACAGCTCCCACAGCGTTCGCCTTCTCCAAGGGATCTTCGATCACGAAGAGCTCACTATTGAGGATAGCGTTCTCTGTATCTATGCCAATGTTGGTTAGCAGCTGCTTGTTTACCTCGGTACGTGGAATTTGGAGACACTGAATCTCGTTTTGATTATTTCTCCTGAATATTTTATTTATTTGTGGGAACATATTCGGGTTATTAGTTTTTATAGCTCGAATTTTGTTGTTCCAATACAAATTTGTTGCTAATCTATAATTAGCTTTAAGTAATTGTTGGAGGTTTTTTAATTGAGATTTCAGTGATATTATCTCCTGGTCTTGTCTGTCTGTAAACTGTCTGTGTAATTGTTTTAATTTCGATAGCAGTCTGCTCTTTTTCTTGTGGAGTGCGTTTATTGTTGTGTTTCTGTACATGTTTATGTTATCTGTTACTGTTGTTTTGGGAATTGTTTTGTCCATTGTTCGTTTTACGGTTTCGTCCATTTGTTGAATGTATTTGTCGGTTTCGTCATTTGTCAGGTTTCTGTTTACTGGCAGATTCAAGTCATTCGAACAAAGTTCTCTTGTTAATGATCTGGTGAACCGCGGCCATCGCATTGCCCTGTAGTTGTAGGGTTGCGGGATCACGAATTCCTCCAGATCTGCGAGATCGCTCGGAAGCTCCATTACTGCCGTGAATGCACGGTGGTCACTGTCGTATTCAATCGTCCGTAAACAGTTTGTGTTTCGTCTGTTGGTGTTAAGTAATCTCAGTCGTGAGTCGATTAGCAAGATATCTAAGAACGATCTACCTCTGGGGAACGATGGATATTTCGTAGCTAGCAGGTCAGTTCTATATTCAATATGATACTGATCTAACCAACCAGCCAACTGATTTCCTCTGGCATTAGATATATAATTTCCCCAATTTCTATGCTTGGCGTTCATATCTCCCCCTAGGATAAAGTAATTTTTGTCCAGGTGCAATTGTAAGCATCGAAAGAGTGTCTCGAGCTCAGCTATAAATAGGTTTTGTTAGTGCTCCTCAGGTGCGTAGACCGCAATCGCATACAAACCCCTTCCTTGCTGAAGGGGTATGCGGACGATACAGGCTTCCAGCACCCGGAACCTGCGCACTTCTCCACTATATATTACTTTATGATTGATCCCTTTTCTTATAAAGATTGCGACACCCCCCCCTTGAGAGGAGTTAGGTCGATCTCTTCGTATAATATCGTAGTTTTTATTCCATATCTTGTGTCTCTGGTTTAGCTTTGTTTCCCCCGCCAGAAGTACATCAGGTTGTTCCTCTTGCAACAGGTTAAAAAGATTGGCTCTTCTCTCAGTTCTTATTAGTGAATTTACATTCACGACAAGAGCTTTTATTGATGTTGTGGTTAGAGGGTTTATATCGACTTGTTATTTAGACTGGGCAAATGCGAGTAGATCTCGTTTATTTGGCTTTGTAGCTGTGTCATCTGTCTCTGCAGATTGAGCAGGATTGCGAACACGTCCGCTTGCGGTGTTGTTTCAGTCCGTGTGGGAGTATTTGTGGCTACCTGTGATGTAGCCTGATTTGGTGTTCTCCCACCCGAAGCAACTTGTGCGTACGACCGCTGCGATGTTACGGGCATTGTTGTAGTACGAGCTGGCTCTGTGTTTTTTTGCCGGGTCACACTTCTTGCCATTATTTCTCGGAATTTAGGACATCCTCGATAGTTAGCGGGGTGTCCCTCATTCCGACACACTGCGCACTTTAGAAGGGCTTTGTCTTCTACCCTTTCTTTTCCCAGAGGGCATTCTTCTGCCTTATGGTCCTTTCCGCATTTTACGCAACGGCGCTGCATTTCACAGTTAGCCGCCGAGTGACCAAACCTTTGGCAACGTACACATTGCAGGATGTCTCTGCCTTTTTTTAATTTGTCCCATGTGACCATTTGATGATCCAAGACTGTAATTTTTCTTAGACCACCAATCCTACTGTTGGGTGTTAATTGCACCAAAAAGAAGGGTAGCTTGCGGTTTTCCCTTCTTGCCTTGGGTGTGGTGAATGGTTTTACCGCGGTAAACTCGAGATCTTCGTGCTTCAGGTTTTGAAGCATTTCGAGCAGAGCCTCCGGTTCCATTTCAGGGTCGACACCCTTTAATAGAACCGTTACGCTCTTCGTTTGTTTCGGCGTGAACGAGTAAAATTCCGCGGTGGCTCTTTTTAAGACCTCTTTAATTTTGTCGTGGTCTGCCACCGTAAATGTTTGAATGGCGTGCCTGTTACCCGTCAGTCTTTTAACTGCAAAATTCTTACCTATGGCTAGCTTACAAAGACTTACCAATTCCTTACAGTCAACATCTATGGTGTTGATTGGTGGCATCTTTATTTTTCCGCTGTTATTGTTGCTTTGCTGCTGCTGTGTTGCTTGCTGGTTCGTTGATCGCTTTTGTGTTGATTGTTGCTGTTGCTGTTGCTGTTGATGTTGCTGATGTTGAAGTTGATGTTGCTGTTGATGGTGAAATTGTTGCTGTTGGCCGACTTTTGGCTTTAGCTTTTGTAGTTGTTGCTGGTTTTGTTCTTGTTCGAGCGCCGCTATTTTTTTCTTTCGGCGTCTCTCTTGTAATCGGGCTCTTGCCATCGCCAGTTTCGCCTCCAATTCACTTATCTCTTCCTCTTCATCCTCAGACTCTGAGGATGCAAGAGAAGCGAATGAATTATTTGCCCCATATATGTTAAAATTGGAGGGGAAGGGAAGCTCACTGTCGTCCGCCAATTGTTGATCTCCTTTATCCATCGTCAATTTCGCGGTTTTGCTTCGCGTCACAATGGAGTTTTTCGGGGCGCCTTTTCGTTTGTGCGTTGTCGTGTTTTTATCGTCCTCCGTGTTCATTCTGGTTCTTTCCAGTTTGTTTTCATTAAAAAAAAACAAAGTCGACTTTTTGAACCACGGCGACTTGATTTCTCCTGCAAGCTGAGTTGAACTCGCCTACCGCCTGCTAAGAGTCAGTAAGCTTGCACTCGCGCCAAACGACGATTTAAAGATTGCTTTTTTAACAAGCAATATATTGTTTGTTTTAATTTTCGCGTTTGCGACCGAAGTGTTATCTTTTTATTGTTTTTGTTTTTATTGTCTCGAACACTTTTTGCACCTCACTCAACTGTTTTTATATGCACTTATTTTGATTTTATTTAATGCATTTATACCGGTTCACCTGGTAAATACAGATTGCTTAACGAGCAATATATTTTAATTTTTGTTTTTTGCGCTTGCGACCGATGTTTCTTATAGTTGATTATTATTTTATTTTTCGCACCTCACTGCAATATGCACATTTGCTTTTAGGTTTTATTTTAATTTATGTGTTTTTAATTCACTTAGTATTTACAATTAAGTTTTTACGTTTATTATATGTTTTGTTTGGTTTTTGAATTTCATTGTTTTGACTATCTTCACTGTTTTAATTTTGGTCACCACATGTCTATTGAATTTAAACTTTTGGCGTGAACTCGAGTATATTTATTGTTTGTCGCGCTTGTTACATTAATATTTAGTTTACTGATGTGTCCTTGTTGTCTTTTGTTTGTGAATTCTTAGGAATTGTATTTGTTGTCAAAAATTGCTTTTGAAATACTTTTACTTTTTAAATATGTAGTCACTTCACTTTTTAACTGGCGCACTGTTAAACTGGTGTTCTCTGTAAGAGAGTTCGCGGGTGATGGCCTTAAGAATAATATCATCAATATGTGGGATGAAGCTAAGCTCCCTGTCAAATAAGATCCCGAGGTCGCTAATCAAGGGTACAGATGATATCTGCTGGTTTAGCGGGAAGTAGGACCGTGGGGGAGCGGGGGGACGTTTGCAGGAGAAGATGATGGAGTGACATTTGACAACGTTGAGTTCAAGGCAGTTATTACGGCATCAAGTTGAGAAGCTGTGGAGGTCCGTTGGGAAAAGTGAGGAGTCGAGAGGAGAGATGATCGTTTTGTAGAGTTTGGCGTCGTCTGCATAGAGGGAGATGGATGAGTATTTAATAATGGAGTCAACATCATTGATGGTAAGGATAAATAGGAGGGGGCCTAGATGGCTGCCTTGCGGAACCCCTGACGTGGGAAGAAAAGGATTGGACAGGGGGGATCCGAATTTGACACTGTAGGATCGATCTTTCAGATAAGAAGATAACCACTTGATCAATAGGGGTTCGAAACCTAGGGAGGACAGCTTAAAAAGGATGAGATTATGGGAGATTTTGTCAAAGGCCTTGCTGAAATCGGTGGTGATTACATCGACTTCGTTGCCATTCTCTAAGGCACGGAGAGTATGGAATGAGAACTCGATCAGATTCGTTGTGGTCGACCTGCCCGAAAGGAAACCATGCTGGTTGGATGAGATGATGAATTTACAACGGAAAGATAACGCGTTGTCAGGTGGTAGAAGCTTGCATTATAGATTTTCCTTGGAAAAGCCGAAGGCATCTATTGGGTTGTACCGCATGAAATGTTCGATTTTCGATTATTCGGAAATAAGAAGTTATCGAGCCAGAAGGTTAAATTTTCTTTTTTTTATAAATTCAAGTGGTTCGTGTGCTTGACGTGTGAAAATTTTAGGGTTTAGGAATTGTTTACCACGCTGTCGGCAGTTCAAATTCGAACACTCTTCCTTTATGAATTTAAAATGGGACACAATGCGTCATTGACAATGAAAAACTTTAATGACGCATTCGAGGATGTAGCGGTAAACGAACGCACTATACGACGTTGAATTGGAAAGTTCCGTTCGGGAGATTTCAACCTCGAAAATGAACCACGTGGGAAGCCGGAAATGTTATTTGATGACAATGTTTTACGAGCAACGGTGGATGCGGACCCCACAAAATCGGTGCGGGAGATGCCACAAAGCATGAGTGTATCCCCAATGACAATAAGTCGACAAATTTCTCTCATAGGAAAGGTAAAGAAACTCGATAAGTGGGTACCCCATGAACTGAACGAGTCCCAAAATGATGTCGCCTGGAAATCTGCGCATCGCTTGGATTAAGAAACCAAACTGAATCGTTTTTGCACTGAATGGTCACCTGTGATGAAAAGTGGATTCTGTATGATAACCGTTAAAGACCTGGACCGTAGTTGGATACAGGTGAAAAACCAAAACACACTGCCAAAGCCCGATCTTCACCTAAAACAAGGTTATGGTGGCAATTTGATGGACATCGCAGAGACCAATCCACTTTTCATTTCTTCAACCAGGAGAAACGATAAACATTGTTTATGGACTTCGAAAGGACCATGAGAGAGTTCGATTCCAAATAAATTGATACGACTTTGTAGGTTGACCATGACCAACGTAACTAGTCAAGTAAAAATAGCGGGATTGGTGTCCAAACCAATAAACATCTTTAATGGGCGGTCTGGCCTGCCTCCTCTTCAATTTGGCGTTGGAGAAAGCAATCCGTAACTCTGGCGTTACAACTAGAGGGACTATTGTCACCAAGTCCACCCAGATTCTTGCCTACGCAGATGACATCGACATCATCGGTAGAACCAAATCGGCTGTACAGGTTTCCTTCACCCAGATTGATTAGGCGGGACAAAAACCGGGACTGCACATTAATGAGGGGAAAACTAAGTACATGGTGGCAACTTCCGCGAAGAGAATACCTAACGTTGGTCAAACTATCAAGGTAGTGGAGCACGAATTTGAAGTATTGCAATCCGTTAACTACCTTGGGTCAATAATATCAGCCAATAACGATATGGAAGAAGAAATACGCGAACGGCTGATCAAATCCAACAAAGCCTACTATAGTCTATCAAAGCTCTTTAAACCCCGAAATTTATCCAGAACATCCAAGCTGCTACTGTACAAGACCATGGTCTTACCAGTACTCATGTATGGATCCGAGACCTGGGTGCTCAATAAAAAGCACTCTGAACTCTTAGACGCCTCCGAGAGGAAGGTTTTAAGGAGAATTATTGGCCCCGTATGTGAAGGACGACGATTCCGGAGACACTACAACCATGAGTTGCACGCAATCTACCTTGAAGCTAATGTTCTAAGAAAAATCAGGCTCGATAGACTCCGGTGGGCGGGACACCTAGCTCGAATGAGCGAAGAGAAGCCTGTCCGGAAAGATCTTTGTGGCAGGATGTATGGAAGGAGACAGCGGGGCAGACCTTGTCCGCGATGCAGGGATGGCGTAGACGAGGACGCCCAGAGCCTGGGAGTGCCAAACTGGATGACATCGGCTCGAAATCGGGACCGGTGGAGAGATTTGTTAAATAAGGCCTAGGACGGATCCCGATTGTAGTGCCGATGATGATGATGTAGCAAATCCAGAGCAAAACTATACAAATCCATGAGGTAATTCAGCATCCGAGATAAATTACTTCGAATCTGTAAGATATCCATTTTCAAATGAAAATGTCAAAAACACTATTCAAACTAATGAAGATTTTGAATGGAATTCGAAAAGGGTATGTCGGAACTAAGGTACCATAAGTTCAAAAAAGTGATCCCTAAGTAGAGTGTGAGGACAAGAGGTGTAAACTCCATTCAATACACCGTCTCACTTAAGCCACATTGACGACCATTAAGGTCTAAACTATAAACGTTTACCTAAATCGAGACCTTGACACGAAAATCAAAAGTGCTTCTTAACTAAGGCAAAACTAAGTATAGTGAATGAGTTTGAAAAAAAAATGAAATTGAAATAGTGGTTAAATCGCACAACATCAAATCGAAATAGTGGATTAAATCGTGAAGACAGAACAGGTTGGCTGCGTCAGGTTGTACAACAACAGCAATGTGCAAAGCATTTCGAATCCCTAAGCTCATCGATAATATCCAAATAGTAGAGTATACGACTGTACCAGTTCTCAGGCTTGAGTGGTTAGTGAAAAATACTCTAACCGTTGAACAGATCTCAAAAAACATTGATATATTGATGGTCATAAACAGTTCTTGATTTTAGAAGTCGAATAAGAAGTTTATACGTCGAAAAGACTGAGGAGATGGTTCGGATATATTAAAGTATAGTTACAAGGAATGAAGTGCCTGGTGGAATGGGGATGATAAAGCTAGAAGAAAGAGATGCTTCTGTTGCTATACCGCAGACCAGATGGGACACAAGCTCATAAGGCAGATGGCCCTTTAAACTCCTCCAATCCTTAGAAGGTTGTATAAAGCTGTATGTTTGGACCTCCACTCCTAAGCATACTCTCAGCCTACTTAAGAGCATATAGAGACGTGCGATCAGCCTAATCGGTGGCACGGCGCTGACATCCAGACTACAGTCGCTATCGCATCGTAGGTGCGTAGCCGACCTCTGTCTGTTTTACAGATATTATCACGGGTAATGTTCTTCGGAGATTCGTGGTATTGGTCCGCGCAAGTCAGTTTATATCCGCTCCACGAGACAATCCGACGGATCACACCAATTTGCGGTTCATCTCCCGATGGGGCGAACATCTCTCTGTCAGAACTGATTCCATTACAGAGCGGGAAAGCTGTGGAATTCCCTTCCCGCGCGAGTGTTTTCAGAGCGTTACAACCAGCAACTGTTCAAAAACAACTGCAACAGCTATCTGGCGAAATCTCCGAATGCCGACTCGGCGCTATAGGTTCGCCTCTCCCGAGAAAAGTATAATAAAAAAAAACGCCCATCTGAGAACTGCATCTACTACCTTGAGCAGTTCTTTTTTGGGCACGGTAGGTATCGCAAATATCTAAACCATTTTGGACACAACAACTCACCTCTCTATCCGTAATGCGAAAAGCAAGAAGAGGATGCTGAACATGCCATTATAGTATGCAGCCATTTCGTTCAATGGAGAAAGAACCTCTCGAGGCCACTCGTAAACTATATGACTCGGTCTGAGGAATGTTAAACGAAATCCATACTCTAGTAACCCTAGTGCAGAATAAGCTTCGAAAAATAGAGAGTAGGAGGAGAAACAGAAAGCAGGAAAATACCAGCTTAAAGCAATTGTGGCATAAATCTTCGTCTTGGTGCCGGCGTGGGCACAGGTTGTACGAAGATTCTCCATTATGAGTTCGCTGGACACAAAACACTGAGCAACGCAGCAAACCGTTCACCAAGAAGAACAGAAATGATAAAACAATGTTTTATTTTCACAATCGAGCGGACACAGGAACAGGAACAATGAAACGCACTATTTTGCAAAGTTTAGACTTTTATTGGATGTACACTGTTAATTAATTGTGGTATATTCACGACTGTTCATTATAATTTGTTTTATTACACTTTAATGGTACTCTACTTATTATTGGTTTTACGGCATTCCAAACTTAATGCTTACAATTCACGGAACTGTAGAACAACACAATTGTATCCGAAAAACTGAAGTCTAACTATAACTCGGGGGTGGGCGCACCCCCGGGACACGCGGCGGTGATTAAAAGAAGCGACTCCTGTGGCGATGTGTGCGCACTGGTGGTTGGAATAAGACTCCGTGATTCAATCCTCGTTTGGGGTGAGTTTGGTGGTTGGTGAAAAGGAAATGAAATTTCCTTTGACCAGTGACCAATGGCAGGCGATCTCGGAATGGGGGTTAGCTGTCTAAATAGCAGCCAGTCATTAGATGATAAAAGAGATTGCTATATTTCATACAATAGAGATCGTATATCGTCTCTCTGCCGACTGGGAGAATCGGATTCTTTTGTTCGCATATGTTTATGCTATTGAATCCGATCCGACGGCAAAACGTGGCGTCGGTGATCGTTTGTAGATTCAAACAAAGAAATATTTCCGCGAGAAGTGCTTGCAATTGAATCAATGGTTGCAAGTCTTCGGAAAGTAATTTAGATGGATACGCAATGATGGTTATGTATACCATCTGTGTCAATTATGCAGAGCATCTATGGCGACGGCAGGATCGAACTATAGTGTGAAAATCTACACTACTTGGAAATTCGGTTTCTTGGGTCGCTAATGCAGAGATGCATTGATAATGTATGAATGCCCTTGCAGACGCAATTCTTTTTAGGAATTCCATGTAATGCTTGTATGCATTAATGTCCTTGGAAAAGGAAATATTTTCAGGTACCAATGCGAATGCATTAGCGGGAGACAATGGGAGTTGAGTTGCGGATATGGGGGTTTTTTCAGGTAGGTGGGCCGTGGGTTTGGCGGAACCGCCACACACTAACTACACCCGAAATAAAATCCAAAGCCAGACCCGCGGGGAGAGTGGTAGGAGAAGCAAGTGTGTGCTGTTACACAATACATAGCTCTGTAAACGTGCATGCCAGAACCTCGGACTCGCATCTATAGAACATCAGATATCCTTTGATCACAATCGGTCACTTTAATCGGCTAATATTTCAGTACATAATAGAAAACACTGTAAACAACGTCTTCCACTATTATGAATTCCAAATAATTCACGAATCACAGTACTCCTCCCCCTTTAAACAAGTATACGTCCCACGGATTGCCTCACAAACACCGTTCTCAACTACTAGGGAACCGTTTTGGCCGATCTCTGCAATTCATAAAAATCTTGCACCACAACATGCAAAACAAAGAGTACTTAGTTCCTAAACAATGAATTAAAAACACCACTCCGACGAAAATTTCGGCTACATAAACTTTACCTCACTTAAACGAAAGGAAAACAACGTTGCACAATTGCGGTGACACGGAGCAACCTAGATGGTAACTCTCAGACCAATTTATTTAACAATGCTTTTGAGTACAAGATTCAGTTCAGCATGTCATTAGATGGTTTTGAGCCGTTTTTCTTTTCTATTTTACAATTAACATTATGGAGCCACCCATAACGCCAACTGGTTGCCTCTGGATAGTAATATTTTGTGTCTGGACTATGGTCATAACGCTTGGTTAGGTACGCATTTCGTTTGCCTTCTTGTAACAGCTCTCGCTGGTCTTCACTAACGTCTTTCATTGGGCAGGGGAACCTCCCATTAAAGATATGTTCCTCCTTGGCTATATCATAGGATGCGAATTCAGAAGTCCTGTCTCGCCTGCTCCTTCGATTGGCAGTAACAACACAACGAAATGGCTGAGGTTTGTTTTTGACGGATTTATTGCCAGTAGAGGCTATTCCCTTTTTTATAGAAAATGGCATTATGCTTTGAATTTTAAACCGAAATAATAAAATGTTTCGAAACTTAATTCTAGAGCGAACGATTGTTTCACAGAAAAACACAAACTAGTAGATTTTTGAAAATTCAAAAATTCGTCAGATTTCCCCACATCATTGATTTTGTTCGCATAAATGTTCTTACACCACTGTGATATATGAATGAGAATACAGTAGTGACGCCTCTAATTAAGGTTTTAAAATATCATTGTTAAGATGAAAGTGCCTTACCTTTCCTTAACTCTGTAAATTGGAACGACCGACAAGGCGATTTAAGAGAAGGGAGGTGTGGCAACCAAATGAAATGGGTGTAACAATTTGAGGAAAGAGATGTGCCTGGGTCATTAGGAAGCGAACTCATTAAATTGAGGTAAAATGGAGAACAGCTCAAGCAAGCCATGAGGATGAGTGTTTTTTACTTTGATGTTTTACTTTTACAGTTGAACTTGCTTCAAATTTCATTATAAAATAGGTTATCAATTTCGTGTAGCGGAAAATATAGTTCTAGTAGTATTTTTAATAGCTATAAAGAGAAAATGCCATCCAACTTGTCATATGTTCAATACAGGGGTTACAATGCTACAATATGGATCGTTTTACTTTTACAAAAATAGCAATTCTGACACAGCCACATTTCGGTATTACGAGCAGATCGTCCTTTTGATATAACAATTTCCAACACAATCAAAAATTTCTAAAAGGGTGACATTCCCTCAGGGGGAAATATTTCTGCTGTTAGTGCCAATGTGGCTGAAGACCCAAATTTTTCGATTCCTTGGCGTTATCAGACTATGCCAATATGCTCATCGAATTTTTTGGCAGGAACCTGAAGATTTCGATGTGAGCGATTCCAGCAAGATGACACCAGAACCCACACAATACGAACGATATTAGTGAACATTTAAATGATTTAAGCATTAAATGCAAAGTCCAAAAATAAAAAAAATAAATGTCATCGAAACCTTAATTCTTTATGTGAGTGTGTATTTTTTTTTTTTTTTTTTGGCCGCCAATAATTGGTACTTAACTCTACGTAGTTTGAGCGTTTTGTCCTTCGAGAGTCTGTGGCGGTTCCATTGAACACCACTACTTACCTTGTGGGGAGGAAGTAATGTACCAGCATGGGTACTCCGTTCTACTTCCTCCTCCATCATCAATTGTTCGCCGCGCAAAACACCGAACCGAAAGTCATCAGCAAGAAATGAACGAACGCCACCTCGTTCGTTCGCAACCACGAGTAAAGGTGAGAGATAAACACAAACAGAATTCTATGGGGTAGGAAGTCGCGACGCCAGCATGGGCGAGAGTTCTACCGCCAACCCACTCGTTCACTAAAACAACTTCCTCCGATTAATAAATTGGACATTGCCACACACCGAACACCGCAGCAAAATGTTCACAGACAAAAGAAGTAAACGCTGTCAGTCCGAGAAATAAAACGCACGGTAGGACTTCCATAACTAAATGTTCTTTTATTTCACTTTAATTGCAAAACGATTGACAAAGGTTATTTTATTTACTAATGTAAATCTTAGGACAATGAATATATTTACATTGAACGGAACGAAAGGAGTTTATAATTATTTACCGACTAATGTAAAATAAAGTAAACCCGATTGACTCTGCAAAGGGATACGACCTTTGTGCCTCGCACCGTACCGGTGCACTCGGTACGGCGGATGATGACGCGACCGTCGCGGACGGTGGTTGGAATTTGACTCCAACGATATCCTCTCCAATAAGGATATCGTTTTTTTACCTACCACCAGGGAAACGTAAAGTCACTCTTGGTGGTATAGGAAACCAGATCTTGTAATAAAGGTCATGGTGGTATGTGTGGGATCGTTGAGATCAATGCTATTCACACGTGCAGTGGAACAGCGAAACAGGCAGGCGGCAAGGACAAAAGAAAAGGCGACCAAATGGTTCGCTCTTTAATGAGGGTCATGTTTATACGATGCCTCGTCGCTATTTTCGACGTTAGGAGAAAAAGGTGCTAAAAGCAAATTGGATGTTTATGGCATCTCTGGCTGCCATAGAAACCGGGTTCATATTTGCATTAGGAAATGCTGGAGAATTTGGTTTCAGCGTCTATTGCGCTAATTATATGCAGCTGCTTGGGTTGTTTGTTGGTAAGACAAACAAAAAAGGTTGCCAGGCAATGTGTATGAAAAGGTATATGACGCGGCTGGGAAAATAGACGGCGCGATATTTATGGTCCCTGTCATGAGGGTTACATTGAATGCAATCCGAATTATTTTGTTTACTGGAATTTGTCTGGTACCGAATTGGTTCAGAATACCAAATAAGCAAACAAAGAAATCTTACGGAAAATTGTATGCGAAGGGATGCATGAAGGTAAGTTTTCTTTATAGGAATTTTATGATTACAGATGGTGATCTATACAATGCGTGAAGCATTTACAGGTACTAATACCGTTGCATTAGCAAACTTAAGGGAGTTGGGTAATAGTTATGGGGGTTTTTTCAGGAGGGCGAGCCGTGGGATCTGGCGGAACCGCCACAGTACTCCCCTCCCAGTGACGTAATCACGAAAAAAAAGGTAGGGGCGAGGGAATGCTCGATGGTGGTTGCTGTGATGATAGGGAGCTTGCTTCGGAATGCGCTGTGGTAATGTTACGGGACTGTCGTGGTGACCAGTTCCTGGTTATTGTTTGGGCCTTTATCGATAAGATGGACACAGTTGTTACCGCTTGATGCCATCAAGGGCAAATGTGTGCGGCGTGGTCCATAGGCCTGTTATGGGTCTCGTGGACCAACAGGCTTATCGCTCGAATAGGTCGGAACCCATCGGAAATCCGCTCACATCCGCAGTGACGAAATAGTGTGTGCGAGATGGAGGGGAATTTATCCCAGGGCAATTCCCATCCGCAGTGGCGGGTTGCCGTGTGCGGAATGGAAAGGGACCAAGTCCAGAGCGGGTGTCTTTTGTCCATACGTTTGTATGGCGATTAGTTTGCCGCTGGAACTGGTAGAGGAGGGCGGGCCCTCAATTGCACGTTTTACCTATCGAGGGAGGACCGGTACATTGGTGCCAATGTAGCGGTAGCTGCGACCTCGACCGAATGGAAACTTGCTGTGAGGTGCCGGCCGTCGAGCTTGTTAAGAAAATAGAGGACTTTGCTTAGGGGGCTCCTGGTGGGTGGTTAATTGTGCCCAACCCCAGGGCGCCCTAGGGTTATTAGATGTGCGCTCCGAAGTATTATGCACCTAGGTATTTGAGGCGGCGTAGAGGGGCGTGTATAGCCTTTAGTTGCCGCTAAAGATGAGCCATGGTGGCTAAAGATTGGGGAACCAGGTATAATGTCTCAGTTCGGTGGTATCGGTATGATTTGTGGACCGGTGTTGCTGAGACATTTGGGAGACGTTAAAAGATCTAAGGACGAAGGTCCTGAAGTTTAAATAAGGAGGCAAAACCAGGTGTCCTACTGGGTGCTGCTACGCGTAGTAGCTGAGTTACGAGGGAAGCTGGCTTGCTGAAATCGGGTAGAAAAGTCGAGCATTGATGAACGGTTTCGCGTGATAATTGTCTTTGGCGTGCATGGGCGCCAATATTTGAACAGGGGCATAACAGGTTGTTAGCGGTCAAGGAAAGTCGAGAAGGGATGCATGGGGTTGCGTGAAGGCTATGGTTGGTGAGCGTGAGCGCCAACCTTCAGAAAAGAGACAGAAAAGGGTGAGGGTGTTTCACGCGAGACTAAACCGGGCGTCCTATAAATTATATACTACACGTAGTAGCTGTTGTTACTTAAGGGGCCGGTTTGCAGAAAATGGGTGTTGGTAATGGCGAGCGTGTGCGCCAATATGTTGAGAAGGCTTCGGGATTGAATAAACCCGAGCGAAATCGAAACGGGTGAAAAGAAGTCGGGTGTGAGGTGGGTCGCGTAATGTCGAGTCGAAAGGTTTGAATGTGTCACGGGGAGTCAAGTGGAGTTGAGTGTGGGCGACGTGAAGTCGAAAAAGAAAGTAACTGTAGTCGGAAGAGATTGAAAAGGGGTCGGGTATTGTCGCGAGTAGTCGAGAGAAGTAGGAAGCGGAGTCGTGTGTAGTCGAATAGGGTGGAAGGAAATACAAGGCGGAGTCAAAATAGAGTGCGTGCGAGCCGAGTCATGTGGAGTCGTGTATACTAGCGAAAACGATTGTATCTTTATGTGTACCCAGAAGGGGTTTACAATGCTTATAATTTAATTGGCGGTGATGCTTTAATTTGCTTATAATGCTTAAACTTCAAAGTGTTTCTTGCTATTAAAACGGATTAAAAGTAAAGTAAAAATTGAAAACTGCTTTCCATTAATTTGGTTAGAATTAATCTGTGTGTATATATTTATATTAATTTGAATTAAATGTGAATAAAAAACTAGGAGAAGCAGTTAAAATAATATTTAAAAGTAAGGGATTAGGAATACAATGAAAATATTTTTATTTTTTAAACAATATAATGGTGCTTTCCTATGAATATATATATATATCGATTTTAACTTCTAGTTTTACATGTAGTTTTCAGATGTGGTGTTTTGTCGTTACCTATTTTATTATAATTAAGGATATCTGGTGTGTTCATCATATTACTAATGAGTGTATGTGAAAGGCTATTTTTATTATTTTTGTTTTTAAAATGAGTACTATTTTAGATTGTAACGAGAGTTTTTTATACATTTTTCTTGACTGTCAATATTACATAGCGAAGGTCTGTATGGTAAACAATATTTTAAAAGTGTTATATATTTTTGCATTTTTTGAAAATTGTCCTGTAAATAAAGGGATCTTTTTTTTGAATCGTTGTACATTCATGTGTTCTCATTTAATTATTTTTGGTAAATAGAAAATAAATGTGTGACATTACAACTATTCGCATTACGTTTAATTGTACACACGGGGAGATGCCGAAAAAAAAAATGTTGAATTTATTTATTTATTTCGGCTTAAACTATTATGGGTTTAACATTTCGGTTTGATTTATTTTTGTCAGTACGACACAGTGAAGTGCAAGGAAAAGAAACATTTTACACTATTTCCGTATTTAATGTTTCTTTTTTTGAAATCATTGATGATAATATGTTTTGGAAATTACTAATTGTTCATGTTGGTTTGTAAATTTTAAAAGAAAATAAAAGAAACGCATTCATACAAATGAACATATTTCCGGACATACGTCCATTCATATAAATATCGATATCCTTTATATCCTTTAACAGTCAAGCTTATTATACGGTTTTCTTAGACTGGCAGGACAACTGTTTCGAACCAGTTGTCTACCTTTACCATGAAAATCGCTTAATTAGAACTGTGTGTGGTAATTTGCACTTCAAACCGTAAATTAATTTCTGCATAAAAATCAAGCTTGATAATTACATCTATGATTTCTTGTACTGGTTATAACCCACTAATCAATTTTTAAATGTATTATTGGAAATTTTAAATTTTAAAGTATTTTGCCTTTTTTTTTGACCTAGTTTCACAAACAAAATGGGTTTAACGCAGATACAGCTGTATGACTAGGAAATCATTTGTATTGCACCGAATAGTATAAAAGAAAATAAAGGAATTTAATATTGATACATCATACATAAAATTGTAAGGAATTTTGAGTTTTAAAGACGTAGATTAATTATTAGTAATAGATGAACAACTGGAACGAAGAGAGGTTTTACGCTACACAAATTGACTGGATTATCTGGAAAATAGCTGACCCACAACAACGAAGGTAAACCATGCCAAGAGCCACGGACCAACAGGATACTGATTCTCCTTTGTTTTGAATTCTTTTAATATTCTTGAACTGCGGGTGTATGTTTTACGTATTTTGAATTTCATACAATTTCTTCTAGTAAAAATTCGCTTTTCGAACACTCGTGGATTAAACCATCTTTGAGCCTGTCAACTTCCTTTTGTAGCTTTTGAACGGAACGTTCAGCGATGTTGCGCTAAATTCTTTGAACAAAAAATGAAAAGAATGAAAGGTACTTATCTCTGTGATGTTTCGGTGGTGGTATCTGGTGCATGTTGGGCTGTTGCTCCTAGTCGTTGATGGTGGTGTTGTTCCTGTTCCAGTGATGGTGTTGAGATGTCTGGATGGAATTGTAGAATCCTGGAGCGTTGCACCATTTAAAGTTTTTCCGCGATTGCCGCCACAATCGCTCACTAGTCACACTGGAAAGGTCTTTTGCGCGTACGATACACGGTGTTAACACTTTGTTCGTGGTTCAAATGTTTGGAGGTTGCGTGTTCATATTCACTCTTAGAGTCACCAATATAGGGTAGGAAGTCGCGACGCCAGCATGGGCGAGAGTTCTACCGCCAACCCACTCGTTCACTAAAACAAACTTCCTCCGATTAATAAATTGGACATTGCCACACACCGAACACCGCAGCAAAATGTTCACAGACAAAAGAAGTAAACGCTGTCAGTCCGAGAAATAAAACGCACGGTAGGACTTCCATAACTAAATGTTCTTTTATTTCACTTTAATTGCAAAACGATTGACAAAGGTTATTTTATTTACTAATGTAAATCTTAGGACAATGAATATATTTACATTGAACGGAACGAAAGGAGTTTATAATTATTTACCGACTAATGTAAAATAAAGTAAACCCGATTGACTCTGCAAAGGGATACGACCTTTGTGCCTCGCACCGTACCGGTGCACTCGGTACGGCGGATGATGACGCGACCGTCGCGGACGGTGGTTGGAATTTGACTCCAACGATATCCTCTCCAATAAGGATATCGTTTTTTTACCTACCACCAGGGAAACGTAAAGTCACTCTTGGTGGTATAGGAAACCAGATCTTGTAATAAAGGTCATGGTGGTATGTGTGGGATCGTTGAGATCAATGCTATTCACACGTGCAGTGGAACAGCGAAACAGGCAGGCGGCAAGGACAAAAGAAAAGGCGACCAAATGGTTCGCTCTTTAATGAGGGTCATGTTTATACGATGCCTCGTCGCTATTTTCGACGTTAGGAGAAAAAGGTGCTAAAAGCAAATTGGATGTTTATGGCATCTCTGGCTGCCATAGAAACCGGGTTTATATTTGCATTAGGAAATGCTGGAGAATTTGGTTTCAACGTCTATTGCGCTAATTATATGCAGCTGCTTGGGTTGTTTGTTGGTAAGACAAACAAAAAAGGTTGCCAGGCAATGTGTATGAAAAGGTATATGGCGCGGCTGGGAAAATAGACGGCGCGATATTTATGGTCCCTGTCATGACGGTTACATTGAATGCAATCCGAATTATTTTGGTTACTGGAATTTGTCTGGTACCGAATTGGTTCAGAATACCAAATAAGCAAACAAAGAAATCTTACGGAAAATTGTATGCGAAGGGATGCATGAAGGTAAGTTTTCTTTATAGGGATTTTATGATTACAGATGGTGATCTATATAATGCGTGAAGCATTTACAGGTACTAATACCGTTGCATTAGCAAACTTAAGGGAGTTGGGTAATAGTTATGGGGGTTTTTTCAGGAGGGCGAGCCGTGGGATCTGGCGGAACCGCCACAATTCCACAACGCAACGTACACAAATTGTTCGAAAGAGGCAAGTTGTCCACAGTAGATATCCGAAAATAAAACGCACTGTTTAATTGAATAAATAGTTCTTTTAATTGTATACTGATTGGTATTGCTAGTGCACTAGTTATAAATTTCACGTAGTTAGAAGGTTTAATTGGTGTTCCATAGAATTTCATTTTGGGGAGACCGCATTTTTAGGATTAACAATAATAACAAATTCATTAACTACAGACACACACGAACAGCACAGGAAAATGTCACGACTCTTTGCGAAACCGATTCTGTTCCGAAAAATAACTAATAAAATCCGCGACTACCGGATGTGTACGCGTTTGAATTGTTTACACGTCCCCGCTTCCGGCGGAGAGCGGGAGTGCTGCGACCAGCGTGGTCGAAGGATGGAATAAGACTCCACGATATCTTGCTCGTTTAGAGCTCACTCGGTCATCGTGGTCATGGTGATATGTGTGCCTAGAACAAAGAAAGACATAAAGTGCATTCCTAGGATACGATTTCGGTAAAGCAAATAAAACCGAAATCGTCGGATGCATGTGCGTAGCAGCTAAACAAAAAGGCCACGATGCGATGTAGAAATGTGCTAATTAGTTTTAGCTAGATTACTGGGAAATTGTGTTTATGGTTTGGCGGTTTTGGTTCCAATGAAACGCAGAGGTATTTCGATTTGTATTAATTTAATTTTATTGTCACATTTAGTTACACAACTGGGGATTGAATACCTTAAAACATCCGTCGTTAGTCTAAACGCAGAGATACTTCGATTTATTTTAATTCAATTTTATTGTCACATTTAGTTACACAACTGGGGATTGAATACCTTAAAACATCCGTCGTTAGTCTACAAAGTTTTACTCTGTCGATTACTTGTGAAACAAAAGGAAACACAGTTACGTCTTTCAGATCCCTTCGACCGAAAACAAGTTGTTCGATACTCGACGCTACTCTTAGGAACGACACACAGTAAAACGACACACTATCGATATTTTTCGGGACTCGGTCTTGACACCACCAATCTTCTTCGTCTGGTTCTCGATTTCGACTATCCTTAATTCGCGTAGTTAAACATCACGAGACTTCGGGCCGGCGGTTTCTTTTATTGAGTTATTTAAATTCGTTACGCGGATAGCTCCTCGTCGGAGTTCTCTGACTGTTGCTCGAAGTAGACCTCTCGTCTCCTATGTTCGATGTCAAACTCACTCTCTTGCAACCTATCGGATACTGTTTTTCCAGTATCTGTGTGTTTTGTATCTGCAGTTGTGCAGACACATTTTCCTGTAAGGAGAAAATTCTCACGCATACATATGGAAGCTTCACCGTCGTTGTTGACGGTGGATTCTATTCCCACGCTGCTTGGTTAGGTCGACCATCTGGTGTTGACGATCGCCTGGACATCTAGTCCGCTGGTATCTATTGGATTTGAAATCCAAGAGAGTTTTTCACATGGTGTGAACATGGTTTCTGCTTGGCGGACAGTGGCAACGGCGCAATGCTGTGCCGTATTTATTTATTGCAGCTGGCCTTCGTAAAACTCCAAACAAAGTATTGTTTGGAGTTACGTGGTGCTTGGTTTTTCGCGCCATCTGGGTGTTTACGAGGCTAAGGAATGCGCTCCTTTGTTTGCGGTGAATATTTGGGTGATCTAATGTTTAGATCAACCGCACCACGTCCGTTGGTCGGTTAATTGTTTTGATTGTAATTCCCTGCATCTCGTGCAGATGTTCAGGGTTGCCGACTTGTGGTGCTGGCATTCACTTAGCTTGCGATTGCACACGTCGAAGGATGCATGGATGTTTCTCCTTGTTTCAGGTCGTAGGTTTTAGGTATGGAGCGTTCAGCTCGGTATTAGAGGCTTTGGGGACGTTAAGTTCCTTGCCTTCTGGTGTCGACTCAACGTTGGGTTACTGGCGGCCCCCGCTGGGCTTGGGACCGCGTCTGTGGACGTGATGTTGTCCAGGTAAGTGCGTTACCTCAAGTTGGTCTGGAATTTTCCTGTGGGGAATTTGTACGTTCGCCACAATGGCATCGCTAGTAAGGGTACGTATTGAATACCTATTTGCATTGTTTATGCTTGGATTTCAATTGATGTCAAGGGACGCGGAATGCGTATTTGGTTTGGGTTGCACATTGTGCGAGTCAGGGAATTTTATTGCTGGGAGAAAAGCGTCGCCAGCCAATGTATACATAAAGAAATTTATCGTATACATGAATGAAGGTAGGAATAGGCGACGCCATGATAATTATCTCTGGCTGGAATGGTTACATGTATGTGAACCGGGGTTTTTCTTTTCAGGAATTTGTCTGGTACCGAATTGGTTACTGGAATAAGATACCAGATAAGCAAAGAAAGAAATCTTACGGAAGATTGTATGCGAAGGGATGCATGAAAAAGTAAGTTTTCTTTATAGGGATTTTAAGATTATAGATGGTGATCTATATAATGCGTGAAGCATTTACAGGTACTAATACTGTTGCATTAGCGAACTTAAGGAAGTTGGGTAGTAATTATGGGGGTTTTTTCAGGCAAGTGGACCGTAGGGTTTGGCGGAACCGCTACAACCTTCCCATCAGTCATTAAAAAAGTGCTACCTGGAGCACTAAATACCCTGGAAAGCATTACTTATCTTGCAATTAAGCATGCCAAAACTTCCACCTAAGACGCATAAATCCTGGAAAACATTACTTACCTTTCCTGAAACAATTACCATTGGCTAATGCAATTGCATTAGGGGCATGCTTGCATACAACGCAGCATGTTCCTGAAATTCAGTTCGGTTACGACATCACGTAACCGACAAAATCCTCGAACTTGTCCACCCACATAAATAACAAAGATTTTTCCACACACGTGCACGGCAAGTCATAGCGACAGACATTTTCCCCAAGGGCATGATCGCATGAAACGCATCATGTGCCTAAAAAGCAATTCGGTTGCAACGCCAAGCAACCGATATAAACTCAAATCATATCGGCGCCCATATCCCCTGTCGAATTCTACAGCACACAAGCAGGAGATATTCTTTCCTTTTCTTTTTGCTGCAAGCACATCGGTCGCTAAAGCGATCGACAAGATGCGATAGCATACCTCACCACTGGCTGCGAAGGAAATCGAATTCTCGCTAATGTAAATACACATACGAGAGTTCGACCCTTTCAAGACGCCACCGACTGGTGCATGATCAGCATAAGTGCTGTAGGCGGTTGCTGATCATGTAAACACCAGTTCATGATTATTACCCAGCTGCAACCACTCCGCATAACGTTTCGCTTTTATGAAATTCGGATATCCACGGTTCGCATGCTGGGCGATATGTGGCATGAGCAGCAATTGCGATCGTCATGTGTGTGTTCCGCGCCCTTTACAGTGACCAATGTGTGGAGAATCATCTCCTATTGGTCACTTATACGATGAATAAAATTTGGTATTCGTTCGTTGCTAAGTCATTCTTCAGTCTTAAATTAGATTCCGTGGAGGCAAGTTGCGTCATCCACGTAAAATCGTAAATCAATAGAGAGTCGAGATAGGTTTTCTGTCGCGTTCAGTCGATGCACGGGGTTTATTGGAGACGAGTAAATAATTAAATATGACTGTCAGAACACGTAGCCTGTTTTAAGAATTGATCTATGTGTAAATAAATAAATATAAATATCCGAACACGGAGCTGGTGTTGAGAATTGAACTATGTGTAAATAATTAAATATAACTGTCCGAACACGGAGCTTGGTTTAAGAATTGATCTATGTGTAAATAATTAAATATAACTGCCCGAACACGGAGCCTGTGTTAAGAATTGATCTATATGTAAATAATTATATATAACTATCCGAACACGGAGCTTGTATAAAGAATTGATCTAGGTGTAAACAGTTAAGCATAGTTTTAAGAGCGCGGAGCAGTAACTTTTCATTTAAAATTTATCAGTGGATTAAACCCACCATACATGCGTAACTTTTCATTTAAAATTTATCAATGGATAAAAGCGAACTATACCTGTGTAACTTTTCAATTCAAATTTACTAATGGATTAAACAATCTGTACATGTGTAACCTTTCATTTAAAATTTATTAGTGGACTAAACGCACTATACATACATCATAATCAGTAGTGAAGTGTAACGGGATTGTTTGGAATACAAAAGCTGCGTCCACCGAGATGATAATGCGAACGAACGTTCGCATTACGCCAGCGATCGCGTATTTCAATTACTTGGTATTGGTACCAACAAGGCAAATAAACGAACAAAACGATTCGAGAACTTCACCCTTTTATTTCAAAAGACTCCTAAATTAGTATTGATCGTTTAACTAGTTGTAGAAAATAAGTGTTGTAAAATTTATAAATCCTTTTGTCTCCTTCTGGTGGCGGGTGTACGCGCGTTGGTGGTTGAGTGCAGACTGACTCATTGGGCATAACTGCCAATTCAAAAGGGGACGCTGTGACGTCATCGGTGGTGACAATCGGCCAGCTGGCGCCAGCTGCTGCGTAACTGGTATAAACAGCGAATGTACTAGATTTCTCCAGTACATTCCAGCACATTTAATTGCAAATCCGCAACAGAAGTAAGCCAACCATATTTGTTGGCTGTTCCGAACCTTAACTGTTACGTTCAAAGTTTTTCGATTAGTGCGGCGTCTGAGCTGCATCATTAACAATAAAGTTATCTTTAAAATATTCTACAGTGTCTTTTCATTTCTTTCGTAACAACGTGATGATGCGATATATTCCTTAATGGGAAACCCAATTACTACAAGTCCACTGTTCAAAGTCGTGAAGGCACAGAGTTAAATATATTGAAATCAGTGTCACGCTGTGAGTATAGGATTAATACTCTGTCAAAATAATCGGATGAAAGATCAAATTCATCCAAAGGTGGATTTCTCTTCAAGTTTCTATCATCATCATCATCGGCACTACAACCGGGATCCGGTCTTAGCCTTATTTAACAAATCTCTCCACCGGACCCGATCAAAGTGCCTTTTATTGACCACCCAGGTCTTGGATCCATACACGAGTACTGGTAAGACCACGGTCTTGTATAGTAGTAACTTGGATGTTCTGGATAAATTTCGGGATTTAAAGAACCTTGATACTCTATAGTAGGCTTTGTTGGATTTGATCAGCCGTTCGCGTATTTCTTCCTCCATATTGTTATCGGCTGATAGTATTGACCCAAGGTAGTTAAACGATTGCACTACTTCAAATTCGTGCTCCACTACCCTGACAGTTTGCCCAACGTTAGGTCATTTCTTCGCAAAAGTTGCAACCATATACTTAGTTTTTTCATTAATGTGCAGTCCCAGTTTCTGTGCCGCTGACATCAACGCCTGGTACAGCACCAGCACATAAGGTTACAGAAAATCCATCCATATCCCCAAACTAACAATCCAAGGTTTAAATATCAAATCCTTCCTAAAAACTAAACACCACAATGCATATCTTCATATGCAAACAAACACACATTAAAAGATATCCATTTCGTTCCCATACACACAATTCTAAAATCCTTATCTCCAATTTTTCACATACAAATCTCAATGAAGATTTGTATAAAAGGGCGATGAATTTCAGATTCGAGGATCAGTCAGTTTTTATTAGAGATTTCGTGTAAATTGTATAATAAGAGAAATGCCACCGAAAACTAGTGGGGAATCAGCACTCATTAGTGAGAGCTGATAGAAGATACAACATACATTGAGTATACAGTCTCATAGCAATGATACACGTCATTTTCAGCTGAAATTTTATACAATGCAGACGTGTTTATTAAATTTGGGTATAAAGAAAAAACAATTCCCTGTGAATGTGATTGTGAAATTTGTGACTTTGTGAAGGAAAAGCACGTGGAGAGTGGTTTGCACATTTTTATAATGTAATTTATATTTTATTGTTTATTTTAATTTTATTCATTTATTAATTAATCAGCTCTTTTAATTCCCCATTATCATCATCATCATCGGCACTACAACCTGGAACCGGTCTTGGCCTTATTTAGCAAGTCCTGAGGCTTGTTAAACTTTCCATAATGATTTGTTTTTTTCGGGCAAAGTCATTAGTCTTGCGCCAGAGGCTCCCCGACGGGGAATCGAACCCCGGTCTCCCACGTGACAGGCGGGTATACTAACCAGTATACTATTGAGGAGTTTGTTTGTTATTGATTAAGTTTGTTTGTTTGTTAATTTTCTTGGTCCTTGTATGTCCCCCACTTTTTTCTTTTCCTTACTTTCCACGCGTTTCTTGTCTCTTGTTCGTGCTCTTGCAGTGTCGCTTATATCGATGGTTACATACTCGCCATAAATGCACAACTGCTCGCCAACACCACCCCCATCATCATCAGCTGTCCCCAAAAAGTTGCCGAACCCCGCGATAACTCTTAATTATCTAAAAATCGTATCTCCGCAGGAGCCTTGCCCACCGAGGCCAATTCCGGTAATTAACCCAAAACCAAAGGCCGCTTGTGTTCCCAACACTGTCCAGCCAGAGGTCGAGGTCCACGCACCTGTTTCTAAGAAAAAAACAGCAATCCGGGCTCGTTGCACGAGACCTCAACTTAAAAAATTTCGTCGGTGACATCAACCGACTAGGGTCTCCAACTTCAAGGCAAAGACCTTAACCCCATCCCTAAAAAAAATCATAACCTACGATAGGGAAACCTACCGCAAGGTTAACGGCAGCATCAAGGCCAAGGAGGTGAATTATTACACATTCACACCGGCCGACGAAAAGTCGAGGACCATCCTTCTAAAACGAGTCGCTTCTTGTTGGGAAAAGAACGACATCGTAATTGCCCTCGAGGCAACATTTCCTAACGTCAACTTCACGGACGTCAAAAAATGCTGTCCCCCACAACGGTTTGTGAAAATCAGACCGGAAAAATGCAGCAAGGTGAACATATGGGAGCTTCACCTTGCCCCAGGGACCGACATAGATTCCATATCTTGCATCAGCAAGTTGTCTTCGAGGTATTTCATAACAGTGAAATGCCTCAATGCAGACGTTGCCAACGTTTCGGGCATGTATCCCGAAACTGCAACATGAGTCGCCGTTGCGTTCGTTGCGGAAAATCCCACGATATTGGCAAGTGCGAACTGCCGCTAGCAAAATACGATCCCGCAACAAATGTGCAGGATGAAATAACACTGCCAACTTGATGCAACTGAGGCAACAAGGGACATCCGGCTAGCTACAGGAGCTGCCCTAAATATAAAGAAATTATTCAAAGATCCAAGGAGACTCGAGCTAAGCAAACAGCCAAGTCAGAATTCGGAAAACAGGCCACACAACACTTCATCCAAAATGGATTTACATTTGCCGACATGCTTAAAGGACAACAAACAAAGAATATAAAAACTCTCCCAACTCCTCCCCCTCAAAAACATATTCAAGTCCCTAAGCGAGCCCCGGTAAAGGCCACAACGACGCCACAAATTCAAGCGGCGGTGCAAAAGCCTCCGAGGGGGCAATCTTCAATGCTCGATAACTACTTAGTTTCTCCCGCTTGATTGAAGATATTGGACCCCGATATGAAAAACTAGCAACTGAGGCTGAGAGGCAGGCACTCCTTTTCACTGCATATGAAAGCCATACCCTCCACAATGGATTCCACAATTAAAGTTATCCTTATAAATGTCAACTGCCTTGTTTCGCTTTCCAAGAGTATGATAGTCTCTGACTTCATAAAGGATAACCGGCCGGACGTAGTTCTTGTAACCGAAACTAGGTTGCATCCATGTCACCGTCCCGTATTCCCAAACTTCTCCATGATTCGAAGAGATCGAACCCTCACTGGCGGTCCCACCACCAACGGAGGTGGCACTTGTATATTGGTTAATAGCGGACTTCGTCCTGAAGCTATTGACCTCCCACACTTTGAGTCCATAGGGGTGTCTGGGGTTGAACTGCATATGGCTAATAATGGTAGAGTGAATATATACTCCGTATACCACTCGCATAAAACCAATAATGGCCCCATTAGTCCCGAAGATATCGGCAAACTAATAAGGTCCTCGGGGCATACACCCTTCATCATAGGCGGCGATTTCAACTCCAGACATCCCCACTGGAACAACTCTGTCTCTTGCCCAAATGGCACAAAACTGTACCAATGGTACACCGAAAACACTTATCCCCTCAACTTCGAAATAGTCGCACCTACGGTTAGCACTAGAGGTGCCTCAATTCTGGCATATTTTTTGTGGGTCTTTGGTCTTCCCCAAATCACTCCTCCTCAAGTTTCAGCGGGTGTATCTGACCACAACGCTGTGACCACATTCATTCGCGGCTATCGAGCATCCCGGGCTCATATCAGATTATACCCGATTATGAGTGGACAAATTGGGACAACTTCAATATTACATTGAACGATAAACTCCACCAACTCTCTCTTCCCACTGACAGGAACCTAACGACGGTTGAGATAAACAACGGAACAAAACGACTTCACGAGATTCTAGTTGATACTTCGGAAACTCATGTCCCGAAGTACAAACTTGAAAAGACTTATCAGATTCCCCATGACGACTTCACTCTTCGTCTCATCCGGGAGCGTAAAAAGCTTTGCAGAATGAGATATCGTCACCGCTTTACGCAAAGAGAGCCATTATTGCGATCCATTATTCACAATATTGGTACACTGATAAAACAGATAATTCAAAACAATCGTACCCGACAATTGGAAGACAAACTGTAGGGTATTCAGATGGACCAGAACCTTTATAAAAATGTTAAAAAGATATGTGGCACTTCTCGTATCACTGGGCCAATCATACACAATGGTGTTGTTGGTAATAACGACACCAATAAAGCACATATCATCGGAGAGACCTTCGAAAATAATCACAAACTTACTCTCCAAGATGGTGACCGGGATACTAATGCGATCATTAGATCAGCGGTCCACAGTAAGTTGGACGACTTCAATGAACCAATTGTTGTCTTTAACCCAACTAACAGTGAATACTTCAATACACACGTGATAATGGTCACGGTTTCATCACACCAAATACCCTACAGAGCCTGGTTAAATCTCGAAACCCTACGAAGTCGCCCGGTATCGACAACATGTCATACCACTCGTTGCGAAGGCTTTCTGCCTTATTCTTTATAAAGCTCTCCATTCTGTTCAATCATGCTTACAACATGGGGTACTTTCCCCAAGCTTGGAGGCACGCTATTATTTGTCCAATAGCAAAAGTTGGGAAACCAACGTATCACCCCTCAAGCTTTCGCCCTAACTCGCTTCTCACTTGCATCAGCAAAATATATGAAAAATGCATATACGAGAAACTAAATACTTTATCAGTGCCAGGAACGTAATACCTGATTTCCAATTTGGATTTCGAAGAGCGCACAGCACCACTACGGCTCTCAACATATGCGTACTTACATGCGGACCCAACGAAATCGGTGCGGGAGATTCCACAAAGCGAGAGTTATCCCCAAAGACAATAAGTCGACAAATTTCTCTCATAGGAAAGGTAAAGAAACTCGATAAGTCGGTACCCCATGAACTGAATGAGTCCCAAAAACGACAGGGTCTGAAAATCTGCTCATCGCTTAGATTAAGAAATCAAACTGAATCGTTTTTGCATCGGATGGTCACCTGTAATGAAAAGTAGATTCTGTATGATAGGCGTAAAAGACCTGGGCAGTGGTTGGATGCAGGTGAAAAGCCACCCCCCCCCCCCACCCCTCCCCCCCCCCCCCAAGCCTGATCTTCACCTAAAAAAGGTTATGATGACAATTTGGTGGACATCGAAAGGACCAATCCACCTTTCATTTCAAGGCATTCTGAACTCTTAGACGCGTTCGAGAGGAAGATCTTAAGGAGAATTGTCGGCCCCGTATGTGAGGGAGGACGATTCCGGAGATGCTACAACCATGAGTTGTACACGATCTACTTTGAAGCTAATGTCGTAAGAAAAATTGAGCACGCTCGACTCTGGTGGGCGGGACACCTAGCTCGAATGAGCGAAGAGGAACCTGCCCGGAAAGCCCTTTGTGGCAAGATGTATGGAAGGAGACAGCGCGGCAGACCTTGTCTGTGATGGAGGGATGGCATAGACCGGGACGTCCAGAGCCTGGGAGTGCCAAACTGGATGACATCGACTCGAAATCGGGACTACAAAGTCTACTATAGTTTATCAAGGCTCTTTAAATCCCGAAATTTATCCAGAACATCCAAGCTACTACTGTACAAGACCATGGTCTTACCAGTACTCATTTATGGTTCCGAGACCTAGGTACTCAGTAAAAGGCACTCTGAACTCTTAGCCGCTTTCGAGAAAAAGGTGTTAAGGAGAATTATTGGCCCGGGTGCGCGGAAGGATGATTCCATGAGTTGTACCCGATCTACCTTGAGCTAATGTTGTAAGAAAAATCAAGTACGGTAGACTCCGGTGGGCGGGACACCTAGGTCGAATGAGCGAAGAGGAGCCTGCCTGGGAAATCCTTTGTGACAGGATGTATGGAAGGAGACAGCGCGGCAGATCTTGTCTGTGATGGAGGGATGGCGTAGACCAGGACGCCCAGAGCCTGGGAGTGCTAAACTGAATGACATCGGCTCGAAATCTGGACCGGTGGAGAGATTTGTTAAATAAGGCCAAGACCGGATCCCGGTTGTGGTGCCGATGATGATGAAAATGGTGATGATGGTGATGATGTAGGTGGATGTTTATTTGCATATTAATAAATGCATAATATGTGGGGAGGGGGTAGTAGGGCTTTGCAAAGCAAGATGTCCGCATCTCTTGATTGTCCCCTTCTTTACTTCTTGATTGGAGAGCTTCAAGTTGTTCTTACTTCGATCGATCAGTGTGCCTTCACACGGAAAATACGCGTCACCCTTCCGAACGCCTTGCCTGCCAACTTTCTCCAATATGAGTGCTTCTGGTATGCTTTCAGCCCCCATATTTCTTGGCGATTGATGAATCCAGTAGGGAGATGATGGACCCCACATCCACAAGAGCCAGCATTCAGTCACCAAAATTCCACTGGCACGATTTTTAGATATGCCTTTCCGCTGCTGATGTTGCATACCCAAGCAACAACCTCTCTCGGCTTCTTTGGTGTGTCATCATATTTCCTTCTTGGTCCAAATGTCCGGCAGTGTTACCTTGTCTCTCTTCTCTGTGCCCTCATTGATGGAGATTCGTCGGAGTGGAGTAGGTTTCTTGCAAGCGGGCGCCTTACTGCTTGAACTTCTATGTTGGTTGCGAATACATCTAAAGCACACCCGTACTATATCAGCCAAATCTCATTTTTCTGACAGCGACCTCCTTAAATCTGGCGCATTTATAGGGTTTATATCCTTCATGACATACTAGACATTCTGAGGTACTTTGCTTTCTTGGACAGCGTAGAATCGCGTTTATTTCCTGGGGGAACATGTTGTCGGTGGGCCCTCGTCGGTTCTTAGGCTACTTCTGGTGGCGCAGCCACCATATATGTCTGCTTCTATCTCGTGAAGCAGTTGAAATATTGAAAACCATGAAGTCGTTGACAACAACAAGTTCTGGTTGTTCCTTCCATTTGACAGTGATGGTACATGAACCACCTGTATCTCATAGCCGACGGCATCTTGCTGATCATTTTCTTCACTGCTTCGGATGAGTTCCAATATTGCGGCTTTCCCAATGCGCTGATGGTGGCAAATGAATTCCTCATGTAGCTAGGGAATGTGCAAACGTCAACTAGATCTTCCATGATTTGCGACAGGTTCTTGAGTTTTGTTATTATAATTATACCAATATCAATCCCCCCGCTCTTCCAAAGCGAACCTCTCATCTCAATAGATTTTGCACCTGGCTAATGTCTCATGAAACGAAGACACGTATTGTTTCAAAATCGCCGCAGAATAATTGTTTACGTAATATGCGTGAACACAAAATGCACGTTGCACACCTGTGAATGACTCTACTATACTACTATTTATTTACCTGTAGGATCCCCAAAGTTCATGACCTCACCGACTCGACTCCGCCATTGTTTCCTGTCCCGGGCGCTCTCCTTCCACGTTTGACCATCTGATCCGATCTCCTCGAGGTCCAACCTAACATTGTCCTCCCATCTCCGTCGCGCCCGCCCTGTCGGTCTCTTTCCCGTTGGTCTACCGTCAATAATTCTATGCACGGTCCAATCGTTGCCCATTCGCGCCACATGTCCGGCCCATCTTAATATCCCCGACTTGATTACTCTCACTATTGTTGGTTTGCGGTGCAGCTCTTCCAATCCGTGGTTGTGGAGTTTCCTCCATTGTCCTGCCTCCTCGTCATATTTGCCGCCAAAGATACCCCTTAGGACTTTATTCTCGAATACGCGGAATTTGTTTTCTTCCCGTTTTGTGAGAGCCCATGTTTCGCATCCGTATAGAACAATCGGCATGATTATGGTTCTATAGACACGGAGTTTGTTACGTGATAGCAGTTTGGATTTCAGTAGTTTACTGACTGCATGCCAACTAGCGTTGCCGGAGTGTAGTCTTTTGTTAATTTCCTTCGACATTTCGTTACTGGCCGTCAGTATTGTTCCCAGGTATTTAAATTCTTTAACTTTTTCAAATATATTGCCTTTGACGTTTATATGTGTTCCCTGAGTTCCACCTGCTCTGGCTATAATCATGTATTTCGTTTTGTCTTCATTTATTTCTAGGCCCACCTCTTCTGCTGCTTGCATGATGATTTCACTGTTTTTACTTACAGTTTCTAGATTATCGCCCAAAACGGCGATGTCATCCGCATAAGCGAGCACTTATGTGACCCCGTTCAGGGATGATCCGGTCATGTGGTCGTCTTGTACCTTTCTGATGACGTATTCGAGGACAAGGTTAAAGAGACATGGTGAGAGGCCACTGCCCTGTTTTAGTCCGTCCCGGATTTCAAATGGTTCTGAGACGTGGTTTTTTATTCTAACTCGCTCTTCGTTTTCGTTCATGCAGATTTGAATGAGGGCGGCATATTTTGTCGGGATTCCCAGCTCAACTACAATATGCCATAGTCTTTGCCTTGCGACTGAGTCGTAGGCTTCTTTGAAGTCAACGAACAGTTGGTGAACCGCCTCTCCGTATTCCCACTTCTTTTCCAGTAGTTGCCTTATTGTGAACATTTGGTCGCTCGTTGACCGGTTCCTACGGAATCCGCATTGGTAGTCTCCCAATATGTCTTCTGGGTACGGTGTGATTCTTGCCAGTATGACATTTGTTAGTATTTTGTGTGGTTGGGAGCAATGATATTCCTCTGTAATTTTCGCAGTCAGATCTGTCACCTTTTTTGAAAATGGGGACGACTATTGAGGTTTTCCATTCTTCCGGAATGACTTCCTTATACCATATTGTTCTAATCAGTTGGTGAATCTTGCGAGTGGTTGCCTCTCCTCCATGCTTCACAAGCTCTGCCGGTATGCAGTCGACTCCGGGAGCCTTGTTGTTTTTCAATCGATTTATTGCGTCTACAACTTCGTCGAAAGAGGGCTCTGGAATCTAAGGCTCGGCTGTATGTACGTCTGGTGCGTTTATTTGTGGTTGATGGGTGCGCACATTGACCAGGTTTTCAAAGTACTGCTTCTATCTTGTCACGATATTGTTTGTTTCTGTCACCAGACAGCCGTTTGTGTCTCGGATTATTTTGGCTCTCCCTCGGTAGTGTAGGGTTATATTTATGTTTAGATTTCTCTTACCACCTTTGGGGTATTTTCCTTTTACGGCCAAATTGAAAGGCGATTTAATCCTATATTTATTTCATTTTATTTATTTAAGGTTTTTGTAATTGTGGCCGTTCTGGGCTCCGGATCCAAACTGATCTCGAATCAAAAAAAAAAAAAAAATTGTGGCGAGAAGGCCGAATTTAGCGAGACAGGACATATGTATCCTTCATCTTGTCTCTGACTTCTGGTCATCTTGCGGTAACCAGAATCACCCACATCCGTGAGGATGTTGGGCTCGGTCTCGGGGCATCTGTAAAAAAAAGAAAAAAAGAGGGGTATCCAAGGATAGTATGGACAGTGTTAGTCCAGGTGTTCTCTAACTACTTTTATAGAGGGATGGTGGGAAAGAAATCATACAAGACCGGTGGGTCTTGGGTGCGGTAGTAAACGCAGATCACGTCTACTGATCTCGAATCCAAAATGCACTTCCCTTTTATACTCTGTGGCAACAGAGATTTGTTGAAAATATTATTTAAAAATTCCAAGAAGCCCAAACAAAATTTTGTGTGCTTCAATTGGAATAGGATTCCCGGAAGTGTATACGAATTTTATTTGAACAAATTCCCGGAAGGAGAAATCATGAAATGCATTTAGTATTACGCATTTCATAATTTCAATAGTTATACGGAATTGAATCAATGCACGACAAATGGACTTTCGTTTAATTTTGTCGCGCATATGATTCAATTGGATTGGAATTATAGGTAAGTGGGTGAGAGTAGTAATTTAGGATCACTACAGTAGCCATTTCTAATAGAATTTATGTCGACATACATGCCTCTGATATTCTTTGCTCTGGCATTTTCTAGGATTTTTTCGATCCCAGTCTTCTCCCATTCGCGTTTTTTGCGTTTGAAAAGTCTCGTTGTCTCTTTCCGAATTGTCGCGTATCTTTCTGCGTTGACTTCATCATATCCTTCTAAGTGGATCACTATGAGGCGTTTACGTTCGTCGATCATCGCCCTGCACTCATCGTCAAACCAAGGTTTGGACTTAATTGTTTTCTTAAATCCTAATACCTTTTGGGCTGTTTGTTTGATTGTGTCTCTAATCGATGTCCATTTAGTGCCCAGATTATTGGTTTCCTCTTCCTCACTACTCCCATTCTATAGGATGCTAAACTTATTCGTTAGTTCGTCTTGATAATCAGCCCTTTTGCGTAGGGCTTTTAGTTTATCAATGTCGAACATTTTGCTTGTCTCCCGTGATTGCCCATGTGGGTTTGCTGCAAGCCGACTTCTAATTTTGCCCATCACTAGAAGATGATCGGAGTCGCAATCTGCTCCCCTATATGATCTTACGTCAAGGATATTCGGGTGGTGTCTTTTGTCTATGAGGAAGTGGTCTATGTGGTTAG
This sequence comes from Microdon myrmicae, assembly GCA_963931805.1. Lineage (NCBI taxonomy): Eukaryota > Metazoa > Arthropoda > Insecta > Diptera > Syrphidae > Microdon > Microdon myrmicae. The sequence goes on along the minus strand of OZ007497.1, from coordinate 179,076,286 downwards.
GCGTTACGCCGTCGGGTGATATCCATGTGGCTTTATGGTTTTGCTTATGCTTGAACATCGTACTTTTCACTACCAGATCTTTGGACGCTGCGAACGTGATAATTCGAATTCCATTATCATTTGAAACGTCGTGTAGGCTCTCTTTTTACCTATAGTTGGTTGGAAGATGTCTTCCTTTCCAATTTTCGCATTGAGGTCCCCGAGGAGGATTTTAACATCGAATGATGAGATCCCATCGAATACTTCCTCTAGGGTCTCGTAGAATGTGCTCTTCGTTTCTTCGTCCGTAGATTCTGTTGGGGCGTGTACGTTTATAAATACATAATTGTACCATGGTCCCTGTGTTTTTAGCACCGACATTCGGTCATTAATAAATTGGACATCTTTTACATGGGGCGTAATCTTATTGCTTATGATGGAGCCAGTCCCGAGGTTGTGTATCGGTAACTTCACACACCAGTGTAAACCCGTTGCTTTCGATTACTTGATGTGTCGGACTTCCTGAAGCGCGACGATGTCCATTTTATATTGTTTCGCATTTTCTACGACCGTCTGTATCGCCCCTGGTTTATAAGACGTTTGAACGTTCCACGTCCCGACGCGTATATCCCGATTTTTCCGTTTTTCCCTACGTCTTCTTTTTGCTGAGTCAGTGTTTTCTTGATGATTTGTTCCCTTATCGTACTGTCGGTTCATCACACCTACGCCTACCGGGTTTTTCGTGGGATTGTTTTTTGTATATTGATTATTCATTTTTGTTCCCACGAATCTTGGGGTTTCAAATAGTCCGCCACATCAGAGCCCCGCTTTGATATGGTAAGGTCTGCTTACTGCTCTGATTCGACCCGGTGTCAGTGAGGTGCCGTTATAATACAGCCGGTATACCCCCGCTGCAAACCATCCAATTGGCGCGGTGACGCGTAACACCCTGGATTAGGGGTGGTAGATCTTTGTGTGTTACTCCTCGCTAGCCTGTCTGACATGGGTAGCCCTACTGGAAGCGTATGCTTCCGTCAGCATAGCCTGAGTGATTCATTGTAGTTTAAGCCCCCGCACCACGTCAAGGTTTCTACCAAACGGGGGGTGAACGACTCTACACCCTCTAAAAATTTTACAAACCGATGCATATAACCACACCGCTAGCACTTCGTACTCCTGCATGTTTCAAAATATAAACAAACAAACAAAACCGAGTAAGATCCATTTTGTACAATGCAGTCTTTTTTATCAAACCAAGATTTATGGGATGAATTTCGTTAAATGGGTTATCGAATGGGAGGTTCCATACTGAGAAGAATAATTGGTGTGACTGATTCTGTGCATCCGCATTTCTATGCAAGCCTCAAACCATGGAAAGGACGCGATGAAAGCCTCTAAATTGCCACAATATGTTGTTGCATATACCCTCACTTAACAAGACTAGTTTGATTAGTCGTTTGAATTGATGAAGTCATGTACAAGCACATTAACAGATAACCAAATTTATTGTTTTTAAGTTACGCGACGATTCCTCTATTACACAAATCTGCGGCATATTTAAAGCAGCTTCAACGATCTTTTACCACTTTAATCAATATTGTAGTTTCCACAATGAATTCCCTCTTTCACATCAGATCAATTGGAATGAACCGTCTCTAATTTCTTCTGTAAACCGCAGCTGAATTCTCTTCAATGACCACCGTTTTCGAAAGGACATCGTAAAATGTTCGATTATTTTTGACAAAAAGAAAAGTAAAACAAACAGGAAACAGAAGAGCTAGCATAAGATTCTTTGCAACCGCACGTATCAATGCTCTTCGAAAACCCGGATTTGTAGCGGGATAAAGGAGAGCTCGCATTGCTCCGCCTCTGGCATTAACAGCTGGGTCCCTGTTTGGCACTATAACCACATCTGCGTGGACAACTCTCAAGCGCAATAATAGTTTTCCTGGAGTTCCTCCACCATTGTGAACACGTCCTGTCATCGTGCACAGTGCTTCATACAGACAAACGAATATTTTCATAAGAATCTCCATAACAACTAGATCTGCAGAGAGGGTGACCACATCTGTTATATTCACATACTTGGGATCTTCTTCAGTTACCATCTTGTTTACAAATTCACTGTCGAATTCAAAGTTTCTGAAAATACAAAGGACATTAATTTAAAAAGATATTTCAATAAGAACTATATTCAAATCCGTACAAATCCCAATTGAAAGCATTTAAAAGAGTGAAAGTAATGGAAATCTTTATCGATAACAATAAGATCACGTCGATGATTTCGGCCGCAAAACGCTTCCACAAAGGTGCTAGTATGTACTCGTATCCACCGTCCTGTCCAGATGCTAAAAGAAAACAAATTTAGGTATACATCGAGGTGATGAACTTGAACTTTCAAAAATTTACCTCGAGGTGTTGTCGAAACTGTTCGTGGAGTGGGTGTTGCTGTTCTGGGAAGAGTTGCAGTAGCCGTGCGACTTGCAGTTCCTTCCGTTCCAGAGTTTAATCCATTTAAAGAGAAGTAGTTTGGATAGTTTGAAGCCAAATAATATGGGAAACAGGCTGTAGCGTTCTGTAGCAATTTTGTCTGATTAACCCATTCTCGTAGTTTCTTAAAATACTCCTCTTTCTCGGCAATTTCGGATCCCATTGGATATGCAATCGGTAGTCAAAATATAATCAGTCACTACGGACACAGATACTAGTCTTTGACACCTGTTTTGACAGCTTTCAGTTGATAGACGTGTTTGATTGCAGGTTTCTTTCTTATTAAGACTTTTAAATCACCAGATGCAGATTGTTGCATTATTTAAATGTAACGTACTAACTTATAATAATAAATTCATTTCTCTAATAATAGTGGGTTTTCCGTTTTTTTTCCTATTTTTTTTTATTGGACTTCTCTCGGGAGAAGCGAACTTATAGCGCCGAGTGGGCGCCCCGAGATGCCATCAAATAACTGTTGCAGTTCTTTTTGAACAGTTACAGGTTGTAACGCTCCGGGAACACTCGCGTGGGGAGGGAGTTCCACAGCTTCCCCGCTCTGCAACGGAACGAGTTCTGATGCAGGGATGTTCGCACCGTCGGGAGATGAACCTCGAACGGGTGCGATCCGTCGGGTTGTCTTGTGAGGCGCATATAAGCCGAATTGTGTGGAACAATACCAAGAATCTCCGAAGAACAGTACCCGTGATAATATCTGTAAAACAGACAGAGGTCGGGTACGCGCCTTCGATGTGATGGCGACTGTAGTCCCGACGTCAGCACCGTGTCTCCGATCAGGCGGATCGCTCGTCGCTGTATGCTCTCAAGTGGGTCGAGTGTATGTTTAGGAGCCGAGCTCCAAACATGAGAGTGATATTCGAGCGCGGGTCTAATTTGGGATTTATATAGGAGAAGAAGTTGGGCCGGAGTAAAATATTTCTGGCTCTAAAAAGATAGCTCAGTTTTCCTGAGGCTGATCTGGCGATACTCGACATGTGTTTATGCCATGATACATTCCCACAGACCGTGACGCCGAGCAATTTCAAGCTTTCTCCAGATTCGAGGGCCTGCCCATTCATCATCAGCTGTGGAACCGATGATCCACTTTTCTTTGTGAATGTTGTATACTGGGTCTTCGTTGCATTGAAGTCGACAAGATTGGCCTTTCCCCACTGCAGGACTTTATCCAGATCCCGATTCAGAGAGTCATTCTGTCTACATCTCAGCTGGTGTGGCGTGGATGTACCAATCGGGCGATCACTCGAAAAGGAAGAAACAAGCATACTATGATCGGCAAAACTGAACACTTTGTTATCCGTTGTCTCCAACAAATCATTTATGTGAAGCAAAAACAAGGTTGGATGCAAAATAGAAACCTGGGGCACCCCCGAATTAACAAGATACACATCCGAACACTCGCTGACCACAACAACCCGGATCGATCGATTCTCGAGGAAGCTCCTCGTCCAGTCGCAAAGCTGTTGGAAAAGTCCATATTGTGACGCATATGACAATCAGTACTGGAATCTTCGAGAAAGTCCGAAACAAAGTAGAAAAGTCGAGATTATGGAACGGACGGAAACGAAACGCCGAATCAGAATGAGGGAACGGTATAAATACGTCGCACACAGATCATGGAGATGAGTAATAAGTAGTAGTAGAAGTGATAAGTGCGAAAACAAGCGATAAGTAAGGAAGCGATGAGTAAGAAATCGTTAAGTGTACGGTAAAAGTAACGGTTGTTATTAAGAGACTAATAAAGTGTTACATTAATTCAAAATCGATTTAACGGCTCTTATTTATTCAAATAACTAATCCAGCGTACCCTAAGCTCGCTACAATATGAACGAAGTTTGCTCAGCAATGCCCTTGGCCAGACGCGGTCAAAAGCATTGGAGATATCCAATGCGACCGCCCTTGACCCAGCATGCCGTTCAATCGCAGATGTCCATATGTCGGTTATAAGTGTCAAAAGGTCTCCCGTGGACCGCCTACCACGGAATCCGTATTGACAGTCATTCAGAAGTCCGTTGCACTCCAAATACTTAACTAACTTTGTATTGATGACTTTTTCCATTACCTTAGATAAAATAGACAGTAATGCTATCGGACGGTAATTTTGTGGGAGACACTTTTTTCCCGTCTTTGGGATTGGCTGAACTCGAGCGATTTTCCAGCAGGCAAGAAAGGTCCCCCATGCATAAGATGAGCGGAAGAGTCTGCCAAGAACCGGCGATAGTTCTGGAGCACAGTTCTTAAGGACTATTGCTGGTATTCCATCCGGGCCGGTTGCCTTCCTACAATCCAGTTCACGTAGAATGCTTCGAATAGTGCGCGGACGAAATCTCACATCCCGCATCGAAGATCGCACCTGCGAAATCACAGGTGGGTCCAAAAGGCCGGGATCGAGGTTTGAATTCGCGGAAAATAAATTCGCGAACACATTAGCTTTATCCTTTGAATTCGTAACTAACGTCCCACTGTCTGTCATCAACGGAGGGAAAGAGGGGGATGCGATGTTACCGCTGACACCTTTTGCCATTGACCAGAAGGAGCGCGAACCAGTTGGGCACCGAAGGAGTTTATTGATCACCCTGTCGTTGTGAACCTTCTTCGCGGTATCAATAGCCTGGTTGCACGCTTTTCTAATTCTAACAAAATTCGTTCTGCTAATATCGGTGGGATTGGAGCGTCATTGCTTACAATCTTTATTTTTTGCCGCTGTAATCAGCTCGCATTTTTTTTTTTAATCCAAGGTTTATCAGACGAACTTCGTTTGATGGAATGTGAAATATACATCTCCATCCCCAGAAGAATAATCTCAGATACCGACTCGCATGCGTTAACATCGGAGTTTTCGAAGCACACCTCGGACCATGGAAAGGATGTGAAGAAATCTCGCAAATCGTCCCAGTTAGCAGCCCCATACTTCCATACATGGCGAAGCTGCCTAGGCCGGTTATTCGATTGATGTGCAAGTGCTTGCGCGACAGATACCAAGCAGTGATCTGAGTTTCCCAATGGCGCAGAAACCTCTACGGTATAAATACTCGGTTCGGATTTCAAAAACAGATCCAGGATGTTCGCATAATCGCCTCTGGCATCCGGCACTCGCGTTGGCTCCCCCACGAGTTGAGTCAAGTTGTGGCTTACAGCAAACATCTCCGTCAGCCTCCCAGCCTCGTCGGTTCTGTTAGAATGTAACAACCAGCCGGAATTGTGCACATTAAAATCGCCAAGGACAACAATTTCAGAAGCTGGGTGGTTGATCTGTATCCAGTCGACGGTATGTGAAAGATGTTCGAAAAATGTCGCCGGTCGATCGTCATTCAGGGAGCGGTAAAGACAAAAAAGAAATTTAACGGAATTCCATATGATGTCCATGTTATTGGGTTCCAACGTCTCCATCCTCTGGCAAGCCAGATTGACCGCCCTTAAAACGGAATCTCGAATGTAAGTCGTATCCTGAGCAACGAAGATATGTCGAATCAGTTGACGAATCGACCTGGGTCTCAGTTAGGGCAAGGATATCAGGTTTCGTTGTTTGCAAATATTGGTGGACGGCGTTTACATTCGTATTGGTGAAAGCGATGCCCCTGATGTTACAAAATGCCGTCACCAGTCGAGCGTGGGCAGAGCCTCGAGAGCGAGCCCGGTTATGCGATGACGAACCTCTTAAAGTTCCATTATTTATCATGATATCTGCATGATGTTCCCCCTGACATAGTCCCCCCCGGAGATCCGGATGGGAGACTAGTTTACCTCCGGAATTCTTTATATCAGAAGGTACCATAATGACTTATCTTCGTGTCAGTCCGGGCCAACAGCCACACATCTGAAACACCGTCGAAGATTTCTCTCGGCGATATCGCGGAATGTACAGAGTGACGGGGTGGTATCTCACCTTGGGACCAACTACCACCTAACCAACCTTTTCAAGAACCGGTCCATCAGCCAAGCTACGAAAGATGGCCAGGGATTTCTCCCGACCATTTCGCGGTGCCTAAAGCTTAATGGGGTGGTATTTCACCGGGCGCACAAGGCGTTGAGACCCCGGCTACCACTCGGCCTTTAGTCGCCTCTTACGACAAGCCGGCCTAGCTGTGAGTATATTCTAACGCCCTACTCACAGGGCGGTATATACATATAGGGACTTGACAACTTTTTTTTTAAATAGGGGACGCACCCTTTCGCGGTGGCCATATGAACGAAGTCGTGTTCCATTCATAAATGTTTTGATTGTACCTCAAGCCGATAATAAAGTTTTTGAAATATCTCAAATGGTTTGCGTTTTATTTTTAAAAAAATGTTGTTAAGTCCCTATTGGAAAACCCGATACTTGTTTTAATTTTTAATCTTTGCCCAGCAACTACAGATCCAGCAGCATCATGATCGAAAGAAAAATGGAAAAACGATGACATCACGTGAAACGGCAAAATGTCGGACGTTCCACATCAAATGTTCTAATGCTGAACAGAAAAAAAAAATTATTTTTATTTGAAGATAAAAGCACATTTGATGCGATACGAACTTTGGGGCATTTATAGTCGAAGAAAAGAAAATGGCGGCACCAAGCCAAGAAACCTTATCAGTGGATGACAATCATATTATTTATATGCACCACACGAAGAAGGCAAAGGAAGCATGAGAAGCTCTCTTTAAAAAAAATCAAAAGATCAACATTTGACTGCAGATTATATCGGCAAAAAAACGTTTATAGTATTCACTATAAAGACGGTTCAATAAGTGACCACATCGAGCTATTATCATGCACGTAGAAGACCTGAAAAGGGCCCCTCGATAGTATAGTGGTTAGTATACCCGCCTGTCACGCGGGAGACCGGGGTTCGATTCCCTGTAGGGGGCCTCTCGCGCAAGACTAACGACCTTGCCCGGAAAAAATAAATCATTATGAAAAATTTAGAAAGCCTCAGGACTTGCTAAATAAAGCCAAGAGTGGTTCCCGGTTGTAGTGCCGATGATGATGATGAGAAGACCTGAAAATAACTAGATGAATACCAGAAGAGGAAAGAAACTGGCGCATAGAAAAATGGTTATACGTTGGCGACTCAAAGCTGCCGTTGAAATTAGTAGGTAATTTGAAAGCAGAAGACGATGTTGCAGTATTGTTGGTCAGCATCCTGGAAACTTACACAGAACTGCCCACTCCACTCGAGAGTTATGACGAAAACGATTTCACAAAAGGATCTTCTCTTTTCCCTTTTTGCGAATCGGATGGACGACGGCAGTTTTCCAACGAGTTGGATAGTATGCGTTGTTTAGAACGTTGTTGAACAGAATGGTGTACATTTTCACTGCTTCAAGGGGCAAGTGCTTTAGAACAACATTGGGGATGTTATCTATTCCAGACGATTTTTTGTTTTTAGTTGATCGAAGGATGTCCTTAAGTTCACCCTTGCGCAAATTATGATTCCACGACTCAAGATTTCTAAAAAAATATATTGTAGCGAGCTTAGGGTTCGCTGGATTAATTATTTTAAAATAAATAAGAGCCGTTAAATCGATTTTTGAATTACTCTAACGCTTTATTAGTCCGTTAATAACAACCGTTACTTTTTACCGTACACTTAACGTTTTCTTTATTATCGCTTCCGTAATTATCGCGTATTTTACTTCTTACTTCTCACTCGAGACGTATCGCTTGCTTCACTGTCTTACTTATCTCTAACTTAACTTCCGCTCTGCGTGCGACGTATTTATACCGTTTTTCCTCATTCTGATTTGGTGTATCGTTTCCGTCCGTTCCATAGTCTTGAATGTTCTATTCCAGTTTTCCATTACTTTATAGAATATTCTAGTACTCTGTTTCGGACTCTCTAGAATATTCTAGTACTGATTGTCATATGCGTCACACTACCCTTCGCCTAGATTAGTTCGTCCCGAACTAAGTTCACTGGTCTCCCGGGCCAACAAAAGCCACCAGTCGATCGTGATGCACCACTTTCATCCTGGCGTTCGGCGGTGGAAGTTCTTGACCTTCTTCCAAATTTTCTACTGCTCTCCTTTTCGCGTCAGCTCTAGCCTGCCGCCATTTTTCCTTTTCCTGACGACGGAATTCCTCATGCATTTTAGGGATTTCATGCGAATAGTATAAGAGATAATGCATGTGCACCCCCTTAAGCTCTTCTGGAGTTTGCACTTCACGTAAGTGGTCTAGATCTTCATCTTTACTTACAAGCGTATCATCTGGTATTGAAGCATCTGTCGATTTCATAACCGTATCCAACTGGTAGTTCCGCATCTTTTCAAATAACTGGAGCAGTTTGTTCTTTGGAGCTGACAGTAAACACCAGCGTGCGTCGTAGTAATAGACTTTCCATAGATCGTAGCACGTTAATTCTGGTTTCACGTGTTCTTCTCTATAGAACGCAATGAACTGCACTTCTAGCTGTTGATTACGCCTACAAGCTAGGGCTTGCTTGATCTTTGCCCCCGTATGTGGTGGCTTACAATAGCGGTCTCGACCTCCAGCATCCGTTGATCTCTCTTGTTCGGAAACAGTTGATTTACAAAACGCATGTTTGTAAATCCATTCAGCTTCATCTTGTAGTTCATTGGGTCCCTCTGGAACAGGCGTAACCGTAACTTCGCGCAATTGCATTCGATCAGGAATATCTGTTTTACGGATTTCATTGTCCAAATCCGTAAAGTGACCCCTTTCCAATTCATCATTGAAATGTTTTGCCGCCTCAGTTTCCCTGTGACTACGTTCAGAGCGGCGTTCAACATCGTCTTCGTCGTCGAATAGCTGTTCGTCTATAGCCTCACGTGCAGAACCTTCATCGACGTGCGTTTCCTCTCCATCACTTTCCTTATCCTGTGTACGACGCAGACACTTGGAACGCTTTCTGCCTTCGACTCTCAAACCAAGATTCTCTTCAATAAGATCACAGTCGTCGTCTTCCTCTCCATCACTTTCTTCGCCCTGTGTACGACGCAGACGCTTGGAACGCTTTCTGCCTTCGACTTTCAAACCAAGATTTTCTTCAATAAGGTCATAGTCGTCGTCTTCCAGTCGGTCGTCCAACTCGTCATCATCATTGTAAATCCGTTTCAGGGAACGGCCTGAAGCATCAGTGTCTTCATCATCACTGCCGTCCTCTTCAATCGGGTTATCATCGATGAAATCCTTCAGTTCTTCACGTAACACATCATCGTCATTTTCCTCCTTTTCCTCACTGCTGTCGGCCATAGCTTTGCTCTTCCTGAGTTTCTTCATTTCATGTGGCTCCAATTCCCCCTCATTCTCAGCTTCTTCCGCTTCCGAGTCCCAGAATTCTTTCATACACTGCCTTTGGGCATCCAATTTTGCATTAACCTCTGCAGCTTGCGTATCCAATTTTGAATTAACGTCTGCAGCCCACGCATCCAATTTAGCAGTTCGCGCATCCAATTTTGCCATCATAATCCTGAACATCTCCGAAATGTCCAACGGTTGCGAACTCGTCTCCGAATGTCGATCTGCCATCGTCACAATACACTTTCACACACTTATTCACTTAAACAATAATTAATCCCACTTCTGACACCAATTGTAGCGAGCTTAGGGTTCGCTGGATTAATTATTTTAAAATAAATAAGAGCCGTTAAATCGATTTTTGAATTACTCTAACGCTTTATTAGTCCGTTAATAACAACCGTTACTTTTTACCGTACACTTAACGTTTTCTTTATTATCGCTTCCGTAATTATCGCGTATTTTACTTCTTACTTCTCACTCGAGACGTATCGCTTGCTTCACTGTCTTACTTATCTCTAACTTAACTTCCGCTCTGCGTGCGACGTATTTATACCGTTTTTCCTCATTCTGATTTGGTGTATCGTTTCCGTCCGTTCCATAGTCTTGAATGTTCTATTCCAGTTTTCCATTACTTTATAGAATATTCTAGTACTCTGTTTCGGACTCTCTAGAATATTCTAGTACTGATTGTCATATGCGTCACAATATTTTTATTTTTCTTAAATCTTACACACTAGTTAACACGTTTCTTAAAGTTATGTTATCCTAATGCGGAGTAATCGGGAATGATGCTGCTGGTTCAGTATTCTCTATTTATATTGATATTCTTATCTCCTTATTTCGTTGGTGCTGTCTCTGGTAATTTTCCTATGAAGCATCTGTGTGTCTTATCAGTAATGGTTTTCCTTTGTTCGGATGGATTTGTATATGATGGCACTGATGAGATCATCGGTTGATGTTCTTGGGAATTTTCCTAGGAGATTATATATTGTTCTGCTGCGGTATTTGAATATGAGTCATAATATGATATGATAGCTATTTGAGATATGTATAGCCATGTTGGTTATGACTAATGTGATTTGTTAACTATGGTTCTTAACTATGACTGTTAACTCTCCTCCCTCTTGGAATTAAACGTCCTCGTTTAAAATTGAAAGTTGTTGCTGGAGTCTTTTTACTTCTTGTTGGTATGCGACTATGTAATCTCTTTGCTGTTTTAATTTCTTGTGTTCTATATAGGTTTTGCATAAAATTCTTAATAGATAAGTTGACATTAATATAAACAATGTTGAAACAGTAATTACAATGGCACTTGTTATAGGGTTCTTTTCAATAGGTATTAATATTGTTGATAGTTCTTGTAAATTGGTGAATTTAGTTTCAGCTTGGGATGATAACAATTTTAATATTTCTATTTCTTCATTATGTCTTTCTGATATAAGTTTCTTTATCTTACTTTTTACATTTACATAAGTTGTGTTATTAATTACTATTGAATTATTAAATTGAATTAAGAATTTGCCATTATAGGTATTTCCTTCGATTACATTTTTCCCGTTTACAAAGATTGTTCCGTGTGGTAATTCTATAAGTTTCTCATTATTTTCTTTAATATAATTACATTGAGCTGGTAAATTTTTTAATATGTTAATGGTACAATTGTCGTTAGGAATATTTATTTCTTGGCATATGTAATTGCCGATATAGTTTTTACAATTCGATACATGTTTAAATTTATATTGGTTACATATTGATATTTTATTTCTTAATTGTAATTTACCATGTTTAGTAGCTAGTGGGTATACGTCATAAAGTTTACATTTATTTTCTAAGATAGGATATTTGTATATAGTTACAATGGTGTCCTTAAAGTTACAGATCGTGATATTTGAGTATTCTAATATGTTTAATAAAGGTATGTTAATGTTTTCGTGAGATATGATTTCTTTGATTTCATTTAAATTTAATGATCCAGAATAAAAGTTTCCATTTCTTGCCATGTTATTAGTGTTAGTACAATTATAAACTTAAAGATCATTTTGAACGTATATTGTCTTTATGAACTGCTCTACTTCTGTTTGTTTCTACCGTAATGCCGTTATCTTTTTGTACTACGTGGCTTGTAAATTTGTCACTGTTTTTATTTCTCCTTTTGTTTTTCACATATATTTTTTCGCCTGGCTGATATGTTTTCTGTTCTCGGTTTTTATTAAAGTATTGAAGAATTTTTTCTTGATTCGTTTTTAGTTTATGTATAACGTTAGTATGCTCCCTTCGCGAAAAAAACACGTCCTCGGGTTTTAATCCGGTGACCGAATGTATTCTGGCGTTATATTGTCGAAATTTCTTAAAATCCTTTTTTAAAGTTGGCCAAAAATATTCCTTACCTGCGTCTATTACATTATTTTGGTATCCCCTGTGAGCTTGATTATGAAGTTTCGTTACAATTTCTAATTGGTCATTTTTCTCTACTACGTCTTTCAAAAATAGCTGTGCTAGTACCATTTTATAATTGCTAAATGTTTCGACTATCTTATTTTGTTCTTCGAAAAATAACTCTTCTCTCATATTTATTGCGTTAATTACGTTGGGATTCAGTACCTTTTTTAATTGGGATATTAAACTTTCGGAATCTTTGTAACATATTCTATGTCTTGAATTCTTGAAAATTGTATATGAGTGTATACCGGTAAAGTTTGCTTTTTCTATTATAAGCTGATTTTTGTATTTATTTATGGCTTGGTTTACCCTTTGTAATGGTTCTGATGGAGAACTGAGAGCTGAATGGTCAGAACAGGATGATGTATTCGCTTGTTGATGTCTTGAAAGAGCATCTGCTACTACATTTTGATTTCCTGGCTTGTATACAAGCTTTGCGCCATATTCTTCGATTATATTCTTCCATCTTTTTAATTTTGGATTTGGATTTTTTTCCGAAATCGCGAATGTCAAAGACTGATGGTCTGTAAATATAGTTAAGTTTGTTATACCATATAGAAGATTTCTTAGCTTTTGAAGTGCCCATACGATTGCTAGTAACTCTTTTTCATTTGTGGAGTAGTTCTCTTCAGCTGAGACTAGGTTCCTTGATATGAAAGTTATTGGTTGCTTGCCTTGGCTTAGTACTGCTCCAATGGCGTAATTGCTGGCGTCAGTTGTCAATTCGAATGGCTTGCTATAATCGGGTTGGTATAACTCTACTTGTGCTTGTAATTCTTTCTTTATTTTATCGAACGATTCTCGAGCTTCTTTATCAAATTTTATCTGAACATGTTTACTTTTATTTCTAGACACTTGCCCTTCTTCTTGCGTTAAATGCAGAGTCATCGGCTTCGTGATCTTTGCATAATTTTTGATAAATTTCCGGTAGTAACCTGCCAGTCCTAGAAATGATCTGAGTTCTTTAAGCGTTGTTGGTTCCGGATAGTCTTTAATAGTTTTAATTTTCTCTGGGTCTACTGTAATCGTTCCACCTTTAATAATATGTCCTAAATATGTAACTGAATTTTTAAAGAAATGTGACTTTTCGTCTGAAATTTTCATGTTAGCTTTTCTTAATTCGTTTATAATTATTTCTACGTGCTTCATATGTTCCTCTTCAGAGTTTGAAAAAATTAGAACATCGTCTATGTAAACATATGCGAATTTACCAATGAAGGGTCGTAATATGTCATCGACGCATCTTTGAAAAATGGAAGGAGCATTCTTCAAACCGAATGGCATACGGACAAATTCGTATTTAGCACCATTTATACTGAAGCTTGTTTTTTGTCTGTCGGATTTCTTTATTTTAATTTGGTGGAAACCTGCTTCAAGATCGATTGTTGAAAAAATTTTTGCATTACCTAGATTTTGTAAAGTTAAATTTATATCAGGTATTGGGTATCTATCGGTGATCGTCTCAGGATTTAGTTTTTGATAATCGATTACAAGTCTTCTTTTTGGTGTGCCATCTTCATTTGTTCCCTTTTTTGGAACTACCCAAACCGGTGAGTTATATGGTGAGAAGGATTTTTGTATAATCCCTTCTTCTAATAGATTTTTTATTTCGTTATTAACAAAATCGCGATCAGATAGGGGATAAGGGTATTGACGTGTATAAATTGGATCTTCGCTTTTTGTGCGGATAGTAGCTTCGATATTAGTGGTGAAGGGGAGTGAAGGGTTAGTAATTTGGTTAGTTTCCATTATTTTTGCTATTTGGTCTCTATATTTGTTACTGTCAATTGTAAAATGGACTTTTTGTTTTGGATTATCTGTTTCAAATTTATATTTTAATTCGAGGGTATTTATGTTTAATTCTGCCTTTAATTCTTTTAATCCTGACATACCTAAAATCATATTAAAATCCTCCATATCATCTATTTCGAAAAATTCTAAGTCCTGATTAAACAAATTTACGATTTTTTTAGTTTTAATTTTACAATTACCATGAAGTGTCTTCATTATTTCAGGTCTTATTTCTATCGATTTACCATAGGGATAACTTTTGTTTATATAATTGTTTGTTGCACCTGTGTCTACTAAGATCTTAATATCTAGAGTTGGCTTTCCTTTATCCTCGGTTTTTAATTCCAAACACGGTAAGCCTTTCCATAACCTAAAAAAGTTTTACCCTTGGATTGGTTACTTTTGTCTGGCTGTGCTATCATGGATTCGTTATCATCAGTGGATATTTGGTTGATGCGTTGAAATTTATTCGGTGGTCTCTGGTTTTGGGAGGAACCGCCGTGTTCTCTCTTGATAGGATCTCTGTTATTATACTGGTTATAGTTGTCATTTCTATAGGGATTTCCATGGTGATTATTCCTGAAGGGGTTAAATCTTGCACGTGTTGAAAGATCTACGTCCATTGGCTCTGCCGCTTGGCGATATCCCATTTGAATGTTAGGTCGATATCTTGGAGCTTCGTAATTCTGAGGTTGGTATCTACTCTGTTGTCTTGGAGGATGGTACGTCGTCTGTTGAGCCATTTGTGGTCGTAGGTTGAGACTTCTCCGTAAATGATATCCTTCGCTATCGTGTGCCACTGTGTCTGCTAAAGCTAAGGCACTTTCTAAATCCTTTGGCAAATGCGTACATAATGTATTTTTCGTATAATCATCATTCAACCCGCTTATGAATGCACGTACACCTTTTTCCATCGCTTCTCTAGAGCGTGTCTCTGTATGAATATCTCGACTTGTTTCAATTTTGCTTAATACAAGATTTAGGGCTCTATTCATTTCTTCGTGGTATTGGCTCAATGTTAGTTTCCCTTGCCTAATTTTTAATAAATTATCTTCTAAAAGATATAGCGGTCTTCGATCTCCATAAATATAATCTAGTCTATTCATGATTGCCTCATAATTAAATATTGTATTATGGGCTGCTAGCATGTTTGCTGCTGCACCCGTTATCTTTGTCTTGACAATAGATAGGCAATTGTAGTAAATTTCCGTACCCTTGAATTTTTCTATACCTTTCATAAATATATCTACGTTATTTCTCCATGCTCTATAATCTTCTGCTGAACCATTGAATGTAGGTAGAGATTTAAATATATCTTTATCTCTTTGATTGGCATTCTGGAGATTTATGGTTTCGGGTTTTAATTCTTTAATAGTAAAGGCTTCTATTCTAGGTCCTGTATTTTCTAATTTTTCTAATTTTTGTTTTAAAAAATTGTTGTCAATATTTACCTTTTGGAATTCGTTGATTACCTGGTTGAGTTTGGCTTCCAGTTGTGCGATATTGGATGTGGTTGCCATATCTGCTACTGTTGCTGTCAGTACGTTGTGTTTAAAACCTGGTTCTTCTTCTGATCCGCTTTCGCTGTTGTCCTCCTTTGGGTACGGGTTCTGTAATCTGGTTCTCTTCTTGGTCTTGTCTATTTTCATTTACACTAGAATATTTTTATCCTCTCTTCGCTTGATGTATTTGTTACGATGTATCTTATTAAACACTGAATATGTATTGGTCGTCTCTGGGATTGATGTATCTATTAGTTTAAGTCTGGAACACTGAATGAATATTGATCGTCTCTTGGATTGATGTATTTATTAGTTTAAGTCTGGAACACTGAATGAATATTGATCGTCTCTTGGATTGATGTATCTATTAGTTTGTGTTTTTCTGCTTTCCTTCGTCAGAGGTGGTCATCTCAATCTGGATACGTTTTGGCTTTACGTTCCTTTCGAATGGGGATGGTCCTTTGTCCGTTGGATTGTGTTGTTTCTTCTTTAAGATCTAACACTTTTGTGGTTTCACCTTTGCTTCGGTTTACTTCCACTTTAAGTTGGTCCACAGGGTGTAAAAACGTTAGAAGTATATTACACTCCTGGCAGGATCGCCAATTATGATTCCACGACTCAAGATTTCTAAAAAAATATATTTTTATTTTTCTTAAATCTTACACACTAGTTAACACGTTTCTTAAAGTTATGTTATCCTAATGCGGAGTAATCGGGAATGATGCTGCTGGTTCAGTATTCTCTATTTATATTGATATTCTTATCTCCTTATTTCGTTGGTGCTGTCTCTGGTAATTTTCCTATGAAGCATCTGTGTGTCTTATCAGTAATGGTTTTCCTTTGTTCGGATGGATTTGTATATGATGGCACTGATGAGATCATCGGTTGATGTTCTTGGGAATTTTCCTAGGAGATTATATATTGTTCTGCTGCGGTATTTGAATATGAGTCATAATATGATATGATAGCTATTTGAGATATGTATAGCCATGTTGGTTATGACTAATGTGATTTGTTAACTATGGTTCTTAACTATGACTGTTAACTCGCACGAACATATTCGTATTTGTATATATACAAAAAATTCTATCCCAACAAAATCCTGTATAACAAATCAGGGTTAAATAGGTTAGACAATTTCATAATTAAAATTATTCGTGGTCGCACAGTAAGGGCAATGTGCAGTGACAATAATCTTATTTCGGGAGCATTCTATCCCAACGATATGTATCTGGAGAATACACTCAAGAATGGGTTTATTCCCCCAGAAGCGTCCCCTTTCTTTGATCAAAAAGGCCTTTGTCCAAGACGTGCATGGAGTCCCGATTATTTACCACGCTCTCCGTGGTGCCAGGGACAAACGAATTCTCCATGATACTGATATCTCCAATGCCCCAGACTGCCTGCGTTTTAGCACGGCGATCAGTGAAAGAGATAAATCATCCAAAGATCGAACATCTCCCAAATGGTGGTGGCTTCTCAACGAGGAGAGGATTTCACTTCCTCAGAAATAGTATGCCTCTCAAGCGCAACGCTCTCCTTCCTCTTGTCCCTACTACTTTGGGGATCGAGCGATTCATTGTGTTGGTAAGAATGTCGTCCATAGTTGATAGGTAATGATCGATTTCATCATTACGATGGCTTCTATTAGTCGGCAGATCTGCGCCATTGTTGCGTAGTTCTCGTTTTATTATGCGATCAAACCGTGACCAGTGTGACTTCCAGAAATCGAATGGACAAATCTGTTCATACTGCTCAAGTGAATAATGTTCTTTTGGGACGCTTATTACGGCGCCTAAACCGTATTGATCGCTTTCGTAGTGGATTGTGCGAAGACAATTTCGACTTGTTAGATCCGTTTCTGGTAATTGGGTTCGATCGTCTATCATGAGTAAATCCAGGAACGAATTTCCTCTTGGATAAGACGATGTATTTGTAGTGTGCAATTCGAGTTTACGCTCTATAGCATTTGTTTGCCACCGATCGCATAGTGATTGCTTCTTGTGTTCGGGATCAAATTGCCCCAAGCACTGTGCTTGGCGTTGAAATAACCCGCCATTAAGGAGTAATTATTCTCCGACTCCAACTTCAGGAGTCAGAATAACGTATCAATTGCATTCATGAAGCGCGTACACTGGGTTTTTTTCAGGAGCGTAAGTAGAGATCATGTATAGATGTCTTTGACTTCTTAAAGCATGCATCATAGTTTCTAGTGCCTGAAACTTGTGTATCTCTGTGCTGTAAGGGACTTTGTGGTGAAGATCGTTTTTAATTAAGACAGCGACCCCACCCCCTTGAATAGAGTGTGGTCGATCACATCTAATTACTTTGTAATTTTTGTAGCCCACCTTGTGCCTTTGGTTTAGCTTAGTTTCGCTAGTCAAAAGTACATCTGGGCGTTCGGCTTCGAGCAAGTTGCCCAAATTATCCCTTCTCTCCACACGGATTACCAAATTTACATGCACGGCAATAATTTTTTGTTTTAATTCAATCGGAGAATTGAATATCTTGGTTTATAGAATGTTGTGTGAACCAAGTTGAGTAGAGAATATCTAATTGTGTTTTTTGTTCAGTCAATGTTTTTGTAAAGTTAGCAATATGTCCTTGCATGGAAAATAAAGTTGCTTTAATGTTTCCATTCGCCTCTGGTGTGGGCGTGATTATGGTTTTGTGTGGTTGTTCCATTCGTGCTGGACCCTTTGCACGAGCAGTTATTTGCGCGTATGACACACTTGATGCTACGAAGTTGTTGTACGAACGATTTTTCATTCTCTTTTCATGATCAACATGTTTTTTTTTTCTAAGTTCCACTTTTGATTTTATCTATTGGAATTTAGGACAACCTCTAAAGTTAGCAGTGTGGCCCGAATTCTTACATAACACGCAAGATAAGTTCTTCCTATCCTGGAGCAGTTCTTTACCCAAATGGCATTTCCCAAAATTATGATTATTTAGACACTTTACACACCTAAACTGCATATTGCAGTTCGGTGCAACATGCCCATATCGTTGACAGCGCATGCACTGCAAGACACGATCTGATTTTCTTATTTTCTTCCAACTTATAGTTTGGTGAAGAAGAATTTTAATGCATCGAAGGCCGTCAACTTTACTGTTGGGGCTTAGCGATACAATGAAAAAAGGTAATTGGCGATTATGATTTCGGAACTTTGCTGTGGAAAAGGGTTTAACACCCGTAAATGTTAGGCTTTCGGTTTCAACCGTTTTCAGTTTCTTAGGTATTTCCTTGGGTGAAAATGAAGGATCAACTCCTTTCAGAAACAGGGAGACCACCATCTCTGATTTTGGGGTGTACGTATACTACTCGCTATGCGTGTTAAGTGTGTCAGTGACATCATAGATAAAGATGATGTACATGAGGTCATTGATGCACTCAAGCCAAAGAACGCTATCCGATTCTGAACCCGGATAACCCCCAGAACGATAATGCAATTAATTGCACATTTCGGCACAATCAATAAACCACAAAAAAGTAATTAAATGCACATGTCGGTACAATCAATAATAAGTAATTGCACAAGAAATTAATTGGGTCAATTCGCAATTGCGGATGTTGAACTGTGGCGCAAATCGATGAAGGTATATCGGCTGACGCCGTATTCCAACGCAATTGCAAATTGGAGTTGAAAATCTAAAATTAGGTCATTAAAGATCGAAATTGCATTATCGTCATCGGGAAGTGTTGACCCCGAGGTAACGAAAGGAGGTAGAAAAAAGTTAGGAGGCAGTCTGATTTTGGTCGTCAAAGTAATTGAGTCTGGTGGCGAATCTTGAAGTAAAGTAATTGAGTCTGGGGTCGAATCTTGAGTAAAGTAAATGAATCGAGAGAGTTCAAGAAGTAGAATTGAATTACGGATGTTAAAATGTTAGTGCAGTTCGTGTACCTTTAAATTTTCTAAAGAAAAGCAACTGAAGAATAGACAAAAAACGAAAGTAGAAAATAGTGCAAAGTAAAGATAAGTAAAGTACGAACTAAACGTTTGCCAATAAGTGAATTGTAAAAAATAAAGTGTATACTAATCTTATACTCGAATAGAATTGTGAAAGTAAAGTACGAACTAAACTATTGCTAGTAAGTAAGTTGTGAAAACAAAGGGTTTTTTTTTTATTAGACTTCTCTCGGGAGAAGCGAACCTATAGCGCCGAGTGGGAGCCCCGAGATGCCATCAAATAACTGTTGCAGTTCTTTTTGAACAGTTGCAGGTTGTAGCGCTCCGGGAACACTCCCGTGGGAAGGGAGTTCCACAGCTTCACCGCTCTGTAACGGAACGAGTTCTGATGCAGGGATGGTCGCGCCGTCGGGAGATGAACCACAAACTGATTGTCTTGTGGAGTGCATATAAGCCGAATTGCGTGGAATATCTGTAAAACAGACAGAGGTTGGCTACGCGCCTTCGATGTGATAGCGACTGTAGTCCCGACGTCAGCGCCGAGTCCCCAATCAGGCGGATCGCTCGTCGCTGTATGCTCTCAAGTAGATCGAGGGTATGTTTAGGAGCCGCGCTCCGAACATGAGAGCAATATTCGAGCGCGGGTCTAATTTGGGATTTATATAGGAGAAGAAGTTGAGCCGGAGTAAAATATTTCTTGGCTCTAAAAAGATAGCTCAGTTTTCCTGAGGCCGACCTGGCGATAATCGGCACGTGTTTATGCCATGATACATTCCCACAGACCGTGACGCCGAGCAATTTCAAACTTTCCCCAGCCTCGAGGGCCCGGCCATTTATCATCGACTGTGGAACCGATGATCCACTTTTCTTAATGAATGTTGTATATTGTGTCGTCGCTGCATTGAAGTCAACGAGATTGGCCCTTCCCCACTGCAGGACCCTATCTAGATCCTGATTCAGAGAGTCAATCTGTCTACATCTCAGCTGATGCGACGCAGATGCCCCAATCGGCCGACACTCGAAAAGGAGGAAACAAGCGTACTATCATCCGCAAAACTGAACACTTTGTTATCCGTTGTCTCCAACAAATGATTTATGTGAAGCAAGAACAAGGTTGGTGACGCTGATAAGTGAAAAATAAAGTGTATACTAAATTTATACTCAAATAGAATTGTGAAAGTAAAGCATGACACTAAAAAGTAGTTTCAAGTAACATACACAAGGTGAAAATCAACACTGTTAAGTAACTAAGTTAAGACTAAGAAATAAAATAAGAAAAATTCTCTAAGGAGATTACAAGTTATAGCAAAGATAAAAACAATAAAAGTGGAACAAGATCAAAGAAAGACCCTGTGTTTGAATTGTTTGTGTAAAAGGAAGATTTGGTCGCGGTTCCATCTGTGTCGTGACTTTTGTTTAGTGGAATATTCAAAAACCATAACTCGCGCTTGCCCCAAGACTAATTTCATTTGTTTGTATTCATTCATGTTATCACATATTAAACTTTTCTTACTATTACTAACACGTTTAGTTTTAAAACTTTTACAAGTTAATTCATTAAGTTTTATTAGGTCTTTAGCTTCCATCGAGCTATGGGAGATGCCCTCTCTTTTTTTTTTTTTTTTTTTTGATTTGTTGCTTCATGTATCCTTGTTGCTGCTGTTGTTGTTCATCTTGTCGGTCCTTTGTTTCTTGTCCCTACTGTACATGGGGTTCATTCTCTTCTTTCTCTTGTCGTTGTTTTGAGCTGTGTTTTTTTCTCTTTTTCTATTGCGAGGGTTTCATTTATTTGTTTTTGTATCTCATCTCTCCTTCGGATGAGTTCATCGATAAATATTTGTCTCTCTTCTTCCAATTCTTGTGTTGCGGATTGGCAATTAAATGTGCTGAAATGTACTGGAGAAATCTAGTACATTCGCATGTATACCAGTTGCGCAGCAGCTGGCACCAACTGCCCATCATTGTCACCACGATGATGTCATAGCGTCGCCTTTTGAATTGGCAGTTATGCCAATGAGTCAGTCTGCAATCAACCTTCAACGGGCTCGTTACAATCGTCTACAATCAACATTCACTGAATAAACACCATCGGTCAATAATTGTCAATCAACACGTCTATTAATAAAGATGCCTTCAAGTTCACTTCTGCCCTTTTGTTGTTCTGTCTCCCACGACAAAGTTATTGGTTTGCACGCGGACTACGTAGAGTTATCAACAAACATTTTCTGGTCCTTCGAAACGGATCCAGTACTTCATTGGATTAGAATCATCGCCGGCCAGTTCGCACCACATAGCACTGCAACCTGACTCGACATAAATCAAGGACGACTGAAATTACTAGGGATAACGACTGCGAAACATCCCTTCTTAATGAGGACATCAACATTGATCTAAACAACACATTAGAACCGGTTGACGATACCGACGAACGCGGTTTATTAACAGTGAAGAAGGAAACAGTCGATGCAGCTATGGCCAAGAAGAATTACAAGAATATTGCAGTTGACTTCTCAGCGAAGTGTTCCGCTCCCACAAGCCAAGTAAGTCAAATAAAACGACGCTTAAACGCCAGTGCTATCCATGAGTTAGGTTTAAATTTAATATTTGATTCCGACGAATGCCAAAAGTCAAAAGACAAATTCGAATTTTCCAATGTAGTAGACGACAACCGAGAGAGACCAGGTGCAGTGGTTGCTGAGTTTAATGATAACAATGACAAAGAAGCTTTGGTAGACAACCCGTCCGATGAGTTGCTTAACAGTGCCGACATTACTCCGATCTTGTTAGAGGGGATTGCATGTGATCTTATTTTACAAGCTAACGACTCAACTTCATGTCTTCTCGATAATAAGGAAAATGCTCACCCAGACCAAGAGGCGAAGTTGCTGGGCAGAGACAAAACGCTATATCCTTCATTCCATGCCAGCTATAGATCACCCCTTAAATATTTGTTTTCTGAATCACCTTTGTTAGGTGAATCGCTCAATGAGAATGAGGAGCCGCTTGAACAAAGGGGTGCAGGGCAAGCGGCCGATCATAATCTTATATTAGAATCGTTGCCACCAGAAGAGGGCGGACGAGATCATTGCCACCTCCAAGGAATTGAAAGAACGAATCGCCGACCCGATCACCCTACAGTAAAGGGAGAAACCGATCTACCGAAGCCAAGCTCAGTACAGCAGCGAATGATGACAAATACATCGAAAAGGCAACACAACGGTTCCCCGACGACATTCCTCTGTCGGCGGAACAACAAAGATCTCGACCGACGACATTCCTCGCTCGGAAGAGATCATACGTTTTCTCACTACACTATGCGCAACGGATCCGACAATGGTAACGGCAGTGGTGGCGGCGGCGACGGCGAAAACTTGGACAATGGTTCCCCGATGACATTCCTCAATCGGCGGAACACCAAAGATCTCGACCGACGACATTCCTCGGTCGGCAGAGATCATACATCTGTTCATCACCAACCTGAGTCGAGTACAAATGTAAGGACATGCTTAAAAAAAGATGACAGTTCCAAGGATTCCTTAAGTCGTGGATCGGAGGACAGCGGCCGCCAGATGATCATTGCAAATCAAACGCTAGGTGATTTGTTGGAGAAAAATTCACTGGAAACCGCTGTTGATGCAAAACGAAAGCAGGATGACGAACTTTCTACAACGATAGTTCAAACCAACGTGTCCTTGACAGCTGCTCCAATACAACAACCGACCACGATTGAGGAACTCATCGCCGCTCAGTTCACGGCACAGGCCACCATCTCCGGCACTTTCCTCAACATACAGGAAAAGGGACAACCAAGTCCGACAGCAATCGAGGCAACCAAACATGCACTCCGCGCCGAATGGGAAGCCTTCTCCAAACGGCACCACGACATCTTCATCACGGCGACATCGGACCATCTACAGCACGCATACTTCGCGGAGGATTGTTTCGGCGAAACCGAAGAAATATACCTGGAGGAACAGACGAAGCTCCTCGGGGCTCAGTACGCGCTCAAGTCAGCCTCCCCAACCATGGTCAACAGCACCAACCGCCTTCACCCTAGCGAGCTGCCCCCAGTTCAAACAACTCCGACCCAGAGGAACTAGCTACGTTCACACGGACTCCAGAGCAAGCAGTGGGCACGGCGTACATAGGATCCGTGTCAGATCCAACGCCAATGCCTTCCACGAATTCGACTGTTCCAGCAACAGTAGCCGGCCCGATGACTAACCAGCCCAGTGTCCCGATGCACAAAACACCGCCGACACCCGTAAAGCAACAGGGCGCTTGCACATTCTGCAGGGCCGCACACACGATCTACGCTTGCGAGGGCTTTCGATCACTCACACCTGGCAGTCGGAAGTCCTTCGCACACAAAAGAAACCTGTGCACCAACTGCTTGGGTCGCCACCGCCTGCGCGACTGCCACTCCAACAAGACGTGCCGTCGATGCCAGCGGAGACATCACACCCTGCTGCTTGTCTGGTCTACCGCCATCGACGGTACAACATCACCGCCGCAACCAGCCAAAGGATCCGTCCCCCGGATCGACCGCCAGGAAGGGGTCTGCGCACATACAATCAGCACCCCTTCACAGCATTCCGCGTTGCTGCCAACAGCCAGAGTCATCGTGACGTCGGAAACCGAACAGAGGATTGAAGTCCGTGCTCTGCTGGACCCCTGCTCCAGTGGCGCCTTCATTTCAACATCACTCGCCCGAAGGTTGCACCTCCGATGCCAAGCATCACCCGTCCCCACCTACGGTGTTGGGGGCACTCGTGGCCTTGCCACCAGGAATCAGGCCGCCATCAGCATTACTCCTCGCCTCCACGGCTCGAGCCAATGGACACTAAGGCCCTTCATCCTGTCAAGGCTCTCAGTGTATACACCACCACCACAATCAACGACAAGGGATCTCTCGTTCGTGGCGGATCTGGAACTTGCAGATCCGAACACCGCCTCCGCCGAGAAGGTGGACACCATCCTTGGGGCAGACATATACCCCAACATCATCCTCGAAGGCATAAGGAAGGACCAACGTTCCGGCCTCGTCGCGCAGGCCACTGAACTGGGATGGGTGCTAACAGGCTCAGCACCCACCACATCATCCAGCGCAAAGGTGACAAGGCCTGTCACCAGCCATCATATGGCCATTCCTCGTGGGTTGCGAATTTACAACCCCGACCCAGAGGAACTGGTCGACCTTCCGACTGACGGCCGCGGCTTCCATCAGAGAACCCAAAGGACGTCTCGCCGGCATCGGTCCCAGTGGGACAGATACGAAGCCCATTCAACTACCAGCCACCGACCACTTGCGCGACCCAACTACAAGACATACCCCCCGCCCGCTGAACCACTGCAGGGGCAAGGGGCAATCGAGGAACCAGGAGCTTACCCACTCGAACACTTCAAGGCATCCCACCACACCCAGGACATGACGTGGTCAAGCTCCTGCCCAGGTCCAAAGCTACCCAGGCCAACCGCTACCACCTGTAGCCACCACAACAGGACCAGGGGCGCGCAATGCCCCGCTTGGCGGGCGGCGCTCCCCAGCAACCAGCGGTCTCTTGAACTCCAGCAAGAAAGCACGCCCCTCTGTGCATCCACAGAGGCTGCATTCCGACGACCCCGGGAGGCACTTGGCCCGTGACTGCCACTACGAAAGGACACGCGGACAGTGCCAGGGTAGAGACCGCACCCCACTCCACGTTACAGCACACACCCCCAACGGTCGCATCCCGTCGGCCACTCACACCAGACGGGCGCCAACGTGCGCAGTACATGGCACCACCGCCGGTCTCGACATAGCTAGACCCATCACCAGTCATCACGTGGTCATTGATCGTGGGTTGCGACCTTACAACTCTAACCCAGATCAACTGGCCGGTCCCGCGACCACAAAAGGCAACGGTTATCAGCGATGGGAAAGAGGTTCCTGTCGTCATCGCTCATACGGGCCATCCCAGACCCTCACGCCCCCAGCGCTCCTCAGGGCGGGCGGCCCCCTCTCAACCGATCATCCGCGTGAAAGTGGACAGCCGACCAACGCCAACCGCCACCAGCAGACCGCACACTCCCGGCCCCTAGCCACCGTCCCCTGGAACAAAATGATTCCCCAATGATTGGCGAAGGCGGGCGGAATGTTGCGGATTGGCAATTAAATGTGCTGAAATGTACTGGAGAAATCTAGTACATTCGCGTGTATACCAGTTGCGCAGCAGCTGGCACCAACTGCCCATCATTGTCACCACGATGATGTCATAGCGTCGCCTTTTGAGTTGACAGTTATGCCAATGAGTCAGTCTGCAATCAACCTTCAACGGGCTCGTTACAATCGTCTACAATCAACATTCACCGAATAAACACCATCGGTCAATAGTTGTCAATCAACACGTCTATTAATAAAGCTGCCTTCAAGTTCACTTCTGCCCTTTTGTTGTTCTGTCTCCCACGACAAAGTTATTGGTTTGCACGCGGACTACGTAGAGTTATCAACAAACATCTTGGAAGGAATTGTCGTCATTTGCGACTAATCCTTTAAAATTGTTTCCCACTACAGAGTAATAATCAGTCTTGGGAATTACGCATTTGTCGGAATTTTCATTTTGTCCGATTGTTTTTTATCGCTTGGCAATGAAGTTCGGATGCGTATTTAGCTTCCTTCGCGACGCCGCTTTAATTTCCGCCATTGTACGGAGAACTTTTTTTTTACGACCTTTCTTGATTACGGCCACACTGTGTGATAACACACACACTCACACGCGCGTCCGAGCACTTAATGTGCCATGATCCTGTCTAAATTGAATATTGTCACCTTCCCTTCCTTTTGTTGACCTACAGAATTTAGTCATATATCCGGACTTGCCGCAATTATAACATTTTCCTTCCTCGAAATTAGGTTTATGTTCCTTTCGGGTTGGTTACAGAACTTGGTAATATGTCCAGGTTTACCACTGTCATAGCATTTTCTCTCTTGATAATTGATTTTTGCTAGATTCTTTGTTGAATAGTGCTTCTGGTGGCAATTCTAAACAATTTTACATGGTGTTCGTCTTCCAGAGCGGTTGTTTTAGCTTCTGCAAGCTTTTTAGGACATTGCGTAATAACGTAAGTCGACAATTTCTCATTTTGTCAAAATTAATTAGTCGCTCGCGTCGCAATAATTCATATAAAGAATAATAAAGACTCGGATCACTTTAAAAACCAATAATTTTGCGTCACGACTTTTTGACCCACTTACAAGTTTCTCCTCCTCATAATCGACTTTTTTTTTATCATTCTTGGATACTTTAAGGAGTGTTTAAGCCAATAAACAAAAAAATGATAAAAAAAATCACAGGGTAATATTACACCTTAAGTTTAACCACAAAAATGTAATAGTTTATAAGCACCAACATGTAAGCGCATTAAACCTGTATGAACTTAGTGCTACTACTGCCACTCAGCACATAGTCTCCCTCAGCCGTCAATTTGTCATTAGCCGTAAACATTGAAATTCAGCGCTGATTATTACCACAAAGTATATAGAAAAGTTGAGTTGTAATTTAGTGATTACTTATTTAATGTGCGTTATTCTTTTGAGATTATTTTGTGAACAATAACTATATAAGTTAAGGATAAAACACAAACGTCATGGATGACTTAAATCCACTTGCAGGAACCGCTCACCTTTTGGAAGAAGTGGACAGTAAGAAGCCCACTGTCTTTTTTAACCCCAAGTATTTTAACTTTAACTATTTTTGCAGAGAAACTGATGGTCCTCCTAAGGGATGGAAGAACACTTATAGGTTTCCTAAGATCTGTGGATCAATTTGCCAACTTAGTTTTACACCGGACCATAGAAAGGATTCATGTTGGAAACGAATATGGAGACATCCCCAGAGGAGTGTTTTTGATTCGTGGAGAGAATGTAGTGCTTCTAGGAGAAATTGTAAGAGATGTTTTTATTATTTCATGTTAAATTCTAGTAATATGCACAACCTATATATTCAGGATCGAGAAAAAGAGTCCAAGCTGCCGCTAAAAGAAATCTCTGTAGACGAAATACTAGATGCCCAACGCAGAGAGCAGGAACAACGGCAGGAAAAGCATAGATTAATTTCAAAGGCACTTAAAGAACGGGGGTTATCTGTGACTACAAACATCATTAACGGGGATTGTTTATTCTAAACATTAAATGTAAGACCATATATAAAAAGTAGTGCTTTTGCTAAGTAAGTCATCGAACGTATTTGGAGAGTTCGCCTGGGAAATTAGGATATGTAAAAATTATTCTTAATTACAAGACTTGTTATTCTCAACAGATGGGATGTTGAGATAATCAAGAAGAAAGTGTGTTTCGATTTTAGTTTTATGGAGGATATTATTATTATTTTTATTTTTTATTAACAAAATAATTACATAAAAAAATTACATTGCTAATCTTAATTAAAGAGCACAAGCTGCGGGGGCTATCGGCTCTAATACTAATTGGATATTTAGTTAAAATAATAGTATGTATTTATATATATTTCTTCTATATGAATATATGTAATTTATATAGGAATATTATATAGTTTTACAAATTCGTTGATTCTTAATATATTTTCTGTATTTGGGGCTTTTAAAATTGATAACGCAGAGTTGTTTTTAAAAATATCGTTTATAACCAAACTGGGCAGTGAACATTGTCCTAAGCCCAAAAAATGTTATATGTCGATGACTGCGTTGCATGTTGTCCAAATCGGAGAATCTTCTTTGCGTAGTAGATGCTGATGAGTGACGGCTGTATGGCCTAAGCGGAGTCTTGTAAAATTTGTGTTTGCGGCTTTTGTTGGCCTTGTGGGATATATTGGCTTGTCGCGTTCTGGATTAATAGTGGCGTAGTGGTGTACATATGATTTCCATAAGTCTTGTTCCATTTTTAAAAGAATATTTCGAATGGCGTTGGAAAGGTCTTTTTTGGTGAACGTATCAAAGAAATGGAGTGGCGTTTTGTGAGCCATAGCAGCAGCTTTGTCCGCATGTTCGTTTCCTTGTATTCCTGTGTGACCGGGGGTCCACATTATTTTGAGTTTTTTAGGCGAACGAATGAGGATGTCTCTAATTTTGTTTACGACATGGACATTATATCTATCATTACGGATAGCGTTAATAACTGATATACTATCAGTTGAGATAATGTATTTACCGCAAGTTTTTGCTGCAATTTTAGCTGCTTCCAGAATAGCATGTGCTTCTGCAGTGAAGATTGATGCTTGTTCACAAAGTAGACCCGTGCTAATAATTGACCCATCTTCATGGACAACTGCAAATGAAACGCTTTCAGATATTTTGGAGCCGTCGGTGAAAAGTAACGTCCATCCTTTTGTTCTGAATTCGGTCGAGATATCGTTGAAGAGAGCACGGAAGAATTTGCTGTCGGTATTGCTTTTTCGGTTCGAATTTAGGTCGAGAATGAAAGACGACTCTTTGATTGTCCAAGGTGGGTGTAAGGGCAGATATTTGGTAAAGTGCCTCAATGGAAGGTTCATCTCAATTGCAACTGCAACGATGTTAGAGATTGCGGATGGTATTCTCTTTGGCGTAGGTCGGCGTATTGCGGACTTGAAATATTTTTCAGCGATGGATCCAGATGAAAATGACAGTTTAGTGTAACATTTTCCTCTTGTTGTTACAGTTTGCTCTTCGATTGTTGGAAGACCTGCTTCTGCCAGTATGTTTTTGATTGGAGTGGTGGGAAAGGCGTTAATACTTCTCCTGGCCGAATGATGGTAGGCTGGTTTGATGATTTTTAACGTTGACTTAGGACAACTGCTGTATATAGATAAACCGTAATCAATTTTACTAAGTAAAAGAGCCCGGACTACGTTACATAATGTGTTTATATGTGCACTACTCTTCTTACGTGCTAGATAACTAACAACATTGGCTCTGTCAGCTAGGCTCTTTTTTAATCCTGTGATGTGATCATTCCATTTGTATTTTCTATTAAAAATTAGTCCTAGAATACTTAACTTATCAACCGAGTTAATGGTAATATTACCTATATTTAGTGTTACTGTTTGAGAGCAAGATAATTTACGACATATGTGCAATATTTTACATTTTTCAAGCGAAAGTCTAGCACCAGATGTGTTCGACCACACTAATATTTCCTTAATCACTCGGGTGAACATTACTTTAGTTGTTTCAAGGTCTTTGCACTTGCTCAGGACATAAAGGTCGTCAGCATAAATGCAATGATCCAGAAGTTTGTGTCTGGCTATAATGTTTGAAATTTCCTCAAAAGCTATTAAAAATAGAACCACTGACAGAGGAGATCCTTGTGGAATTCCATTGTATATTGGATATGTTGGGAGCGAAGTCGTGGTGCCGGCGTACGGCACAGGGTCGAGTGAGGTTGGATGGTGTAAAGGGACTAAGAGAGACTAATGGGGCCAAAGGGAGCAGAAGGCTGTCGAGTGGAGTCGAAAGTTGGGCAATGAAGCTAAAAATAAGTCGAAGGTGGTCGGGTATTGTCGCGATGTGGATGTACAGAAGTCGCGTGTGGTCGAGTGGGGTTGAAGGAAATACAAGGCGGAGCCAAAATTGAGTGCGAGTGTGCCGAGTCGTGTGGAGTCGTGCGGAAATTATGAAATAAGGTTGTGCGTTGCTTAATACCCTGAAGGGGCTTACAATATTTGTTATATTTATTTCTATAAACTATAAAATTTGGCAGCAACCTTTTGTATATAATTGAATATGATTCTGTGTTCTCTGCAATTTTGTGTTTTTATTGATTAAGTAATACATGCAATTAATTAGCAACATTGATAAGTTGATCGCCTGAGAGTTGATGGCGATATATTCTTTTATGCATAGAGCTATATTCCTTTTAATGCAATGCAATCAAACTAAGACATGGTTAATTATATTCTTATTTTCTCGATAAAATCTTGTAAGATTGTGTGGTTAGTTTTTTACATGCAAGTGATATTAATTTGTTGCTTTTCCCTTTCGTTGTCGTCTATGTTGGTGTGATATTCCGTATGGATGCTACGTCCGATTTCACCAAGGACTATTTAATGTTATTTTAGCGATTGCCGGCACAATCGCCCACTGAATGTATATTATGGTATTTAGAATATAGTTTTGTCACAAAACTTCGCGATATTTGATCGATGATCTTATCAACAATACGAACGTATTCCGACTCCTTTTCGGGAGTTTGCGAGTTCTTTCGCGAGGTTACCAATGTTGGGAGCGAAGTCGTGGTGCCGGCGTACGGCACAGGGTTCTACTTCGTCCTCACAAATTACTATAGGAAAGTTCCGTCGTAATCATCCACGAACAAAAGGACTGCAAGAGTTAATCGCCAAACGAATGAACGAAACGCCGCCATGTTTGTAAACAACCAACAAAACGAACACCAAAACTCGGAACGAACAACACACCGTCCACTAGAAGTGATTAATTGAAAGGCACTGTTTAATGAATTATTAAATCCTTATTGTTTTCGGTTACGTTCTCTTATTGTTACTAAAATTTTACGTTAGCAATGCGAGAAAGTTACATTATGAAAAAAATATTACAATCTTCGCCACGACTCGGGGTATATTTTCGTCACCGTGCGCACCGGTGAGCGGGAGATCGCGTGTGACCATCATGGTCAACGGATGGGAAACGACTCTTAGATAACCCACCGTACCGGCGCCGGTACGGTGGATGGCGGGCGACCCGACCGCCTTGCTGGTTGAATTACGACTCAACGATATCTTGCCCGTTCAGAGCTCACTCGCTCATCGTGATCATGGTGGCATGTGTGCCTAGAACACAGAAAGACATAAAGTGCATTCCTAGGATACGATTTCGGTAAAGCAAATAAAACCGAAATCGTCGGATGCCAATGGAATCTTTGTTGGAACATGTGCGACTAAACAAAGAGACGACGATCCGATGTGAAAATGTTCTAATTGGTTGGGAGACGAAACAAATCCCTTGCTTGCATTTGTATGTGCTGGGTCATTCGTTTTGTGGCGACGAACAAAATTGAAGATTGTTTGTCTATTGATGGTGGATCGCCGGTCGGCTTGCTGCAGCTGTAAAAACAAGCCGCCCGACGTTGCATTTCAATAGATAACAATGGGTGCCGAATGTTGTGTATTTATGGTGCATATGCACATTGAGGAACTATATTTAGGAATTTCAGATAATGCTTGAAAGCATTACATGTCCTCGGAAAAGGAAATGTTTCCTGGTACAATTGCAAATGCATTGGCGGGAAACAATGGGAGTAATGGAATTCCTAAAAAGGTCATGGAGAATTCTTACAAAAAAATTGTATGCGAAGGGATGCATAAAGGTATGTTTTCTTAACAGGGAATTTAAGATCATGGGTTTGAGCTCTTACATGCGTGCAGCGTTTTTGTGTGCCGAATGCGATTGCATTGGCGAAATTATATAGGAATATGGGTGTTATGGGGGTTTTTAAGGAAAGCGTACCGTGGGGTTTGGCGGCACCGTCACAGATATATTGAAGAGAAACAATTATTGGTTTTAACACAAAATCGTCTGTTTGTTAAAAACGATTTAATATATTGTATGATTTTAGGGCCCAATTTCCAGGACTGTAATTTTTTAAGAACGAGATGTATGCCAATTCTATCAAATGCCTTCTCGAAGTCAATTGACAGAATTGAGACATGATTGCGAGATGATAAAGCATTTGTTGTGTAATTGTCTATATGTAGAAGTGCATCAATACAAAACCCTTTTCTGGTTTGAAACCTACTTGGTTAGGGCTAATTAGATTTTTTCTTTGTATAAACCATTGGAGACGCTTTGCGATTATTTTTTCCATTATTTTGGAAATACAAGGAAGAAGAGAAATTGGGCGGTAGCCACTAATTGAGCCTATATCTTTTTTGGGTTTTGGAATTGGAATGACGCAAGCAATTTTCCAACTGAGAGGTATAACTCCAGTTGAAAAAACATTGTTATATAACTTCAAGAGTCTATGCTTTATTTCAAGAGGTATATTTTTCAGCATCGGGTAAGAAACTTTGTTTCTACTTGGGGTTTTGAGTTTCGTCAGGCAGCTTTCGAGTTCTTGAAGTTCTATGGGGTCTTCTATATGTAGAGCTGAAGTATCAGTTGTAGTTGCTTGTATGCTGTTGTTAAGGCAGTCGTTTTTTTCTATACAATAACTTATAGGAAAATCACTGTCGCTTGAGTCTTCAGACCAAATCTTCGCAAAGTAATTACAGATCTCAGATGGGTTAGAGATAGGACCTTGGGGCGATGCAATACAATTGATTATTTTAGGGGAGGAGTTCCCTGTTAAACAACGGATGCTGTTCCATATTTTTGCGGTGGTTGAATTTCTATTTATAGATGAGGTAATTGCATTGAGACTTTCAGCTTTACTTATTTTAACTTGGCGTCGAAATACGGCATTTGATTTTTTATAATTTATTAAGTTTATTTGGTTCTGGTTTTTTTTTTAAATTATTCCAGGCAGTTACGTTAATGGATCTAAGGTTTGCTAAGTCAGGGGTCCTGTGGGGTAGGAAGTATAGTGAGCAGGCGTGCTGCACCGGGTTACCTTCCTCCTCCATCATAATTAATGTTCAGCCACGGGAAAGCAAGTCAAAGACAAAACCGCTAAAATAACACACTCGGATTCCACAAAGGGCAAACACTCTCAGGAACAGCAACACGGCAAATTGAAACACCGGTTTATTGTTTATTTTTATTTACTTTGCGGTTACAAACATTATTTGGATTGTTACTTATTTTACTAAATCAAAATTTTACACACACGGATTGAACATGCAAGGGACTTCAACTTTATTTTGCGGTTACAAACATTATTTGGATTGTTACTTATTTTATTAAATCAAAAGTTTACACACACGGATTGCACATGAACGTTTTAACCCGCCGTACCGACTCCGGTACGGTGGAGGACGAGCGACCCGACCGCACTCGAGATTGAATTGCGACTAAACGATCGTCATCTCATGCAAAGATGATTTCGCTAAGGAAAAAAGGAAGAGAGAGAAAAACTCTTCTCTTAAGGGTGTGAATATATCCTTGCCAAGGATATGTTTTATCTCCCACAAGTGTAACGTAGAGTCTCTCTTGTGGAAAAAAGAAAACCAGATCTCGTAATAAAGGTCATGGTGGTATGTGTGGGATCGTTCAGATAGATGCGATTCACACGTGCAGTGGAACGACGAAACAGGCAGGCGGCAGAGACAATAGGGAAAAAATGATCAAATGCGCCGTTGGTAATGCGGGTCATTGTTTACACGATGCCTCGTCGCTATTTTCGACGTTAGGAGAAAAAGGTGCTAAAAGCAAATTGGATTTTTATGGCATCTCTGGCTGCAGTAGAAACCGGGTTCATATTTGCATTAGGAAATGCTAGAGAATTTGGTTTCGGCGTCTATTGCGCTAATTATATGCAGCTGCTTGGGTTGTTTATTGATAAGACAAACCAAAAAGGTTGCCAGGCATGTGTATGAAAAGGTATATGACGCGGCTGAGAAAATAGACGGCGCGATATTTATGGTCCCTGTCATGACGGTTACATTGAATGCAATCCGAATTATTTTGTTTACAGGAATTCATCTAAGGGAATTTGACTGGCGACATAGATGCCGAAATTGATTGGAAATTCCTGGTAAGTTAATAAAGAAATCTTAAGGAGCAATGGTATGCGAAGAGAATGCATGAAGGTAAGTTTTCTTTACAGGAACTTAAAGATCATAGATTTGATCTCTTAAATGCGTGCAGCATTTTTAGGTGCCGAATGCAAATGCATTGGCGAGGACTTGAGCGTCTTGGGTGATGATTATGGGGGTTTTTTAGGAAGGTAAACCGTGGGATTTGGCGGAACCGCAACAGTCCACTACGGTACTACTCGTTTTTTCATGTTAGGATTAGATTGGGGTATTGATATTGTGACGCATATGACAGTCAGTACTGGAATATTCGGGAAAGTCCAAAACAAAGTACTGGAAAACTGGAGACTATGGGTAATAGAACATTCAAGATTATGGAACGAACGGAAACGAAATACCGAATCAGAATGTGGGGAACTGGTATAAATACGTCGCACACAACTCATGGGGACAAGTAGAAAGTAGTAACTCTCGAGTGAGAAGCAAGCGATAAGTAAGAAGTAAAATACGCGATAAGTACGGAAGCGATAAGTCAAGAAATCGTTGTGTTCGGTAAAAGTAATGGTTGTGATTAACGGACTAATAAAGTGTTATATTAATTCAAAATCGATTTAACGGCTTTTATTTATTCAAAATAATTAATCCAGCGAACCCTAAGCTCGCTACAATATTGTGACGCATATGACAATCAGTACTAGAATATTCTAGAGAGTCCGAAACAGAGTACTAGAATATTCTATAAAGTAATGGAAAACTGGAGACTAGGAACAGTAGAACATTCAAGGCAATGGAACGGACGGAAACGAAACGCTGAAACAGTATAAATACGCCGCACACAGAGCATAGCGATGAGTAGGGCATACACCCTTCATCATAGGCGGCGACTTTAACTCCAGACATCCCCACTGGAACAACTCTGTCTCTTGCCCAAATGGCACAAAACTGTACCAATGGTACACCGCAAACAGGTATGCCCTCAACTTCGAAATAGTTGCACCTACGGTTGGTACTCGAGGTAACTCAATTCTGGACATATTTATTGTGTCCGAAGACTTACTTCCACAAATCACTCCTCCTCAAGTTTCAGCGGGTGTATCTGACCACAATGCTGTGACCACATTCATTCGCGGCTATCGAGCATCCCGGGCTCATATCAGATACATACCCGATTATGGGCGGACAAACTGGGACAACTTCAATATTACATTGAACGATAAACTCCACCATTTCTCTCTTCCCACTGACAGGAATCTAACGACGGTTGAGATAAACAACGTTGCAAAACGACTTCACGAGATTCTAGTTGAAACTTCGGAGACTCATGTCCCGAAGTATAAACTTGAAAAGACCTATCAGATTCCCCATGACGACATCACTCTTCGTCTCATCCGGGAGCGTAAAAAGCTCTGCAGAATGAGATATCGTCACCGCTTTACGCAAAGGGAGCCATTATTGCGATCCATTATTCACAATATTGGTACACTGATAAAACAGAGAATCCAAAACAATCGTACCCGACAATTGGAAGACAAGCTGAAGGGTATTCAGATGGACCAGAACGTTTATAAAAATGTTAAAAAGATATGTGGCACTTCCCGCATCACTGGGCCAATTATGCACAATGGTGTTGTTGTCAATAACGACACCAATAAAGCAAATATCATCGGAGAGACCTTCGAAAACAATCACAAACTCACTCTCCAAGATGGCGACCCGGACACTAATGCAATCATTAGTTCAGAGGTCCACAGTAAGTTGGACGACTTCAACGAGCCAATTGTTGTCTTTAACCCAACTAACAGTGCATACTTCGATGACACACGTGATAATGGTCACGGTTTCATCACACCAAATACCCTACAGAGTCTGGTTAAATCTCGACACCCTAAGAAGTCACCTGGTATCAACAACTTGTCATACCACTCGTTGCGAAGGCTTTCTGCCTTATTCTTTATAAAGCTCTCCATTCTGTTCAACCATGCTTACAACATGGGGTACTTTCCCCA
The DNA here is from genome assembly GCA_963931805.1 of Microdon myrmicae. Taxonomy (NCBI): domain Eukaryota; kingdom Metazoa; phylum Arthropoda; class Insecta; order Diptera; family Syrphidae; genus Microdon; species Microdon myrmicae. Next base: position 179,040,268 of record OZ007497.1, on the reverse strand, counting down.
AGCTTGGAGGCACGCTATTATTTGTCCAATAGCAAAAGTTGGGAAACCAACGTATCACTCCTCAAGCTTTCGCCCTATCTCGCTTCTCACTTGCATCAGCAAAATATATGAAAAATTCATATACGAGAAGCTAAATAACTTTGTCAGTGCCAGGCACCTAATACCTGATTTCCAATTCGGATTTCGAAGAGCGCACAGCACCACTATGGCTCTCAATTTATTTCAAAACCACGTCTGCGTGCGGCTCTTTAATAAGGAACCCACCGTTGCGGTAAGCCTAGACATTGAAAAAGCTTTTGATACGACTTGGATCGAAGGTCTCGCTTTTAAACTACTGAATACTGGCCTCAGTAGAACGCTATGTAGCATCATCTACCAGTTTGTTCTAAACAGAACCTTCCAAGTTAGGATGAATGGAAAGCTTTCCCGAACTTTTTACGCCGCTGCAGGCGTACCACAGGGCTCCATTCTAGGCCCCATCTTATTCAATATTTACACCTCCGCTATTCCCCGCCCTGTGGACGGGAGAGTAAACCAAATATGCTATGCGGATGACGTCCTGGTGTACACGTCAACCAAAAGCCCTAACCTCGCAACAAATCGACTCAACCGTCACTTGGACGAACTGTATCAGTATTACAGTCGATGGAAAATACGACTTAATCCATCCAAAGCAGTAGCCATAATTCTGAGTAGTAAACACTCCCAACCTACTTCTCGATATTCACAGAATATTCGAATAAAAATGGGAGATACTACGATTAGACCACAGGACAAGATGAAATATCTCGGGGTCACTTATACCCCAAAAATGAATTTCATCAAACATGTGACCCACATTCTCCAAAGGGGCCTTGGTCGGTCTAAGCAACTGCACAACATCCTGAAGTGGAGGAACAAAGTTGACACCAAAGTTAAGCTTCTCTGCTATAAGCAGCTAATCCGATCTGGAATATCGTACGCCTTTCCCATATGGTCCTGCGTATCTTCGGCTCAAATGGAAAGACTTCGGGTTTTCGAAAGGAAACTCCTCAGAAGATGCACCAATCATTCTAGAAGGCCTGACGGTCGTCATTACCCCAACTCTCACCTATACGAAGGCGCCTCCATTACCCCTATCGACGAGTACTTGCTTCAATTAGCATATAAGTACCTCGAAAACATTCAGAACAGCGAGAACCTACTTGTACGGGACTCTTGCGTTCTTGACCCTTCTCTCTCTCGATCTCTTCGGATCAAACCCCCACAATTTCTTCTTCAGTACAAAACCGAAGAAAGCACCCTTCCCAACAACATTCCCCTCTATAATAGAGGATTCCTGGACCCATCCCATAGGGTCTACAATTAACAAACCAAACACACGAACGCACAGTACAAGACGGCACAAACACAAACATACACACCGACCAAAAAGCAGATTATCAGACGCCAAAGACGTGATCTGCGTTTACTACCGCACCCAAGACCCACCGGTCTTGTAAGATTTCTTTCCCACCATCCCTCTATAAAAGTAGTTAGAGAACACTTAGACTAACACTGTCCACACTATCCTTGGATACCCCCCTTTTTTTCTTCTCTTTTCAGATGCCGCGAGACCGAGCCCAATATCCTCACGGATGTGGGTGATTCTGGTTATCGCAAGATGACCAGAAGTGAGAGACAAGATGAAGGACACATATGTCCCGTCTCGCCAAATTCGGCCTTCTCGCCACATTTTTTTTTTTTTTTTTTTTTTTTTTTTTTCATAGCGATGAGTATGCAGTAGGAAGTGAAGCAAGCGATTGCTAAGGAGTAAGAAGTAAAATACGCGATAAGTACGGAAGCGATAAGTGAAGAAATCGTTATGTGTACGGTAAAAAGTAACGGTTGTTATTAACGGACTAATAAAGTGTCACATTAATTCAAAAATCGATTTAACGGCTCTTATTTATTTTAAATAATTAATCCAGCGAACCCTAAGCTCGCTACAATATGTTAGCAGAATAACGAATTGCTTTGACCATTAATGCTGCTTCTTTATTTGTGTCTGATTGTGTCGGTTTGTTTGACATGTATTGCTTGATATTTACGCGGAACTTAGCCCAGTTCGCCAAATCAAATGATCCTAAATTAATATTTGTAATTAAGGGAAAGTGGTCACTGTTGTGAAGATCGTCTAAGGTGTGAGAAGTGGTTTTTGGTAGCAAAGAGTCAGAACAGCAGCTGATATCAATATGAGTCAAGGTGTTGTGAGTTGATAAATGCGTGGGCGAGCCATCATTTAAAATTGAGAGGTTGGAGCTTAGGATGAAGTCCTCTATAATAGAACCTCTTGCGTTGGTTTTGGGGGATCCCCATAGCACATTCCAAGCATTTACATCACCGATTAATAAGATAGGGGTGTTTATATGATTCAAAATATGAAGTAGATCATTTTTGTTGAAGTTTTGGTCAGGTAAGATGTATATAGAAACAATTGTGATTTTAATAGTGTTTTGTATTTCTATAGCGAGGACCAGTAAATTAGAGTTGATTTGTAATTGTCTATGGCGAATATTGCTTTTTATTAAAACAGCAACAACTTGTTTATTTGTTACGTTTGTTTGAGAATTGAAGAAGTATCCAGTATAAGATTTTGGCACAATTGGAGTAGATTGAACGGAGCACTGAGTTTCTTGTAGACAAATAAAGCAAGGTGAGTGGTCCTTTATAAGGATGTTTAGCTCGTCATAGTTATTTAGGTATCCTTTCAAGTTCCACTGCAGAGCTTTCAGTATATTTTCCATTTTAATAGGAGTGTCGATTGTGTTTTTCTGTTGTGGTAGAAAAGTGGTTGATGGTTGTATGTTGGCGTAATTAATTCGCCCCGCTGCCCGGAGGTCGAGGTGCTTGGACCATATTCGCGGTCCAAGCAACTCGACGAACGATCAGCGGTGGGCGCATTTGCGGTTAGTTGATTATAAGTCAGGTTCTTTTTCATAGTTTCCATTTGAAGGTAAGAAATAGGTATTTTGTTGTAAGAGAGAGTGAGTAATAGATGATATTGGAGAAGAGATGGTCACGTCATTTGTTAGATCTATTTCGGGATCTGAGACGTGCATATTTTCAGGTTCGTTGTTTTTTTTTTTTGTGTGAGTTATTGAAGAGGATGATTGAACGGTTTGTTTATTTTGTATATCTTTTTTGGGAGTTGATTGAGTATATGTTTATGTTTTGTAATGCAGAGTGTTTGAGGTTTGCTTATCAGCAGAACAGTTATCTTGTGCTTTTAAATTTGATATGTTGGATAAGCGAGAGGAAGCTGGTTTTTTAGAGTGTAAAATATTTTTTTTTTGGGGTTTTGGGTGCTGTTTGAACGGTTATTTTTTATTGTTGTTGATGGATTTAAGTTTATTTTAGTCTTTTCACGGGGAGCAGCATAATCGAAGGAAAGATTGATACCTGTCTGCTATTTCAGTGTAGGATCCGGTATTGAAGCTGGAGTGAGGTGTGGAAAGGTTGTATAGACGTCTGGCTTCAGACTAGCTGCATTTAGTTCTTGTTTTGATTGTCAGAATTTCTTTATTTTTTATATATTGAGGGCATTTAATGGATGAAGATGGGTGGGGTTCGGCAGTTGGGGGGCAGTTTGCACACATCACACGTGTACAAGTTTCAGGTGCATTATCATGAAGTGGGAGATTACGAGTTCCACAAGCTGCTTCTTTGGTACACCTTTTAATCGTCTGCCCAAGCATCTGGCAGTTGCGACAGCGCATTGGGTTTGGGATGTATTCCTTAACCTCTTTACAAAAACCGATTTCCACAGTAGTTGGTGGTTGGTAAAGATCAAAGGTGATCAGCATAAGTCCAGTAGGAGTTGTTTTGTTGTCAGTTTTCTTTGTAAATTTATACACTTCCGTGACACCTTGCGTGGACATTTCAGAAACAATTTCACTTTCCGAAATATTAATTAGAAAAGGCGCGTACACAATGCCTTTACACGAGTTAAGGCGATCATGATATTTCACTGTCACTGGGCATTGATTTGCTAGGTTAGAAACCGCTATGAATTTATCCGCTATTCTTTTGTTCTTTGCGAGAATAAATAAGAATATTTCCATCGCGAAGCTGAGTAATGCTATCATATTCCTTGCTAATAGAATCTATAGCTTTCTTCAACACGAAAACACTCACACTTGTAAGGGGCTTCGTTTTATCTTTAGAAGAGATCAAAATAAATTTGGGATTTTTAGAGTTTAACCGAATAGGGAGTTCAGGATATTCTTCTTGATCAATTATTTGTTTTGATCGTTTAGTGGGGGGGAGAGTTGATGGGTGGAGAGTGAAGGGGTGTATCCGCAGATAACCCCTTAAACCTGTTCCCATACATCTTAGCCCGTTGGGATGGGGCTATAAAAAGGCGATGGAACAAGAATATGTAGGTTAAGGAAAGTTACTGTTGCGTGATAAGAAAGAAAGAAAGAGATTGAAGGAATTGAAAAAAAGAGAACTCAAAAGCAAAGTAACCGGTTTAAAGAGAGAGGTGATTATGCACTTGAATGAAGGAACTCGCGATGTCAACGCGACGAAAGCTAGTCGGAGATTGAAGACCATATATAAAAAGTAGTGCTTTTGCTAAGTAAGTCATCGAACGCCTTTGGAGATTTCGCTTGGGAAATTAGGATATGTAAACATTATTCTTAATTACAAGACCTGTTATTCTCAACAGATGGGATGTTGAGATAATCAAGAAGAAAGTGTGTTTCGATTTTAGTTTTATGGAGGATAACAATTTAAACCTTTGATAGTAAGGCATGAAAACATTGGATATTACGTTCATGTGGAAAGAGATGAGTGAAAACCACGTCAAGTCCAAATTCAAGTATACGCAAAGTTCATGAACAAGAAGTTTTAATTTGGCCTTATCTTTCTAAAGAAGGATGTTAATACTTGGAGATATAAGTTAATTGTTTTAATGGTGTAAGTAACGGCAAATGATGGGCCTTCAAAGAAAATCGATCTTCTTGAACATGTCACAGAGACTGCCACCTACCTGATATCGACAATAATAAGTCTATATTAGCTTAAATATTCGAGCGACTGTCAACTGATCTAACCCATGGCAATAGCCAAGCCTCCAGTTATAAAGTATAAGTATTCTTATGATCATGACGGGGGCCGTGGGGCACCTGGTCTACCCATATAGCAATCTGGCTGCAGGAAAATCAAATCAACTGTTAAAACCCCATCTGTTGTATATAACATTGCCTGTAAGGCGATATGGCGCAAGGCTAATGACCTTGCCCGGAAAAACAAATTTTTATGGACAATTTATCAAGTCTCAGATATGAACCGGATACCTGAGGAGAGACTTGCTAAATAAGATCAAAACCGGACCCCGGTTGTAGTGATGATGATGATGATGTAAGACGATATGTGGGACGAACTGTGGGATGAACCGAAAAGTATCATACGGTGATAACTTTAGATCTAAAAAACGTATTCAAGTCGGTTAACCAGGATCGCATCATAAGAGCGTCAGCCAATCTTCATACTTCACCCTAAAAATGAACAACTACCTATCTCTCTGATAGACCAATTCTGTAACATCCAGATGAATGTCCGGAAAAGTATAATATAGAATAAAGGCTCACAGGAATCTTACATATTTGTCTAACCGATAAGATTCAATCTTGAGCGAGGTTCAGTGGGCTGTGCTTTCATGGAGGAGGCCTAATGGCTTAAGAGCGTGCGATCTATGGAAGTTTGGCGCAGAGCTAATAACCTTGCTCAGAAAAACAAATTATTATGGAAAATTTAACAAGCCTCATACTTGTTAAATAAGGCCAAGACCGAATCCCGGTTGTAGAGCCGATGATGATGATGATCTATGGAAGTTGGTGTACTTGGCATCTGTTTTCAGGTCGAAAAAGGAAAGGGGCTGGGGTTAGGGGCAAGATTTGATGTGGAGGGAGTGGTTAGGTTGATGTTGTGCAGGACGATATTACGGGAGTGTGGGGAGGAGAGTTTGGGATAAGGATTGAGATAAAGGTAGGTGGGGGGGGGGGGGGGGGGGGGGGGGGGGGGGCGGTTGAACTTTGACTTGGGAGAGGGTTTAGTGGGACATCTTAGGGTTGGATCGGGGAAACGAGTGCGCGTGCTTCTAGATTTCGGGGAAAGGGGTGTGCGTAATACTTGGCTTGGGTAGGGACTTTGTAAGACGAGTTGTAACTTGAACGTGGGGTACTCCGACAATACTGTTGTTATCAAACTATCAGGGTAGTGGAGCAAGAACTTGAAGTAGTGCAATCCTTTAACTACCCTGGGTCAATAGTAGCAGCCGATAACAATATGGAAGAAGAAATACACGAACGGCTGATTAAATCCAACTAACCCTACTATGGTCTATCAAGGCTCTTTAAATCCCAAAATTTATCCAGAACATCCAAGCTACTACTGTACAAGACCATGATCTTACCAGTATTCATGTATAGATCCGATACCTGGGTGCTCAATAAAAGGCACTCTGAATTCTTAGCCGCGTTCGAGAAGAAGGTCTTAAGGAGAATTGTCGGCCCCGTATGTGAGGGAGGACGATTCCGGAGATGCTACAACCATGTGTTGTACACGATCTACTTTGAAGCTAATGTTGTAAGAAAAATCAGGCTCGGTAGATTCTGGTGGGCGGGACACCTAGCTCAAATGAGCGAAGAGGAACCTGCCCGGAAAGTCATTGTGGTAGGATGTATGGAAGGAGACGGCGCGGCAGACCTTGGGTAGTTGAGTGAAAATTTATAATGATCAATTTAATGTTAATGACTAATATAACAGAAGTAGTGGTTTTTAAGAAAGAATAAAACTAAACCAAGTGTGTTTAATATTTCGGCTGCTGTTCCTGGGTGTTCTTATTTACCTTTGTTTCCCCTCGACTCAGTCGCAAGGCAAAGACTCTACCATATTGTAGTTGAGCTGCGAATCCCAAAAAAATATGCCGCCCTCATTCAAATTTGCATGAACGAAAACAAAGGGCGAGTTAGAATAGAAAACCACCTCTCAGAACCATTTGAAATCCGGGACGGACTAAAGCAGGGAGATGGTCTATCACCATGTCTTTTTAACCTTGTGCTCGAGTATGTCATCAGAAAGTTACAAGACGACAACATGGCCGGATCATCGCTGAACGGGGTCACACAAGTGCTCGCATTTGCGGACGATATCACCGTTTCCGGTGATAATCTAGAAACTGTAAGTAAAAACAATGAAATCATCATGCAAGCGGCAGAAGAGGTGGGCCTACAAATAAATAAAGACAAAACAAAATATATGATCACGGCGAGAGCAGGTGGACCCCAGGGCACACATAAACATAAGGTGCAAGATATTTGAAAAAGTTAAAGAGGTTAAACATCTGGGAACAACACTGACGGCCAGTAACGAAATGTCGTAGGAAATTATTAAAAGACTGTATTCCGACAACGTCGTAGTCAAACTGCTGAAATCCAATCTGCTATCATGTAATATAAAGCTTTTGTTTATATAGGGACTTGACAACTTTTTCTCGGTAGTAAATTTTTATAATTTGCAGACGTTGTTCGTTCGTGTACTTAACCATGATGAAAATGTTGAGTTTACTAAATAAATTGACAGTGACAATTTGATGATTAGTGAAAGGGTGCGTTCACAAATTAAATTCAACGAGTACATATTTGTTGCCGGAGTCACTAGTAGGGAAAGGGCCAGCTACATCCACTGCGACGCGCTCAAATGGCGCTCCGGCATTATACTGCTGTAACTTCCCTCTGCTTTTGACTTTTGGGCCCTTGGCTGCCATACATTGTGTGCAGTTTTTAATCCAGTTAGCAACTGAATTCCGGCCATTCACCCAGTAAAACCGTTGTTTTATTTTCTCCAGGGTTTTTGCAACGCCGATGTGTCCTCCGCTTGGTCCATTATGGAATTCTTCCAACACGGCTGCTATCCTTGATTTTGGTAGGACAATTAAATCGGAGGTGTATCTACCATCATTGCTTTCCCATTGGCGATGTAAGACTCCGTCTATTAATTTCAGGCTGTCCCATTGCGCCCAATACGCCTTGGCCACTGGACTTTCCAATGACATTCCTTCCTTTGCACGTCTTTCATTCAATTCTTTTGCTTTCAGGATCTTGACCAAATCGGCATCGTCCAGTTGGCTTTTTCTCATAGCATTGGAGTCTCATTCCGCATCAGGTCCGAGACTCAACAAGCGGATGTCGACTATCCCTTCACATCGTTCAGCCCTTGAGCAATGTTTACACTCCACCGCACATGGGCGTCGAGAGAGTGCATCGGCGTTTCCATGCTGTCCTCCTTTTCGGTGTTGTATCTCGCAGTCATAGTTCTGCAGCCTTTCTATCCAACGCGCGATTTGCCCCTCTGGATCCTTAAACTGCAGCAACCATCTGAGCGCCGCACGATCCGTCCTTACAAGGAAATGCTGTCCGTATACGTATTTGTGGAAGTGTTTCACGCATTCCACCACTGCCAAGAGTTCGCGCCTTGTAACGCAATAGTTCCTTTCCGGCTTACCAAGAACTCTGCTGTAGTACCCAATCACTTTTTCCTGACCGTCGACAATCTGCGCGAGTACACCTCCTATTCCATATGCACTAGCGTCTGTGTTCAACACAAACTTTTTGCCAGGAACTGGATAAGCCACCATTGGGGCTATGCACAGCAATTCTTTCAGTCGGTGGAAGGCATTTTCTTGCTCATTGCTCCACACAAATTTGCAATTTTTCTTTGTCAAATCGTGTAAGCTTCTTGCGACACTGTCAAATCCGGGCACGAAGCGTCTGTAATACGTACAGAGTCCAAGGAAGCTTCGCACTTCGTGAACATTTGTGGGTCGAGGCCAATCTCTGACAGCATTTATTTTGCCTGCGTCTGTGTGAATTCCTGCGGCTGTGATTTTGTGGCCCAAATAGGTTACTTCGGTTTTGAATAGATCGCATTTCCTTGGATTCAGCCGCAGTTTAGCAGAAGCGACTCGCTGGAGACCCCCTCCAAATTTTTGAGGTGCTCGTCAAGAGTCCGGCCCATGACGATAATGTCATCAAGATACACCAGGCATGTTTTCCAGTGGAGGCCCTTCAATACGTGCTCCATCAGCGGCTCAAAAGTTGCTGGCGCGTTACATAATCCAAATGGCATCACTGCAAACTGCCACAATCCGTCGCCAATGCTAAAAGCAGTCTTCTCTCGATCCGCTTTCTCGATCTCTACTTGCCAATACCCACTTTGCAGATCCAAAGTTGAGAACCATTTCGAACCAGATAGGGTATCCAGCGTATCATCTATCCGTGGCAGTGGGTAACTATCCTTTTTGGTGACATCGTTGAGTTTCCGGTAATCAACGCAGAACCGGGTACTTCCATCCTTCTTTTTAACTAGTACGACCGGCGAATTCCAAGGGCTTGTTGATGGCTCAATAACTCCACCCTTCTGCATTTCGTCTATCATCCGTTCGGCTTCTTCTCGTTTGGCCAGTGGAACTCTTCGTGGCGCTTGTCGAATTGGTCTGGCATCAGCGGTACCTATACGATGTTGAATGATGTCCGTTCTTCCCGTTTTACCGTCGCCGTTGGCAAATATGGTGCTATATGTTTCTAGTAGTCGTTTGGCCATTATCTTTTCCTGTCCATCTAGCTCATTTAAACAGGTATCCAGAGTTAAGATCAGCGATCGTCCATTCACAGCTCCACTCACGTTTAGATTATTGTTGCTCCGACTTATTTGTGAAACGGGGATTGTGGGGCAGTCCGTTACGGGAACCAGCTTTTGCACCTTTGAGCTAGTCCTTTTTAGTTTAACGTTGGGTTTTCTCCAGAGAAACCACGAGCGTTTTCTGGTCCTCGCTTTCTTCCATTCTCTTTTCCCTTGCGTGGTGCATCACAATCCCATGAAAAGTGCCCAGCTTTTCCGCAATTATAACATTTCCCGTCGGAGCCCTTGCGTCCGGTTGACATCATTTGAGTCATAGTCTTTATGAGATCCCTCACACTTTTCTCCAGGGATTCGTTCGGTTCCACTTCCACGCGATGGACTCTATGCACTGGTTTGCTTAACAGACTTGCTGTTTCCTGTGTCAATGCAAACGACACTGTTTCCGCGAATGTCCTTTTCGGCGTAGAGTACGTTGCTCGTTTTGTATCTGCATCCTTCAAGCCATTGACGAACGCCTGGGTTTTGAGTATTTCGATTACCTCCGCGGGTGCATCTGCGTTTGCCAAGTACGCGAGCCGTTCTATCTCCATTGCATATTCTTGTAACGGCTCGTTTGCTTTTTGGTGGCGATTCATCAACTCTATCTGGAACATCTGCTTCCTATGATCGCTGCCGTAACGCCGTTCAATCGCAGCCATTATTGCGTCATAATTGCTACGATCACTTTCAGGAACAGTTTGTAGCACATCGGCGGCGGGGCCTTTCAGCGATACCACCAACACTGCCACTTTGTCCGTCCTTGTCCAATGATTAGTTTGTGATGTCGTCTCGAACTGTAGTTTAAAAACTTCAAGCCATTGACGAACGCCTGGGTTTTGCGTATTTCGATTACCTCCGCGGGTGCATCTGCGTTTGTCAAGTGCGCGAGCCGTTCTATCTCCATCGCATATTCTTGTAACGGCTCGTTTGCTTTTTGGTGGCGATTCATCAACTGATTCTCCCTGCGTGAGGACTGTTCCGCCATTTGATTTTCCATGCGTGAAGACTGCTCCGCCAATTGTTGTGCCATTGCTTGTAACAGCACGTTCATGTCGAATGCTAGAGTTGGTTGGGGTTCCATCAGCTGCTCCTTGACCTCGGATGAAGGTCCCGTAGCACCTTGGTAAAACTCATAGGTTTCAACTTCGATGCCCTCATCCTCCAGAGCCTTCCGCAATCGTGCTTGCAGTTCCGCCTTTTGTCCTGTTCCGGGCAATCGTCGAGATTCCAATTCGTCCCTCAATTGAGGTATTCTTAGGTCGGCAAACTTTACCATTGTCCACGATCACTCCGCGATCACACTTCTGACACCAATTGTTACGTTTTTACTTCGCACACGACCGTTAAACTACATCCAGTTTAAAACGATCCGTTCTTTTACGTGAGTTCAACCGCTGGATCGCAAGAGTGCTCCAATGTTCAGGGACAACCTCTTTCTGCTCCGGTAAATTCCTCAATTCCTCGTCTCCTGTAGCTCTCCTTTTTCTTGATTCTTCCACGTGTTCTCTGGTGGTTCCGTCTGCTTCTGACGTTTTTGCCAGTTTCGTGTATTCTCCAGTATTCCTCTAGATGGCTCCAGAATCGGTGTGTTGATGTCGTATTAGTTGGCTTAAGGCTCGGTGCGACGCCATGAGGTCACGCTAACTGTTGACAAGTGTGTCGGTTTTGAATTTGAACTAGTGGTTGAAATACAAGTCTGAATTTCACACAAATGGCAATATCATATAAGCGTGTACTTACAAATCATCAAGGCTCGAGCTGTCAAACTGTTGCGTGGTAGCCTCCACCACTCCCAATATAAATAAACAACAAACAATAGACAAGCCCACGTTTTGAATCGCTTATATGGCACGAGAAAAGTGGTGTGGCAGATTTATTACAAGGAAAAAGAAAAAGTTATAATATACATATTTAAACATACAGTCCACATTTTAAGTTAACATCAAATACGAGCAGATTAACATACCTGCATTCGTTAAAATGTGGACTTCGAAAGAACAGTTGCGGTGGGGTTCTCTTCAGGGAGGCGACGAGATGGCGAAGAAGATGGAGAGAGAGAGTGTAGAAAGTAGAAGAAAGTTGATTAACAGCCGTCGGCGAGGCTAGTAGACAATTTACTCTCGTGAAAAGAAAAACGTAGAAAGAAAAGTCCGAAGGTTACGCGCGGATTAAACTAACATTAAAAACGAATTAGAAAAGTTTAAGAGTAAACATTAAAATAGCTGAAGAACGGAAGTGTAACGCGCGAAACCACGCCAAACCCTAGAAAAATTGTGCTCATATCAGTCGACGTCAGTTAGGATTAATTTATATTCTCGTGTTAAAGTGAAAAGAAACTAAATAAATTGTATACCTCCTGTGTGATTTATTCAACCGTGTTTTTGTTTGGTGACGTCAATCAAAAGTCTTGCAATTTTGGGGCCGATGAACCTAGGCTCGGAACAGTGCACTAGGTGGTCCAGTTGCGGTGCGGTACTGAGTGACACCGGTTGAGGCCGGTGGCAATTACAGCTGCCATGCGAAAACCCACAGATAAACAAAAACTAAATCCTACGAATTAACAGACAGTCAAGATTGACTTAATCGCAGCCGCCCGCAGAGAGTCCTACGTAATTGTTAAATGTTAAGTAATATGTATACTCTAAATTCAATGTGTGACATTCGTGTCCATCATCACTCATCCACTGAGTGCCTAAATAAACCTTGAGCACATTAAAGAACATACAACTATAACAAGCCAATGGAACAAACTTGCACATTAAGATACATGTTGTGCGAGCATCAAGGGCAGCAGTGTTCTTATTGAGGATAACCAGAGAGGAACAGGTGTAGCATCAGCGGAAGAAGTCCGAAAGAAGTGTAAAGTTGTGCTAGTTCACCATATACCATATACGTTTCACAGCCCAGAAGATGGTGCCCGCTATCTAGTGTAACATTTAGCCACACGACCACAAACCACCAGCCACGACTGTAACATTAATTAACAAACCACCGGTAACATTAAGTGGCATAAACTACCGGTCACAACTGTAACATTAATTGGAATCTGTAATCAAACATTTTATGGTCGTTCGAGCCTGAACATTTGCAACTTGATGGGTTTATCTCCTGTAACATCTATAATTAAACATTTTATGGTCCTTCGAGTCGGATCATTCGCGACTTGTTGGATTGTCGTCGCTGGGTATCTATCATCTTACATAAACTTAAAAGACATGTAATGCCAATCTTTCAATGCTCTATCATATTTATATATTTAAATTAATTTAGTTTCAAAAGAAAATGTTGACCGAAAATAGAAATACATATTTCCCCTAAACTAATCTACTGTTCTCACTTCAAACAATTATTAAATTATTTGATATTTATTCATGATTATTACATTGAAATCATGGTATAATATGCAATGTTAGTGGTTGAAATACAAGTCTGAATTTCACAGAAATGGCAATATCATATAACCGTTTACTTACAAATCATCACGGCTCGAGCTGTCAAACTTTCAAACTGTGAGACACATAATTCATTCTGTACACTACTGATGTCGGTAGTGTAGATAGACAGAAACATTTCGTCCACTCCCACAAAAAGTTGTCAGTTTCGTTATTGGTTAAAATTTTTCACGAATTTTCCGGAACCGCGATTTGTAATAAAATGAATTAAATTAAATAAATCTCATTTATAAAATCACAATTAAGTCGCAAATTTGAACATCATTTTATATAACCATCAAATAATTATCGAACAGTTAAATTCCGTTTCGTCCCGTTCTTTTTTGTTTTGTTTTTTTATTTTTTTTATTGCACGTCATTTACTATCCACCCAGGTTGACAGAAAAGAAACTTCATCGTCCCCCTAAAAAACGGATCGCATTTTTCACCGTGAAATTCTGAAAATTTTGCCTTTGTGGTGTAATAATATTTTTACTAGTACGTACTAGGTAATGGTAGTGCGTTCCGCGAGCATCGAAGAATATTTTTGTTCAAAAATTAAAAAATTAGAAAAACTTGTTAAATATTTATGGGACCGCCGTGGAAAGTTTCAATACCGAGAGTGCTGTAAATTCGATGTGCTTTGAATTTAAGTTAAAGTATCAATATGATCAGCTTAATTTGCCCACGGAAAACATTAAGAATTGGACAGAGTGTCCTGGCCCAATATAGAAACAGATGTAAGTTGAAATAATTACTATACTTTATTTAGGAATTTTACATTGTGAATATATCGACCACTGGATTACATCAGCGTTTGTTTTGACTATTTCTTCGGCCAACTTGATTAGACATTGTGGATCCGTTTTTTTTATCATTATCTATTTTTAATGTAGGTTACTACATCATCGTTGCATTTTCTTGTTGATGCCTTATGTAAGTGTTGTAAATTTCGTCGGTGTTCTTGAACCATTGGACCATGGTTAAACGATAGGCTAACTTTTACGGGTATTTTTTGTGTACATCGCTACGGTGACGATTTCCGTCAAGTGTCTGATGATGTGATTAATAAGCTTCGTCAAAGAATATATCGTTCTCTTTTCAAGCGTGTGCTTTCTGTTTGAATAGAATTTTAGATTAATACCTGGCGATTACCGGAGTTCGGAAGGGAGGTGTTTATAGCCGAAACCTGTATGATGAGGTAGACTTTGAATAATTTCGCTGGCATCTTACATACACATTTAAGTTGAATACAATTCTATAACTTATTTCTGGGCTTTCTCTTATTTGAATGAGAACTTGGTGGAAAATCACACACTACGCACTAGGCTACGTACGTCTGATGATATATTATTTTTCTTTCCCAATCTCATTGATATCTTTCTAATGTGCTTTTCCTTTTCGTTATTAATACACATTATTATAAAATTTATTTAACTAAATCTCTTTCAAGAAAGATAAATATGTACAAGGTGAATATATAAGCGATAGTGAGGCTACAGAAGACTATTTGTCAATTTATTGTCACAATTTAAATGTACAAATAATACATTATCTATGTAAGGAACAACCAACAGATTAGTGACCTTAAGATCCACCTAGGACCAGAATATCTATAAGAAATTTCCAGACTAGGCAACTTGCCATAATTTGACAGGAATTTGGAGGTAATTGCTGAACCTTCACACTAAAAACGAACTGTCAATTGACGCACGCACAACCATATATACATCGTATCCTCAGCTAAGCTACCGCTTGGACTAATAGGCGATGTCTTAATAAAATCTTATTTCAAGAATAACGCTCATAAAGGGATTTGGAAAGATCTGCGGGGGTTCTTTAAGGCTCGCCCGAAGAACCACCCATCGTCCTAACCCAAATCCCCTTTCCCAACCTGCAATACCATTACCGATTATAGCCTCTTACCTGCATATGAGCAGTTCATAGCTCTCCTTAAATTATTTCTTACCTGAAATATAAGCCCACGGCAAGATCATCACCTTGCCATGGCATCAAACCATCATATCTACCAAACCATTTCGGTTCATCTTACATGAATCATTTAGGAACCTGATCGGTTCCTCTAGGCGGCAACATGTCCATCAAACACACTCCAATCCTTCTTTGTCGTCTTGTTCCAACAATCCGTTGCTCCAAAAAGACAAGTCGGGCAACTTGCTGCAAGCCAAATTTCCGATGATCGATCGCCTAAACCGGTAACCGATCATCGAGTTGGACTCGACCATAATTGTTGTCCCAACAATCAAATCAACGGCCGCGTCCCACGATCTGTTTTTCTAAATCAAACACACAGTAATCTCACTGCGTGTATTTTTCCCTACCATCCGTTGGTCCATAGTCAAGCTGGATAAGTTATATGCTTGCACATCTGCAAGTCAAATTCCCCATTATCGGTCGCACAAGCGATAAACGATCATCGAGTTGCACACGACCCATGATTGTTTATCCAAACGATCATATCAATGGTCATGCCCTATGGTTCGTTCCCAAACCAAACATGCACATCTTAGTCCCCCTACACCGTAGGCAAAGTTTCTGTTGACTTAACGTCAATACAGCCAGCCTCCGCACACGATCATCTATTTGATCAGCTGCATGATTGATTTCTCTCCGAAGCACCCTTCGCATTTTCGTTTGTCCTTACTTCCAGTGAATGGGCATTCTACCAGACCTGTACTGTCACAATGGAGATACTTCCATTAAAACCCAAATCGATCGTTCATGGGTCATCACCAAAGAAAAAGATACGATTTGCTCCTCCCACATCGGTGGAAATCCACAATCGTCGCGACTGGTTGTATGTTCTCGGCAACAGCCAGCGAGTCAGATTACATCTTCCGTGAGGTACACACGGAGTGCGGTTGCGTTTCGAATCTATGTGAGACCACCGTTCCTTTTATAACTACGCAATTACGCTAAAACATCCATATCTGTTCGTTAAATTCCAACGAAAGAAAACCGATTAACAGTTCAATAAATATTCAAACTTGTGTTCTTGTAACCGATGTCGATTTAAATTAAACAATAGACCCTGTATTCGTCAATGTGGCTGCGACGTTTTATGCTGAGTTAACCTCAAGACTCGATTAACACTTAATAAATATCCAAACTTGTGTTCTTGTACGCGATGCAGAGTTAGGTTAAACAATAGATGCTGTATCCGGCAAGTGAATGTTATATTTTATGCAGAGAAACTTTAAGGCACGACTATCAGTTTAATAAAGATACAAACATTAACATCTGAGTTTTAATTTCCTGCTTACTTGGAGGTTTCTTTCCACGAACAATTTGCAGTGAGACCAGCGGCAAGTGTTGGGGAGGTTAGTGAATCCGTGTCATACTGACACACCAGACGACCAAAACCCCACAGAACCGCAGTATGGGCGGAAGAGGCAAAAAAGAATCACGTACTTAACACGCAAAAGCTCTTATTTGCATTGATTAAATTCACGTGTTATCATTGTCGCGACCGTTTCCCTCTCTTGAGTCCATTCAATTTTCGGAAATTTTAATCATTAGTCATTATCTAAACTCGCTTAAACTCTTTTCTGAAGTAGCCTTTTCCATCTTTGTCTACAATCCAGTTAAGTCGTTCAATTTATTGTTTTGACGATATAAAGGTTGTGGGGGTTCTTTAAAGGCTCGCCGAAGAACCACCCATTTTCCTAAACCCAACTCCCCATTCCCAATCATTATCTCTTACCTGTATACGAGCAGTACAAAGCTCCCCTTTCAACCATTTCTAACCTGAAAGAAATCGGCTCTCCATTACCGCATACATCAATGCATCTCAGCGTTGATCTGAAACGAAAAACATTTCGGCTTCCGTACTAGGTAACTGCAATAAACTATGTAAACAATCATCGGAATCCCTGTCTGCCTACGTTTTCTGTCCCACATGTGCGCTGCAGATTTTCATAGTTTATCTGTACCCACGGCGATTTCTCTCCAACCATCAAAGTATAGCGCAACTCGCGCCTAGCTGCCAAGAGCCGAATTCTCTGTCAGTGTAAATATTCACACTGGAATTCGAACCTTGAGGCACTATGGAGGCCAAATACAACCGACGTAGTTGTATACACAACCGCGATCGTGTACCCATCCTATGTTCCCTGTTACATCGAATTTTCAGCAGCTCCAGCCAATTATCCCCGACTGGTTGCATAAGCGGTAAACATGCAACGAATTGGACGCGAGCCTAATGTGTTCACCTCAAACAACGTGCAACGGTCTCGTCCCATGTTCGTTGCTAATACAAACAAATGTCCATTTCAGCGCTGGCCTGTGGGATTGTTTATCCCATATATCCTCTATCGTTTACGATAGCAATTCTTTCAGCCTCTATCCATGTTCATTTGTTTGAACAGCTGCATGATGGATCTCTCTTCTTTCACATCCAACCGTCGATGCATTATCGTTTGTCCTCACTTCCAGTGTATGGACATCCAACCAGATTTGAACGATCACATTGGAAACCCTTCCAATTCAACCAAACTGATTTTTCATTGGTCGCCACTAGAAAGAAATACCGATTCGCTTCTCACCACAGCGGTGAATACCCACCCGAGTTCCGACTGGTTGTACGATTGACTCAACGTCTCAAGGAGTCAGATCTTACCCGTTGAACCACGCACACATATCGGATACGTTGCGTGTCGAAGTTCCCTTCAGTTTGAAGAGTACAAATGGGTTTAAATAAACTCTCACACTTTTAAGTTGCCATTAGAGCAGCGGTTTCCAACCTTTATGCTACCACGCCTCCCGGAAAAAAAATTTTTTTTCCGCGCCTACCCTACCTCTTATTGTTTTAATAGTTAAATAATATAAACACGTTTTAAATAATAAAAACTTTATTACAAAAAAAACTGAAAACTACAATCAACAGAATAACAAGGTTTAGCTATAACATACACATATGTGTATATTTATTTTTATATAAAATTATTTTTAAACATTTAAACCAACTACATCTATCGCATAAAAATTTAATGCGTGAGTTGTTGTTGTTTTACTGGCACAAAGTTTACCAAATCTTGGGGGCAATGTGGAGAGTGCCACTCGTAACTCTTTTCCGACTACTAACCTGGGTCGATATTTGGTTTTCATTGCAGCCAGTGCCGAAAAGCCCGTTTCGCATAAGTACGACGTTACAAACGGTAGAAGTGTAGGAAATGTCTTCGTCACGTGCCGGCTTTGGCACAGGCTCACAAAGATTTCCTATCATGTTCATGTGTGAGATGCACTTTTAACTCATTGTCACGGCCATGAAATACTCCACCTATTTTCCAACGATCGAAAGTTCACTGTTCAATACGATGAGAAAAGAAACTCCACGGAATACCTCGGACAATCGTTCACCAAGCAAGAAATAAAACGTACGGTGGTATTGTTTCGTATGAATGTTGTTTATTTTGATTTACCACTAAATTTTGACATTCGAACAGTTAATGCAATTTACAAATGGTTTATTGGTTTTCACAAAACTATTGTTAAATTAAGTTGCACAGTTTCAAGGATCACGTAATTGTCTGTGTCCGACTTCGACTCTGGGGTGCACTCCGGTACGCACCCCATGCTCACTCTACTAAGGGGGAAACGCGGAACAGCGATGTGCGATCGTTGGTGGTTGAAATGAGACTCCGCGTTGCTCTGCTCGATGCAGAGCCACTTCGCAACTGGGGTGAGTTTCCTCGAGAGAGAAAGTCTTTCTTTCGTGGTGAAAGCAAGGAAGAAGGACTTGATAATGTATGTGTATGTGTGATCGTGTAGATCATAGTGTTTATCGATGCGTTTCGGCACAGGATAAACGAAACCTAAAACAAGGGAAAAAGAACAAAGGGAGGAGCGATCCAAGGCATCGTTCTGTAATGAGGGTTCAGCTAAATAAATACGCTGCCACTCATTAAGTGCTAATCGGTTTGGGATACATCATACAATTTGTATATCGTATCTTTGGTCGTTGTAAGAAACGGATTCTTTATTTGCATTTGTTTATGCTATTGAATTCGAATCCGGTGGCTAAGCGCGAAGTTGACGATTATTTGGAGATTCAAACAAAGGAGCACTTCTGGGAGGAGTGGTTGCAGCTGAATCAATAGTTGCAAGTCATTGAGAAGCAATTTAGATGGTTACACAATGACGGCTGTGTATATCATCTATGCCGATTGTATATGGCATCTATGGCGACTCAAGGGTCAGATTCCAATGTGAATCTAGAGAATTCGGTTCTTGGCAGCTAGGCGCGAGTTGGGTTATGCTTTATTGGTTGGATAAAAGGCGCCGTGGATACAGATAAACTAGGAAAATCTGCACGCAGGTGTGAGACAGAAAACGTAGGCAGGCAGGGTGCCGTTGATTGTTTCCATAGTTTATTGCGGTTACCTAGTACGGCAACCGAAATGTTTTTCTTTTCAGAAAAATGCCGAGATGCCTTGATGCATGCGAGGATGGTGTACCGATTGCTTTCAGGGAAATTGAGGGTGCTTGAGGGTGCTAATGCGATTGCATAAAAAACTATGGGATTTCTGGAGCTTTAGGGGCTCACCGCTAAGATTCACCTAAAATTGAATTAAGGTTTCATTTTGAAACTTTTGTTTTAATAGGCTATCGCATGATAATTCTATCAGTTTTTCCTTTTCAATGGTTGTCAGCTCAAATTCGTCATCTTCATTGTCGATAAATGGATTCTATACCCACAAAAACTTTGAGAAATCAAGGTCTTTAAAATTATTTGAAAACCAGCACTAAATCATCCAAGTGTTCAATAAAAAGATTCTTACTTGTTTCAATATTGGCTGTGGCCCAAAGATCTTTTGACAGTGAAAACATGTCCAACTCATTCTGCAACCACTCAAAAATGTATCCATTCGTCTAAAAAATATTTTATTAATATAAATTAAAATAAATAATCATCATCATCATCGGCACTACAACCGGGAGCCGGTCTTGGCCTTATTTAGCAAGTCCTGAGGCTTGTTAAATTTTCCATAATGATTTTTTCCGGGCAAGGTCATTAGTCTTGCGCCAGAGGCCCCCCGACGGGGAATCGAACCCCGGTCTCCCGCGTGACAGGCGGGTATACTAACCACTATGCTATCGAAGAACAAAATAAATAATAGTTTAAATAAAAAAAAATGCTAACGATTATTTTCAGAAAGAAATCACGTCAAAAACAATTAAAAAAAAAACATTATTACACCCAGTTGACACTTTAGCTACGAGTGACGTTTAAATTTGTGGTTATTGTTTTCATGCAACTAGCGGTCATTTTGTGCATTACCGAGACAGAGCGTTTGCAAACGCGGCATTTTTAAATTTCTCCGCTCCAGATAATTTTTTTAATAGGAGTTAAATATATGTAAATGTTAAAAAAAAAAAAAACATTCATGCACTGAATTTTCACTGTTACGTTAAGATATGAAGTTTTATTTATTTGTAGATATTATGGTATAAAAATTAATTTATTAAAAAATGTTGGCGCCTCCTTGCTACTCCCTTCGCTGGGTTATGAAACAATAAGGACACCTTATTATTATTATTATTATTTATTGGCCTGTAGGAACCCGGAAGTTCATGACCTCACCGACTCGGCTCCGCCATTGTTCCCTGTCCTGTGCGCTCTTCTTCCACGTTCGACCATCCGATCCGATCTCCTCGAGGTACAATCTAACATTGTCCTCCCATCTCCATCGTGGCCGTCCTGTCGGCCTCTTTCCCGTTAGTTTACCGTCAAGAATTCTATGCACGGTCCTATCATCGCCCATTCGCGCTACGTGTCCGGCCAATCTTAATCTTCGCGACTTGATTACCCTCACTATTGTAGGTTTGCGGTATAGCTCTTCCAATTCGTGGTTGTGGAGTTTCCTCCATTGTCCTACCTCCTCACCATATTTACCACCAAAGATACCCCTTTAAACGTTTTCTCGAATACGCGGAATTTGTTCTCTTCCCGTTTTGTGAGAGCTCATGTTTCGCATCAGTATAGAGCAATCGGCATGATTATGGTTCTATAGACACGGAGCTTTATATTACGTGATAGCAGTTTGGATTTCAACAGTTTACTGAGTGCATGCCAACTAGCGTTGCCGGAGTGTTGTCTTTTGTTAATTTTCTTCGACATTTCGTTACTGGCCGTCAGTATTGTTCCCAGGTATTGAAATTCTTTAACTTTTTCAAATATATTGCCCCTGACGTTTATATGTGTTCCCTGAGTTCCACCTGCTCTGGCTATAATCATGTATTTCGTTTTGTCTTCATTTATTTCTAGGCCCACCTCTTCTGCCGCTTGCATGATGATTTGACTGTTTTTACTTACAGTTTCTAGATTATCGCCCAGAACGGCGATGTCATCCGCATATGCGAGCACTTGTGTGACCGCGTTCAGGGATGATCCGGTCATGTTGTCGTCTTATACCTTTCCGATGACATACTCGAGTACAAGGTTAAAAAGAAACGGTGATAGACCATCTCTCTACTTTAGTCCGTCCCGGATTTCAAATGGTTCTGAGTGGTGGTTTTCTATTCTAACTCGCCCTTTGTTTTCGTTCATGCAAATTTGAATGAGGGCATCATCTTTTTTCGTGATCCCCAGCTCAACCACAATATGGTAGAGTCTTTGCCTTGCGACTGAGTCGTAGGCTTTTTTGAAGTCAACGAACAGTTGGTGAACCGTCTCTCCGTATTCCCATTTCTTTTCGAGCAGTTGCCTTATTGTGAACATCCGGTCGCTTGTTTTTAGGCGGAATCCGCATTGGTAGCCTCCCAGTATTTCTTCTGCGTACGGTGTGATTCTTGCCAGTATGACATTTGTTAATATTTTGTATGTGGTTGGGAGCAATGATATTCCTCTGTAATTTTCGCAGTCAGATCTGTCGCCTTTTTTGAAAATGGGGATGACTATTGCGGTTTTCCATTCTTCCGGAATGACTTCATTGTCCCATATTGTTTTAACCAGTTGGTGGATCTTTCGAGCGGTTGCCTCTCCTCCGTGCTTCACAAGCTCTGCCGGTATGCAATCGACTCCGGGAGCCTTGTTGTTTTTCAGTCGGTTTCCACTTCAAGATGTTGTGCAGTTGCTTAGACCGACCGATGCCCCTTTGGAGAATGTGGGTCACATGTTAGATGAAATTCATTTTTGGGGTATAAATGACCCCAAGATATTTCATCTTGTCCTGTGGTCTAATCGTAGTATCTCCCATTTTTATTCGAATATTCTGCGAATATCGAGAAGTAGGTTGGAAGTGTTTACTACTCAGAATTATAGCTACTGCTTTAGATGGGTTAAGACGAATTTTCGATCGTCCAAGTGACGGTTGAGTCGATTTGTTGCGAGGTTAGGGCCTTTGGTTGACGTGTACACCAGGACGTCATCCGCGTAGCATATCTGTTTTACTCTCCCGTCCACAGGGCGAGGAATATCGGAGGTGTAAATATTGAATAAGATGGGGCCTAGAATGGAGCCCTGTGGTACGCCTGCAGCGGCGTGAAAAGTTCGGGAAAGCTTTCCATTCACTCTAACTTGGAAGGTTCTGTTTCGAACGAACTGGTAGATGATGCTACATAGCGTTCTACTGACGCCAGTATTTAATAGTTTAAAAGCGAGACCTTCGATCCAAGTCGTATCAAAAGCTTTTTCAATGTCTAGGCTTACCACAACGGTGGGTTCCTTATTAAAGAGCCGCACGCAGACGTGGTTTTGAAATATGTTGAGAGCCATAGTGGTGCTGTTCAGTGGTTTACTCTACCATCCACAGGGCGAGGAATATCTGAGATGTAGATATTAAATAAGATGGGGCCTAGAATGGAGCCCTGTGGTACGCCTGCGGCGGCGTTGAAAGTTCGGGAAAGCTTTCCATTCACTCGAACTTGGAAGGTTCTGTTTAAAACGAACTGGTAGATTATATTACACAGCGTTTTACTGAGGCCAGTATTCAGTAATTTAAAAATGAGACCTTCGATTCAAGTCGTGTCAAAAGCTTTTTCAATGTCCAGGCTCACCGCAACGGTGGGTTCCTTATTAAAGAGCCGCACGCAGACGTGGTTTTGAAATATGTTGAGAGCCATAGTGGTGCCGTGCGCTCTTTGAAATCCAAATTGGAAATCAGGTATTAGGTTCCAGGCACTGATAAAGTTATTTAGTTTCTCGTATATGAATTTTTCATATATTTTGCTGATGCAAGTGAGAAGCGAAATAGGGCGAAAGCTTGAGGGGTGATACGTTGGTTTCCCAACTTTTGCTATGGGACAAATAATAGCGTGCCTCCAAGCTTGGGAAAAGTACCCCATGTTGTAAGCATGGTTGAACAGAATGGAGAGCTTTATAAAAAATAAGGCAGAAAGCCTTCGCAACGAGTGGTATGACATGTTGTCGATACCGGGTGACTTCTTAGGGTTTCGAGATTTAACCAGGCTCTGTAGGGTATTTGGTGCGATGAAACCGTGACCATTATCACGTGTGTCATTGAAGTATGCACTGTTAGTTGGGTTAAAGACAACAATTGGCTCGTTGAAGTCGTCCAACTTACTGTGGACCTCTGAACTAATGATCGCATTAGTATCCGGGTCGCCATCTTGGAGAGTAAGTTTGTGATTATTTTCGAAGGTCTCTCCGATGATATTTGCTTTATTGGTGTCGTTATTACCAACAACACCATTGTGTATGATTGGCCCAGTGATACGAGAAGTGCCACATAATTTTTTAACATTTTTATAAACGTTCTGGTCCACCTGAATACCCTTCAGTTTGTCTTCCAATTGTCGGGTACGATTGTTTTGGAATCTCTGTTTTATCAGTGTACCAATATTGTGAATAATGGATCGCAATAATGGCTCTCTTTGCGTAAAGCGGTGATGATATCTCATTCTGCAAAGCGTTTAACGCTCCCGGATGAGACGGAGAGTGAAGTCTTCATGAGGAATCTGATAAGTCTTTTCAAGTTTGTACTTCGGGTCATGAGTCTCCGAAGTTTCAACTAGAATCTCGTGAAGTCGTTTTGCAGCGTTGTTTATCTCAACCGTCGTTAGGATCCTATCAGTGGGAAGAGAGTTGAAGTTGTCCCAATTTGTCCGCCCATAATCGGGTATGTATCTCATATGAGCCCGGGATGCTCGATAGCCGTGAATGGATGTGGTCACATCGTTGTGGTCAGATACACCCGCTGAAACTTGAGGAGGAGTGGTTTGGGGAAGTAAGTCTTTGGACACAAAAAATATGTCCAGAATTGAGTCACCTCGAGTACCAATCATAGTTGCGACTATTTCGAAGTTGAGGGCATAAGTGTTTTCGATGTACCATTGGTACAGTTTTATGCCATTTGGGCAAGAGACAGAGTTGTTCCAGTGGGGATGTCTGGAGTTAAATTCGCCGCCTACAATGAAAGATGTACGCCCCGAGGACCTTATTAGCTATCTAATATATAATATCCCAATATCTTCGGGATTAATGGGGCCAATATTGGATTTATGCGAGTGGTATACGGAGTATATATTCACTCTGCCATTGTTAGCCAGATGCAGTTCAACCCCAGACACCTCTATGGACTCAAAGTGTGGGAGGTCAATAGCTTCATGGCGGGAATGCCTCTCCTGTTTCTGCAATTCGTATTTATATATGATGAGTCTTATCCCGTTCTGATATGGATTGTGGGTACTACCCCTGGTAGTTTTCCTATGTCTGGTCAGAATAGTCTGTGGTTCTTATCAGTGGTATTTGTCCACTGTTTGAATGGTATTGTTTGGGGATGCTATCAATTGGATTTTTCCTCTGTTTGGTTTGAATTAACAATGTGGTATTTTCCCTCTGTTTGAATGGTATTGTTTGGGGATATTATCAATTGGATTTTTCCTCTGTTTGGTTTGAATTATCAATTGATGTTCCTGGGGTTTTTCCTAAGAGATTATATTATTTTCCGGAAGTATTTAATTATGATTGTTAACTCGCGCACCTCTCGCACAAAAGATGACCGTTCTGGTCGATGGTCAGAATGTAGTGCTCCCGAAGCCCTACCATCCTCCCACAATCCCAATATACCCATTTCCATATTATATACCTATTACACATATTAGACGTATCCCCATATTAACCTATACCCACTTCCATATCATATATATATTTCCTATATTAGATGTATCTACATATCAATCTAAACACATTTCCCAAATATATCCCATCCGTTCTCCCATTTCCCCATACGATATATATATCCGACCATTATCCCATTTTCCTAAACGAATTGCCTAAAATCGTCATTCTACATACATAGCAGCTGCAGCTGCGGTTGTCTAATACAACGATCCCAGAATCGTTACCAAGCAAATATAACAAATACAAATACTCGACGTGACGATTCTGAGATCAAATCAAGCAACCAGCAGCTGGTAAAAGAATAAATCCTTGTCGCACAAGCCATAAACCAAATTCGAGCAACCATAGCAGCTGCTCGATTCTGATTGGCGAAAACACGCTCACGCGTTGCTGGCTTTCGGGTACCTGGAGAGCAAGATGACCCTTTTTCCCCAGATTCGACTTCGTTCATCAAAAACTTAACGAAAGAATAATGTAAAAAGAGAGAATTTGTACTTTTACGGAGAGTCAAACAATAGCCTCCGAACGATGCGGTCGAGTGGATAGTCGTGAGTTGGCTGCTGATCAATATAAGAATTCAATACAAAAGAAAAAAACGATCTTTGATTACCGTTATTCGAGTTC
This sequence comes from Microdon myrmicae, assembly GCA_963931805.1. Classification (NCBI taxonomy): domain Eukaryota; kingdom Metazoa; phylum Arthropoda; class Insecta; order Diptera; family Syrphidae; genus Microdon; species Microdon myrmicae. The sequence goes on along the minus strand of OZ007497.1, from coordinate 179,014,405 downwards.
AGTATTTAATTTATTTTAATTAGTTTTACACGATTCTGAATGAACGTCTTTGTTGTGTAAATCAAATAAATCGGCATTATAGAAGGACAGAAAGAAATAAATCGGCGTTCTAGTCTTCTAACTCAGCAAAGGAAAGTTGCATGTTTTAAAATTCAACCAGTCAGGAAAAGGATTAGTCCCCGCTCTTCCCTCGGACGAGACGAGGAAGCACGGCCGGCGGACGTTATAACAAGAACATAATTCGTTTTTTCGTCCGACGAGGACGAAGGTTTCAAAGTGACTTTCCATCGTGTTCGATCATTCGATCGAAGCAAACTTAATTACGTTACCTGGGTCAATGTGCTATTCCTTTTCGCTGATATAACAAGCAATCGGTTGTTTTAGGATATTTTTATTGGCCAGCATACATTTTGTTTGATCCCTCAGTAGTTTACTGTATTGTACCTTGGTATTGTTATTTGGGATTTCCAGTAATGTTTACGATTGATAATAACCATGGGGTTTTCGGGTAATTATATTTTAATGGACAACGGTGTTAAGGATGTTTTTGTATATCTTAATTGTATTTTTGTCCAGCCAGTTTATTCATAGACACCGTCCTTTGTTCCGTTTGGGAGACGTTTTCTTAGATTGAATTAATGGGAACGGTGCTACCATCGAGTTTTCTTCTCAGACGTATGTCTGGACTCTGGTTTTATTTGCAATGATACCGCTAATTGATTAATTTAACATTAGTAAATCCTAAGGGGGGTTCACATTCTGTGATTCTAAATATGATGGGTGTTGATCCGGTATACTATATGTGTATTCGAACTGAACAATCATAACATCTAATAGCTTCTTAAATATTTCTCCTTACAGCGGTTAGATTGTACCACTACATACCGGCGAATGTGAATATACACATAATACCATCAATTACTTCTCCACTTCGACATGGTTCCTATCGGCATTCGGTGTCCATTCTCAATCTTAGTAGTAAATGGGAATCTAACAATCGAGTTCCTCAATATCGATCTTTAATGGTGAGCAATTACCTGTGTGAGAGTTCCTCATCAAAAGTCGAAGAAACTGTTAAAACGCTGAAGAACAAACAGAAAGAGCAAGAGCAAAAGGAAAGTGCCCAAATACCAACACTACATGCTGAAACGATCAAAGAAGTTGTGGTGAAAAAGAAATCGCTTCCACAACGGATATGGGAAGAAATCTTACATTACTACCATGGATTTCGATTGTTATACCTCGATTTAAAGGTATGTCAAAAACTCGTTGTCAAACTCATTAGTGGGAATAAATTGAACAGACGTGAGAACAAACTTCTCATTCGAACAACATCTGATCTCTTCCGGCTCCTTCCATTTTCGATATTCATCGTGATACCGTTTATGGAACTTCTGTTACCATTATATTTAAAGTTCCTGCCAGGAATGTTGCCGTCTACCTTTACAACAAAACAACAACATGAAAATCAATTAAAAAGCAACCTCAAAATGAAACTGGAAGTAGCTAAATTCTTGCAGCAAACTTTAGATGAAATGGTGGTACAAAATAAAGAGCGTAAAAGTGAGGATGCTAAGGAATTTACTGACTTCTTTAAAAAGATTAAAACTCGACCCCACGATTTCATCGATAATAAGGACATCATAAAATTTTCAAAGCAATTTGAAGATGAAATTACAGTGGATTCATTAACCCGAGAACAATTAACTGCCCTATGTCGTGTATTGGAAGCAAATACTGTCGGGACAAGGAATATGCTACGTTTTCAGTTACGTTTACGACTACGAAGTATAGCCGCCGATGATCGTGTTATATCTCGCGAAGGTGTTAACTCCTTGAATCTTTTTGAACTCCAGCAAGCATGCAAGATGCGTGGAATGCGGGCGTATGGATTATCAATAGAAAAACTACATCATCAACTACAGGAATGGATTAATTTGAGTGTTAACGAAAAAGTCCCCCTTACACTCTTGCTACTGTCCAGAGCTTTAATGATTGCCGACGATGTACCGACGGAAGACAAACTGAAACAAACTATTCGTGTACTGCCCGATGCAGTGGCCGCACAAACGAGAGCTGCTATTAGTGAACGAGAGGGTAAAATCGATCACCAGACTCAAATTGAAATCATTAAGGAAGAACAGCGCCAAATCCAAGAAGAGCACGAAGAGGAATCAGAACTGGAGAAGAACAAACAAATAGCTACTCCAGTTGATTCAATTATCCGAACTAAGACCAAATGTGCCGATGGAGCTACTATATCACCTAAAGATGCTCAACTACTTGGAGAGGCATTGAAGTCGGTTGTTGACAAACATCTATTGGCCGAAAAGGAAGCCATTCGAGATTTGAAGGAAGAAATCCAGGATTATAAAGAAGATGTGGAAGAACTTAAAGAGGTTCCGTGTAGTTTTTTTTTTAAATTTAAATCATAAGTTAATACATATGAGTTATTTCAAACCATAGATTGCTACTTCTGAAGCTGTTAATAATGTTAAAGAAAGTCGCGGCGCCAAGATCTTGTTTAAGAAAGTCACCACAATGATCGGAAAACTCGACAAGGTAGTTAATGATCTTGAACAAAAAGGTAAGACCCTACAGAAGTCTGCTGAAGGGAATCCACAAGAGTCACTTGTTCGCATCGATGAGCTTATAAATGCCATTAAACAGGTTTGTGCAGGTCAGCTACCTTTCTAAGCAGATCTAATAAAATTTGGATCGTTTCAGATGCAAAACACATCCGATCGAACAAGATTGAAGTTCATCGAGAAAGTTTTAGGTAAAATCGACTTTGACCATGACGGCACAATAAGTGCAACAGATCTCTTCAAAGTAAGTAGAAAATACAAGTAATTTTTGGACGTTTAGTACTCTTTTATACGATCAGATTCATACCTTTGGTAGAATGGGTAGTTCATGTTAAATGGTATGTCAATGGAACGTTTACGTGAAACATCATAGTTTGGAAAACCTATGTTGTAAAACCAATGAAAACCCCATCTGATGTTAATCTTCAAGTTCTTAGGGATAAAAGTAAAACAGGGGTAAAAATATCACAATGGGTATATAAAGAAAAACAATCTAATGGTATCACATCCCTGTGTAGTAGGTTGTTATCATATATCCACAGTTGGTTTAATTTGTGAAGAATGAATACAGACTAAATGTCAATCGCTCCAAAAACATGAAACCGATAAACCCTCTACATGGTTGTTTTATTTGGTCAACTGTCAGTTGTTTGGATGTTTACTTAAGATTTCATTGCATATATTTTCTCCATCCTGAACTATGAATGGATTATGATTGGTTTGTTAATCCACTCTTACAATAATGACTCTCTTTAGCACACCATCTGTAATCTAACTTTTTGATTTGGACCGCTTTTTTTTAACTATTTACTATTACATTTTTTTTTTTTGCTGAAATAAACAAACTTTTGTTATTGTTGTTTTAATGTATAAGATCGTTGTGGCACGCAATACTTATATATATATACATAGGTGGGCTGAAAAGTTCGATCTAACAAAGATACAACCCATTCTTTCTTAAAACTTATTTTTATTTTTCTACATAGTCTCCTTGTAACTCTACACACTTCTCCCAGCGATGCTCCCATCTCTCTAACCCGTTCAAATAATACTCGGCGGTTTTTCTCTGCAAAATAATTGTTCACGAAGGTGATTGCCTCCTCATTTGACGAAATTCTCTGTCCTCCGAGCGCAGTTTTTAGATTAGAGAACAAAAAAGAAGTCGGCTGTGGCTAGATCTGGTGAGTAAGGCGGATGGTCAAGCAGTTCAAACCGTAATTCGTGGATTTTCGCCATGGCAACCGCTGAACTGTGAAACGGGGCGTTGTCTTGGTGAAACAGGATTTTCTTTTTCTGCAAATGTGGACGCTTTTCCGCAATTTCTGCCTTCAGTTGGTCAAGTAATGATGCGTAGTATGTTCCTGTAATGGTTTTTCCTTTTTGAAGATAATCGATTAAGATAACTCCATGACTATCCCAAAAAACAGTCGCCATCTCTTTCCCAGGTGAAAAAACAGTTTTTGCTTTTTTTTGGAGCCGATTCCCAATTTGCACTGTCCACTGTTGTGACTGTATTATTGTTTCGGGCGTATAACGGTGTATCCAAGTTTCATCGACGGTAATTAATCGGGGCCAAAACTCTGATTAATTGTGCCTAAACTACGCCAACAGAGCATTGGAAATGTTTATTCGAACACGTTTTTCATTGTGAGTAAACGCGACACCCAACGCGCGGACAGCTTTCTCATGCCTATATCTTGAAATAATATGTGACAAACACGTTCTTTGGACATTTTCATAGCCTCTGCTATATCTCTCACTTTAATTCGGGGGTCGTCTAGTACCATTTGGTGAACTTTAGTGATGTTATCGTCAGTTGTTACAGTTTTTGGACGTCCCGAACGTTCATCGTCTCCCAAGCTCTCATGGGCACGTTTAAATTCAGCTGCCCAAAATTTCACTGTGGCAAATGGTGGGACAGAGTCCCCATACCACAGAGTCCAACTGATCTTTGATTTGCGTAGGCGTATTGCCATTCAAAAACGAAAATTTAATGACAGCTCGATATTCCATTTGGTCCATTTTCACAAAAACACACCAACACACTCAAACGTCAAATAAAAACTACGCGTCCGAAATGGCTGAGTAACTGTCAAAAGGTGCACAACTGCATTCACTAGCTTTTATTGACGAGTGATGCTATTCTCACGTTGAGGCCGGGAACTTTTCAGCCCACCCATGTGTATATATTTTTTGTATATATATATATATATATATATATATATATATATATATATACATATATATATATATATATATATATATACATATATATATATATATATATATATATATATATACATATATATATATATATATATATATACATATATATATATATATATATATATATATATATATATATATATATATATTTTTTTTTTTTTTTTTTTTTTTTTTTTTTTTTCCTTACAAATCGTTTATATGATGTACTGTGTAATGGTTTTTTTTCAAATATTATTTCAGGAAAGAGTAACAAAAACCTACTTAATTGTCGTATATATTTTTTTATTTATAATAAAACTATCTAAACCTAGTAGAATTTAAATCTAACTAAGGCTAAATTAACTCTAACTAAGCCCAGCTTAAGTCTACCTAAGGCTAATGAAGACTAAGGAGCCGTAGATCATATCCTGCCACACGTCCTCCGCTCCACCGATCCCTTTGACTGCCCGTCGGCCGAACTGGTTCCATACAGCAGGACCCGCCCCCGAACGTTTATCAGCCAATCTCAGCCCGGCCGAGCCACTATATTTTTTTTTCTATTGAGTCTTTCAAAATTAGTTTTGTCTGTTTCGGGTAAGCTCACACAGTATCTTAGGATGATATTTCTATCTTCTATGCTTGTTGCCACATACTTAATACTCTTGTTGTACCAAACTAATGGTATCAACATAGATTACGTCTGTGCCAAGTCAGGGGGCACTCCTCCAAGTTCTACGTTTTCTGTGGAGTTAGGATATTTACCTTCTTTGAGTTTTACCAGGGCTTACTTCCTGGTTTCGGCTTCGTATTGTCGTCTTCTCCGGATCAAATAAAAAAAAACGTTACCACCATTGGGGGTGCTTTATTTGTCCCAACCACTGCTGGTTTACACACTAGTTGCATATTTACACTTTCTGGTTGCCAATTTACTTCTGTCCAATCTGATCAAAGTAAAGGGCCCGCTGTTCCATTGCAGGGCTGAAACCTTTTGTTTGATCGATTAGCTCTCCTATAGTCCGTTTGCAACCACTTTATATACCCAAATTATGGGCGCAGAAGCGCAAACGATGCGTATAACCCAATTGCATGGCATGAGTCATCCGCATTTCTCAATTTTCATTGCCACTTAGTTGCCCCAGTTAAGTTGCGGTGGCGTTGGCCCATGCAGTTATTTAATTGGCCCTCACATTTGACCAAAAACAATGGCCCACATACGAGCCATTTGTATTTTTCGATCGACCTGCGTTTCGTTGCTATATCTGGTTTTTCGCAGATCTCAGCACTTTGAACGAGGCTCGGTTAAGTGGTTGTTAATTGCTTTTGAAGGTGCCGGTAGTGTCATATGACTTGTGTGACACCTGTTTTCGAATATGAAGCAAAAAGTGCATTCGTAAAATGAAACCGCGTCTTGCAACATGATATACATTTGGTACGTTTGCGGAATCTGATAGGTAGCTATGAACATCCAAGTATCGGGTTTTCCAAAAGGGACTTGACAACCTTTTTTTTTTTTAATAAAACGCAAACCATTTGAGATATTTCAAAAACTTTATTATCGGCTTAAAGTACAATCAAAACATTTACGAATGGAACTCGACTTCGTTCATATGGCCACCGCGGGCACGTTTGCAGCGGTCGATTCGTTGGACCCAATTTTCGGACGAAACGGCCGCTATTTCGCGTTCAATGTTGGCTCTGAGCCCTTCCAACGTCGTCGGCTTGTTGGCATAGACCAATGACTTGACGAGCCCCAAAGAAAATAGTCTAGAGGCCTTAAATCGCACGAACGAGGCGACCAACCGACTGGCCCATTTCTTGAGATAACACGCTCATCAAACTTACTCTTCAATAAATCGATTGTATCGTGTGCTGTGTGGCTTGTGGCACCGTCCTGTTGAAACCACATGTCCCCCAAGTCCATATCTTCCAATTCGGGCCAAAAATAATCGGTAATCATGGCGCGATAACGATGGCCATTCACAGTAACGTGACGATCGTTATCGTCGACGAAAAAATAGGGCCCAATGACGCCGCCGGCATGCAAACCACACCAAACAGTTATTTTTTGTGGATGAAGTGGTGATTCATGAAGCACATGTGGTTTGTCACCCGGACCAATAACGCATGTTTTGCTTATTGACGAACCCATTGAGCCAAAAATGAGCTTCGTTACTGAAGATGATTTTGCGATGAAATTCATCATCTTGGCGCATCTTTTCCAGAGCCCAATCGGAGAACGTATGTCGCTTCAAATGATCCATCGGCTTCAATTCTTGAGTCAGCTTGATCTTGTATGGGTGTAAACCAAGATCTTTACGCAAAATTCGCCATAAAGTGGTCTGGGCGATGCGCAATTCTTGAGAACGCCATGGAATTGAGTGATTTGGATCGTTTGCTACAGACGCCTGAACGGCACCGTTATTTTCGCACTTCGACCAACCCGTTATCTCACTGACTCAAATGTTTGCACTAAACTTGTTATTGCCTGTCTACTAGGGCGAGTATTACGACCGAAAATTTGAGTTAACGCTTTTAAAGTTGCGGTCACCGACTCTAAATTTGGGTAGTAAATTTTTTTAATTTGCAGACGTTGTTCATTCGTGTACTTAACCATGATGAAAATGTTGAGTTTACTGAATAAATTGACAGTGACAGTTCGATGATTAGTGAAAGGGTGCGTTAACAAATTAATTTCAAAGTTGTCAAGTCCCTATTGGAAAACCCGATATAAAAAATGATTCAGGTGGCATGTATCTACTTTCCAATGTATTTCTGTATTACTCAGGGTTAGGTTATAACATTCTTGAGATGAGTTCATTGTGTTTCACATTCGTTGACCGGACGAAATGATTTCTCACAAGGATCAGAATTGTATTATTAATTCTGGACACTCCAGATGCGTCATATAGTCTCGTTGCACCTAGAAGGCATACTATATTTAGGGACGTGTAGTCCTCTCTTCGTTACAAACCCACCACCCGTTGGTATGAAATCGCTCTCTTTTAGATTTATCTCTGTCACTGATCAGCATAGTGAAACATAGGCGATCTGGAACATTAGAGATATCGTTATCCTGCAGAATTCTTTTATCCCTGGCACTACGGAAAGCGTGGTAAATAATAGGGACTCCGTGTTTATCTTAGATAAGACCTTTTCTATTCAAGAAGGGGAACGCTTCTGGGGGTATAAACCCATTCTGGAGACTACTCTCCAGATCCATATCATTGGGATAGAATGTTCCCGTAATAATATTATTTTCACGGCACATTGCCCTGACAGTGTGACCACGGATAATTTTGTTTATAAAATTATCTATCCTGTTTAGTCCTGATTCGTCGTACAGGACTTTGTTGGGGTAGAACTTCTTATGTTGCGACTCTGGTGTTCTATGCATTCTAAGGCAGGAACGCAAACACTGCCTCTCGAACACCCGAAACTTCTTCATGTAGAATGGGGATATGTTATACCATAACGCGCAGCCATACACCAATACTGGTCGGATGAATGCCGATTATGATATTATTTTCACTTTGAAGTCTATAAGACTGCTACGGAAGAGACTTCTCGTCATAGCATATGGGTTTTTAGCTGCGGTAAGAGTTGCTGCTAGGTGCTTATCAAAGTAAAGATACTGATCAAGCCAGATACCAATGTATTTAACTACAGCTTTTACTTGTACGGGAAGATTATTACTTCCTGCAATGGAAAATGTTTTCCAATTCTGTCTACCCTTGATGCTATGGTCAGGAGCTTTCTGAAAAGGATAGTTTCTGTTTTCTGAAAATTGATCTTTAATTTCCAGTCGCCGCAAAAAAGTTTAATTCTATTGAAATCATCTTGCAGAAGTCTATTGATGACATCAATCTTTTCTCCAGATCTATACACCATAATATTGTCGGCGCATGCAATTGCATGGTTGAGAGAACGCACTAGAACACTAATGTAAATGTTAAACAAAATGGGAGAATTCACTGCTCCCTTCTGCAAACCGTTTTTTGATATGAAAGGTTTTGGTGGAGATTGTGTCTCCGCATTTCACCACAAACTGTTTACCCATTGTCATATCGTAGATAAAATATAACATATATTCATACATAGATTTGATAAGTTATATACAATTCCTCTAAGCATACCGTGTCGAAAACCTTTTCAAAGTCAACCGGACAGACCCCTGTGCATTGTCGCTTTGCCTTGTTCCACTGTTTGACGGAAACAAGTTTTGTCGCAGCGTGAACTGTATCGTGTTGCGATCTAAAACCAAACTAGTTGTTCGGAATGATACAATTTTCGTCACGCCAGTTTATCAACGCTTTATTTAAATTTTCTCGAATAATTTGCTAATGTTTGGAAGCAAACTAATCTGTTGGATTGCTCCTGTCCTTACCCTTTTTCAGGGATGGGATAATATGTATTATTTAGAGCGTTGTTGAACAAAACAATGTAAACCTTCACTGTTTCAAGGGGCAAGTGTTTTAGAACAATGTTTGGAATGCCATCTATTCCAGAAGATTTAATGTTAATAGATCTGAGGATGTCCGCGAGTTCATCCTTGTGCACAAATATACTTGTGTTTAGATTTCTAAGCAGAGAATCCGCTTTATTGTTTTCGTTAAAAATAATGAAACTTCTGTTTCCGATATGCCAATTGTTATAATCTCGTTGTGTAGCGAAATATGGTTTTGAAGCGCCCTGCTTTCGAGATCGCGATTAGAATGAACAGATTCGTTCATTCTGTACACTGCTTCGAGACAGGCACCAATCGAGTCCGCTTTGTCTTGCGGATCCTCTACCATTATTAGCTCTTCGTTGACAGTGTTGTGGTCCAGGGTAAGTCCTGCGTTCAACGGTGTTTGACAATTTTCCGAAGTCCATGGGCCGCACAGACATGGAATGTCATTATAATCTTTCCTTCTAAATACTTTATTTATTTCTGGGAACATATTCGGTCCACTAGCTTCAATGGCTTGAATTTTATTGTTCCATTCTTCATTATTTCATCATTGGCACTATAACCGGGATCCGGTCTTGGCCTCATTTAACAAGTCTCTTCACCGGTCCCGATTTCGAACCGATGTTATCCAGTTTGGCACTCCCAGACTCTGGGCGTTCCGGTCTATGCCATTTCCCATCGCAGACAATGTCTGCCATCCTGTCTCCTTCCATATATCCTGCTACAAAGAACTTTCCGGAGTCTACCGAGCTTGATTTGTCTTACAACATCAACTTCAAGGTAGATCGCGTACAACTCATGGTTGTAGCGTCTCCGGAATCGTCCCTCCCCACATACGTGGCCAACAATTCTCCTTAAGACCTTCCTCTCGAACGCAGCTAAGAGTTCAGAGTGCCTTTTACTGAGCACCCAGGTCTCGGATCCCTACATGAGTACTGGTAAGACCAGGGTCTTGTACAGTTTGGATGTTCTGGATGAATTTCTTGATTTAAAGAGCCTTGATAGACCATAGTAGGCTTTGTTAGATTTGATCAGCCGTTCGCGTATTTCTTCTTCCATATTGTTATCGGCTGATATTATTGACCCAAGGTAGTTAAAGGATTGCACTACTTCAAATTCGTGCTCCACTACCCTGATAGTTTGACCAACGTAAGGTCTTCTCTTCGCAGAAGTTGCCACCATGTTAGTTTTTCCTTCGTTACTGTGCGTCCCAGTTTTTGTGCCGCTTGTTCGATCTGTGTGAAAGAGTCCTGTACAGCCGAATCGATGTCTATGTCATCTGCGTTGGAAAGTATCTGTCTGGACTTGGTGACAATAGTCCCTGTAGTTGTAATGCCAGAGTCACGGATTGTTTTCTCCAACGCCAGGTTGAAGAGGAGGGAGGCCAAGACCGTCCCCTTGTCGGGGTCCATTAAAGATGTTTATTGGTTTGGAGCCCCACTGATATTGACCAATGATGACTTTAGCGTATGGGGCTATCCGATCCTGTAGGATAGAGGAGAGTATCTTATAGGCGGTACTCAGTAATGTTATACCTCTATAGTTGCTGCACCCTGTGATATCTCCCTTCTTATGTATGGGGGCAAATTATTCCATGACGGCGATCTTCCGGCATCTCCTGTTGCTCCCATACGTGCACCACAATCTCATGAATTGCGTGATGTAACGCTGTCCCTCCTTGTTTGATCAGCTCAGCTGGTATGCCATAATCTCCGAGGGCTTTACTTGATTTGAGCTGTCTTATGTGTTTTACTGTTTCCTCAATGTTTGGTGGCGGCAGCATTTGGTCTTGATCTTGCATTGGTGGAGCCTCCAATTCTTCTGTGAGCTCACCAATTCATTGAAGTGCACTTCCCATACTTTTCTCTATTTCGCAGACTAGAGAGACTTTTTTTTTTTTTTTTTTTTTTTTTTCTCGTTGGCCTTTTTCAACTATGCATTCAGTGCACTGGTTGGCGCAAGACTAATAACCTTGCCCGTAAAAAACAAATCATTATGGAAAATTTAACAACCCTCAGGACTTGCTAAATAAGGCCAAGACCGGTTCCCGGTTGTAGTGCCGATGATGATGATGATCAGTGCACTGGCTTTGTTAGATGCACATGATTCTGTGTTGTTTGTTTTTTCTATGTCCATCGTGTGCGTCGTCATCTTCGAGTATTACAAAGGTGTTGTTTTCACTTTTATTATTGTTTTTTTGGTCCACTAATGTAATTTTTTTCCTCTTTAGCGCGGGTGATTGTTTATTAACTGACTTTTCAAATAATTTTAGCTCTAATTGTTCCACTTTTTGTTTGTATTCATTGATCACTTGCAGAGCCTGCATATACATTTGCTTAGTGATAAACTAATCTTCATCTCCACCGTCCTCAAGAACCATGGTTTGGAGCACTGGATTTCACTCACTGTTTTTGTTCGTACACTTCACTTTTTTTTTTCTTTTTTTTTTTGGATAAACTCGTCTTCGGAAAGTGTCTTTCAATCCCGTCTTCCTCCACACATTTTCTTTGTCGTCATAAGAACTTATCACGCGCTTGTCGTGCGACCCTTAATTACATTGACATGCAAACGATGGCAGCAGCTAGAGCAATTGTTGCACTGTATGTTCTGGCTTTTGGCGCAAGGCTAATAACCTTGCCCCGATAAACAAATTATTATGGAAAATTTAACAAGCCTCGGGATTTGCTAAATGGTCACAGGACCGGATCCCGGTTGTGGTGCCGATGATGATGATGATGTTCTGGCTTTATCGTGATGGAATACGACACCTTTGCGTTAGACCAGGACTGGTCGTTTCTCTTGCAATGTTTGGTTCAATTTCGTTGGTTGCGTGCGGTATACATTTGCATAGATCGTTTTTTCCCGAAAAAGTAAGTCTTAAATCAGCTCCCCTACGATAATCTCACCATTTAGATCACTCAGGGGCTTGTCAGTAGGTGTACATACATTTTTTCGAAATACATTATCGTAAGTGATCCACTTTCCGTCACCTAGTCCCCTGAGAAACAGATCGCTTTCGTGCCGCTTAAGAAGTGAAATGCAGATAAACACGCGGTTTGCCAACTTTTCTTCAGTCAAATTGTGTGGGGCTGAAATATCGAGACGAGGAATCTTCCAAATTGTTGAGCTGCCTGTGAAAGGTTCCGGTCAGATTTTAATACTCGACGCATACTCTCGGTCAGTCTTCACAGCACCCGAATCAACACCGAGGGACTCCTTTCCGGGACATAACTTTGCAAGATATACCGAAAACGCACATCATTTTCTAATAAGTTCACATTATTGTAGCACGAACAAAAAATTTCCAATAAATTTACCCGAAGAAGATAAAAGAGGACATTTTACCAAATATATTCTGGTTACCAGATAGAGCCACCAGAAATGAAGATATTCTAAAAAATTGTGCACTATTGAAAAACACGGAACGAAATTTTTGGACAATCAGAGATTGGTTTGCGTTATGCGCACCCAAACGACATTGCTAGATCCCATGGTTTATTTATATGGCATTTTTTAATTTAGCCTGCATTTTCCAAGGACCGACCAATTAACGTAACAATATGGCAGTAGCTGAGATGCAGCCAGATCAATACGAGGGTTGCCTCTTATGTTTCGGGATTTGGCAACCCTAGTGTTGCAATCCGGCAATTGACAGCTCTGTCGTAAAGTTGGACATTTTTGAGGTTATACGCACTCAGAACGTTTTGACATACGAGCGCTATTTGTGTTGTTTACAGTAACTTAAAAGATTCATCTCGGCCCAAAAATGGAATTAAATCGTCAACATTTTCGTGCGATTTTTTTTACAACTTTCGGCGTGGATTAACTCAGCAACAGTGCATGGATGAACTTAATTCAATTTTTGGCGATTAAGCTCCATCAAGGACCAGTGTTTATCGATGGTATGGTAAATTCAATCGTGGTCGTAGTTCACTCCAAGATGAATTTCGTGAAAGTCGTCCAAAATCAGTTGTTGTTCCGAAAACCATTGATGCTGTGCGCAAACTGATATTGGAAGATCGTCACGTGACCTATCGTGAGATTGAGACAACCTTAGGCGTTAGTGGGACCAGCATACATTCAATATTACATAAACATTTGATTGTCAAAAAAATTTGTTCGCGTTGGATCCCACACAATTTGTCAATCGCCCAAAAAAAGGCTCGTGTCAATTGGTCGAAAGAAATGCTCAAAATATACGATCGCGGTGCTTCGAAACACGTCTATAACACCATGACAGGTGATGAATCGTGGATTTACGCGTATGAGCCCGAAAGTAAACAGCAGTCGACTGTCTGGGTGTTTCAAGATGAGCCAAATCCAACAAAAGCTGTTCGCGCACGAAGCACTTCCAAGCAAATGGTCGCCTGTTTTTTCGGAAAAACTGGACATGTCGCAACCGTACCACTAGAACAACGCAGAACAGTCAATTCTGAGTGGTATACAACCATTTGTTTGCCAGTTGTCTTCCAAGAAATCAGGAAAACCAACCGCCGAAGACGGATCACTCTTCACCACGACAATGCGAGCTCTCACACATCGGCTGCGACAACTGCATTTTTGAGCACCCAAAACATCGATTTGATGGGTCATCCGCCGTATAGTCCTGACTTGGCACCGAATGACTTCTTTTTATTCCCGTACGTAAAAAACAAACTGAGAGGTCAACGTTTTTCGACACCTGAAGAAGCGGTTGCTGCATTCAGAATGCATGTGTTGGAGATACCTCAATCAGAGTGGCAAAAGTGCTTCGACAATTGGTTCAAACGCATGCAAAAGTGTATAGATCTTCATGGGGAATATTTTGAAAAACAATAAAGTGATTTTCGATGATCAATATTTGTTTTTGTTCTCTAATCCCGAAATATAAAGGGCAACCCTCGTAATACCCTGATTCGAGACAGGCAATCACGTCGATTTGTAAGCAACGAATACTACATAGGCTGAACAGTCCCGGCATTTTTAATGGAATCGTGTTATATTGTAGAGAGCTTTGGGTTCGGTGGATTAATTATTTTAATAAATGAGAGCCGTCAAACCGCTTTTCTTGGTAAACACTTTATTAGTCTCTCGATAACCACCGTTATTTGACATTTCGCTAATCATCCTCGTTCGGCGTTTCGTTTCCGTTCGTTCCATAACCTCGAATTTTCTACTGCTCATATTCTCCAGTTTTCCAGTACTTTCTAGAATATTCCTGTACTTTGTTTTGGAGACCTGCCAGATATCACAGCTGCCTGTCATATGCGTCACAATATTTATTCCTCACATAATTGCCTTCGAGGGTGATACACTTGATATAGCGATTTTCCAACATTTCGATACCATTTCTATAGTACGAAGTTTCGAAATACGCCTCGGTTTCCGCGATGACTTCCTCATTCGATCTGAATCTTTTTCCCTTGAGGTTCGGGAACAGATAATAGTTGCTGGAGGCCAAGCCTGAAGAATACGGTGGCTGAGTAACCAATTCAAATCGTAATTGATCCAATTTGGCCATCGCTTTCAAGCACGTGTGTGATTGTACGTTATTGTGATTGTACAGAACTTTTGTCTTCGCCATATGGGGCCTTTTTTTTTTTTTTTTTTTTTTCCTTTATTTACTCGTTCAGGTTGTCCAATAATGCTACATAATACTCTCCTGTGACTGTTGTTACCTTCTGTCGGAAATTGATGAAAACCATGTCATGCACATTGTTGTAGAATATTTAACAATTTAATTTAAAATAAAAGGGAATGGTAAGGGAAGTGACTTACTTGGGGATCGAACCGTGGAGCGGTCGTTGTAGTTGGTTACTGGTATGCAGGTTGCAGGGGGCATTGAGTTCTTGACTCCTCCTGTTCAGCTGGCTAGTCTGTTGATATTGTTGATGTTGGCAATAATTGATCTTGATTTTTGTAATGAATTGCAGTGGGACCGGTGCGATTGCTCTTAGAATACTTATGTGCCCAACTGTTACAGTAGTTCTTGCAATAGGAGTATCTTTTTCTCCTTTTTTGCCTTGCTTGTAATTTCTTATTTTTTTGCCATTGACGTTTTTATTTTTTATTCGGCGCCAACGCCTTTTTTTTATTATATTTTCTGTCAAGTAGAATTTGCATAAAGTCGCACGACACGATACAATAAGCGACCGAAACGATAGCAATTACGAACGAAAATATAAGAGAGTTAAAAAATAGAACACAATCGCTTTTATAGCGTTTACATATTGAAAACAAAATGGCGGTGGAACGCAGTGGCAGCGAAACACCTTACAGGATGTTAATAGATTTAATAGGGGCAAGATTGACGAAAGTACTAGAAGAAATACACGGAATGCAATTTACAACAGTTAAAACATGGAAACAATAAAAGAAATCCTTAAATGTGGATTCTTCAATGAAAACTAATTGTTTAAACCTAAGCATGCTGTTACACTAAAACATGCTGCGACATGCCGCCCGCCTTGAAGCGTCGGGTTCAATTTGATGTGGTGATTTCGTCTTCTGCAGGATACTCGATGGGGAGAGGGCAAAGCTTCTTGACACAGCGATCATACAAGCCACCCCTTGTAAGGAGGGTGACTACTCGTGCAACCCCATTCTTGCCCGGGTGAGTAGCCACAACTCGGCCAAGAGCCCATCTCCAGGATGGTAGATTTTCTTCAGCGATGAGTGCCAATGCGCCTTCCTTTAGTTGGACCTCGGGCCGTCGGGAATGACCGAATTGAATAAGCTATTGCAGATATTCCTTAAGCCAACGTTTCCAAAAATGTTGCTTCAGTTGCTGAGCATGATGCCAGCCGGATAGGCGATTTGCTGGTGTATCTGTGAAGTCGACTTGTGGAAAAGAAGTTAAGAAGCTACCCACTAGGAAATGGGCAGGAGTTAAGGGTTCAAGATCATTTGGATCTGAGGACATGAGAGATATGGGACGAGAGTTCAATATTGCTTCCACTTCGATAACGTAAGATTCTAGATGCTCATATGTAAGCAGTGCATCACCTACTGTCCGAATTAAATGATGCTTAAATGATTTAACGGTAGCTTCCCAGATTCCTCCGAAATGAGGAGCTCTTGGCGATATGAAATGCCAATCGATCCTTTGACCACCACAAAAATCAAATACGGCGTTTTGATGCTCCTTGGAATTAAAAAGATTGTAAAGTTGATGGAGCTCGTTTTTAGCCCCGACGAAGTTGGTTCCATTATTCGGATGTATTTCGACTGATTTTCCCCGTCGTGAAAAGAAACGCTTTAGGCTCACGATGAAATCTTCGGTGGATAATCCACCAACTAATTCTAGATGCACCGCCTTTGTGCACAGGCAGGCGTACACCGATACGTAAGCTTTTAACCGACATTTGTTGCAATGACGCTTTTCTTTTATATAAAAGGGTCCACAATAGTCTATTCCGATGCGTAGAAAGGGACGAGCGGATGTCACTCGTTGTTTCGGCAGAGTACCCATAGGGTAGTCGGCGAGGAGCGGCTTAGCTCTAAAACAGGGCATGCACTTATGAATCACATGGCGAGTTATGCTGCGGCCGCTTATCGGCCAATACTGCTGGCGCACCGAATATAACGTGGTTTGGATACCAGTGTGTTTGAGTCTAACATGCTCAGCTTGTATAATAACTTCGTTATGTGATGCTGCGTTGGCAATAGGATAGGATGACGCTGATCTTCTGAAATGGCAGAATGCGCAAGTCTGCCTCCGACCCGTAATATGCTAGCCTGATCCATTATTGGATTCAACGGGATCAATTTGCTTGATGCTGGGAGTGGCTGGCCAGCTGAGAGCGCCTCAAGCTCGCGTTTGAACGAATGCATTTGAACAAGCCGAATAATGGCGTTATGTGAGCGCGGCAGCTCGTCAACTCGCAATGGGCCCTCATAGCGTTGGGGCTTATTTTTAGCATTGTGAATGAATCTGAGCACATATCCAAAAACTCGTTGTAATTTGCTGAATGAACTGTATCGTTCAAGTAGATCCCACTTTCGAATTTCGAGTGACATACAAGTAACCGTGGGTATCATGGGCTTGAGCTCAGGAATTTCTATTTTAGCGAGAGCTCGACTTGGCCACGACGATTCACCATCCCTTAACCATGAAGGACCATCGAACCAAAAACTGCTTTCCACGAAGTCAGAGGGAAGCTGGCCACGAAAAACAAGATCTGCGGGATTATCCTGAGAGGAAATGTGATTCCAATGGCACGCGGATACATTTGTTGTATCTCGCATACACGATTTGCTACGAAGGTCTTTAGCTTGTGTGCAGGGGTGCTTATCCAGTGCAAAACAATAGTGGAATCCGACCAGAGATAGACTTCAATTAATTTGCGTTGGGATGCCTGCCCTTATGATGTTGTACAGTCGAGAGAGCAATACCGCTGCGCAGAGTTCCAGACTAGGCACCGTTAACGGTTTGAGAGGAGAAACTCGGGATTTAGATGCGATTAAGCGGATATGCACTTGGCCTTGCGGATCGATGAACCGCAAATAAAAACAGGCCTCGTAAGCCCTTTCGCTAGCATCACAAAACCCATGCAGTTGTACATTAACTGCATTTGGTATAGTTTACTCCACGAGGAAATTTGAGATTTTCTATCAAATGCACTTGCTCCTGGTAAGCAGACCATGATGAGTGGATCTCCATTGGGACCGACTCGTCCCAATTAACGCCAGCTTTCCATAATAGCTGAATAAGTATTTTGGCGTACACCACGATGGGGCCAAGGAGTCCCATAGGATCAAATAATTTCGAAATTTGAGATAATATACTCCTTTTGGTACTGCCATTTTGTCTATCGATATTAACAACGTAAAAGAAATAATCCTTGCGAGAATTCCAGCGGATGCCCAACGTTTTTATGTCCGTATCAGGATCTAGCGACATATGTGAACTATCAGGATGCTCTTGATCTTTGACGAGTAGTGCTGGGTGACTCGAAGCCCATTTTCTCAAGCAGAATCCTCCTCTCTTGAGTAGGGCGAGGAGTTCATCACGGACTAGTATGGCCTCGGTTAAGGTCGCAGCTCCTGTAAGTAGATCGTCCACGTAAAAGTCCTTGCGCAATATTCGAGCAGCCTTGGGAAATTTTTCCATTTCGTCATCAGCCAGTCTGAATAACGTTTTCATGGCCAAATATGATGCGCAAGTTGTTCCATAAGTTGCAGTATTAAGTTTATACACCTGAATGGGATCATGCATATTGCGGCGATTGAGGATTTTTTGATATTCCGAGTGGGAGGAGTGGACACGAACTTGGCGATACATCTTTTTGATATCAGCCGTGAGATCAAAAATGTGAAAGCGAAATCGTAGGAGAAGTTCAAATAAGTCATCCTGTAATTTGGAGCCTGCCAAAAGCGTGTCATTCAATGAGATACCCGTTGTTGTTTTTGCGGAACCATCGATATCACAACAACCCGAACCTTGGTTGTCAGGCTACCACGTGGTGAGGAAGGAAAAAACCCTTGGGCTCTTGACTCATTGCGAGTGACATGTGACCTAATTACAGGTATTCATCTAGAAATGCAGTGTACTCACGCTGCACCTCAGGCCTGGCTTGGAGTTTGCGCTCCAAAGCATAAAAACGTCAATGCCATCGTATAAGAGTCGCCTAATGCGGTCTTCTTATGATTGAAAGGCAATTTTACTTCATATGTCCCTTCGGGAAGTCTAGTGGTATGAAAGGAGTAGTGCTCCTCACAAGCTATTTCTTGCGGCGAACGAATTTTTTCACTTGAGATTTCCTCCGATTCCCAAAACCGAGTTAAATTCACATCTGGAGGGTTGGATTGTATCGACATATGGCAAGACACGTTTATTGCCCGATTTGGATCGAGATCGCCTGCAACAATCCATCCTAATTGAGTCTTTTGCAATACTACATTTGGTTGTTTCCTTAACGATATTTGGTCAATCTTTGAAGATTTAAAAAATTCCGGATCAGCTAATGGAATGTTTTTTGGCAATTCAAGAACATTCGGATCGATAGAAGTCGAAGGCATTGGATGCCCAATCTGCGGTATGATTAGGAACTCAACTACTTTCTCGTACTTGGTGACCCGAGAACGCAGTGCTGCCCGAGTGGAATGCTTAACCGTTGTCGAAGTATTATCGATTCCTGAAACATAAATGTTGGCAGGCCTTTTGACGAGGTTCAAAAGCTCAGCTGTTTCCTGAGTCATAAATGGACTTGCGAGCCCGCATCCAAAAATAATGCGGCACAGCTTGCTCCTTCCTTGATTGTTAACAATATCAACCAAGGCAGTGGCTAGCACTCCATGTGTTGTGGTTTGAGCTTGCACTACACCATTACGACAATGTCCCTGTTCACACATCCGTTATTGCACTGGCCAAAATTATTGATTTGAGATACGAATTACTTTCTCATGCACCCTATTCGCTAGTTTTAGCACCCTCGGACTATTTTCTGTTTCCAAACTTGAGGAAATGGCTCAGTGGTACAATATTTGCCAACTATGAAGAGGTGATGTCTGCAGTAGAAAACTATTTTGAGGAGCTCGACGTTTCTTACTATAAACAAGGTATCGAAGCTATTGAACATTGCTGGGAAAGGTGTATCGAGCTAAGAGGAGACTACGTTGCGAAATAAATAAAGTTTTTGCCAAATATTTTATGTTTTACTTGTCAGGCCGATTAATTCTGGGACTGCCCTCATATATTTATCAACCATTCCCTTATGAGGCAGCTCCGCGTCTATAGAACCATAATCATGCCGATTGTTCCATACGGATGCGAAACATGGGCTCTCACAAAACGGGAAGAAAACAAATTCCGTGTATTCGAGAATAGAGTTTTAAGGGGTGTCTTTGGCGGCAAATATGACGAGGAGGCAGGACAATGGAGGAAACTCCACAACCACGAATTGGAAGAGCTATACCGCAAACCTACAATAGTGAGAGTAATCAAGTCGTGAAGATTAAGATGGGCCGGGCAGGTGGCGCGAATGGGCAACGATAGGACCGTGCATAGAATTCCTGACGGTAAGTTAACGGGAAAGAGATCGATAGGACGGCCGCGACGGAGATGGGAGGACAATGTAAAGTCGGACCTCGAGGAGATCGGATCGGATGGTCAAACGTGGAACGAGAGCGCACAGGACAGGGAACGATAGCGTAGCCGAGTCGGCGAGGTCATGAACTTCCGGGTTCCTACAGGCCAATAAATAGATAGATAGAAGATAGATTCCCTTATGAGGCACACATACGTTTTACTTAAGAAAAATAATTTTCACAGATAATGTAATCTAGTGAGGTGATTGTCTATAGGAAATCTGGAATTTCCCTTGGAAACCAACTACCGAAGTAGGTGTTACTGCATCGACTGCTAATAGGGATAGGGGTTGGTGCGTACGACTACATTGTTGTTATTTCTTATACAATATTTAAGTTCCACCGCGAATGTAATTATATTGCAAAAGTTATAGTCGAAAACATTGGAATTCCCTTTTGACAAGAGTGTTTGCGTAGCGCTACAATTTACAATTGTTCAAAAACAACTCGAACAGTTATGTAACAGCATCTGACTCAGCGCTGTAGGTTTACCTTTCCTGTGAGAAGTAAATAAAAAGCCCGTTTTTTTTTTTTTTTTAATTTACAATGTTTTACATTAGGGTTTTTACAGTCTTTGGTACTATGTGTTGTCCTTTTACTTTAGGTTTTACTTTAGGTTTGCCTTTCCTGTGAGAAGTAAATAAAAAGCCCGTTTTTTTTTTAATTTACAATGTTTTACATTAGGGTATTTTACAGTCTTTGGTACTTTGTGTTATCCTTCTGTTGAATGTGATTAGGATGCTGGATTTTGATAAATTACTATGCATCTCTTAACCCAATTACATCAAACTGCTGAAACCCGCACCGTACTATTCCATTTAATTAATTTTTATTCAATCTCCAATTATTCTATTAAGTAGTCGCTACCCACTTTTGAGAGTTCGTACATACATTTTCCAATTGATAATAAATGACTTCTAATTTGAACAATGCATGCCAAGTGTCCGTTTAATGCTTCAACATATCATTTGTAGGTTATGGAAACCATAATGCGAGAAGACGTCAAGCTCAGCGAAAAGGAGGTTGAAGAGTTACTCGATCTTATCGAAAAGGAAGAAATAATTGAAGCCGAAGTAAAAGTGGAAAAAGCCCTGGAAAAAAGTATTAAAGAGGCGGGTAATACTGTTAAAGCCGCCGAAGCGATCCAAGACAAAACCGAAGACCTAAATGTCATAGATAAGAAGAACGACATTAAAGATAAGGTAATATAATTTTATATAATTAATTAAAAGACATTTGCCCAACACGTTTTCGTTTTTTATTTCAGTTTTCTGAAACCGATGTGAAAACATCCAAAACTGAAGCTGGTGCCGCGCAAATAACCGAAAACTTAACAAAACCTGATCCTATTCCGACAAATTTACCCCCGACAATTCCACCACCACCTTCACCTTCAAGTAAGAGCAACTTGAAAGATAAGTCGCTATGACTCAATAAGGATTCTAGTGCCAAAACCACTTCCGATCACGGTGGCACTAAAACTTAAAGCATATGGTGGCTGTACATTATCTTGTTAACTGTGACAGTTTAATTAATCAAAAAGTAGGGACAAAGAATTCATTGTAATAATTAAAATAAAACCGATGACATTCAAGTTGACTTGAATATAGTTGGTAATTTCCCAGGATACAAAATTCATTAGTAGACTTACTTTCTCTTATATTAATTTTATTCTCTTTAAATAATTTTGGCATTACAAATAGTTCGTGTGATCTTACTTGTATTAAAACATTTAAAGATTTTGCCCATTATTCCGAATTTAAAGCTAATAAAAAATAGAAGCGAGGAAAAGGACATCGTCTTAACTGAAACTAGGAAAAAAAAGAATGCATTTTTTCGGAAGTCAATCGTTAGAAAGCGAAACCGCGGTTTAATGTGCTATAATTCTTTTATTTGTATAAAGATATTCTATCCATTCCTATGGAACAGTAAAAGGGATCTTATGGAACCTGTTGAAAATTGGGCGCGACATTCATTTAAATTAATTATTGAGTTAGAGCACAATATTCAATGGGAAGTGTATACTTATGGTGCGAATCTCCATTTCAACAGGAAAGGCATTAAGCTATTGTATTTATATACACAAAGTGGTAAACCAGATTTAGGGAAATTTAAAGCTAATATATTTATAAATGCTTGTACACAGAAAGGTGCTTATTATACATATATGTTTCTGTAATAAAGAATTTGCGTAGCAAATGAATTGATTAATTACGTGATTATAAACTAACTCCTAGTTTGTTTTACTTATAATAATTACAACCGCCGATGCGGCAGCATGTGCGCCTGTGGCGAATAACTTAGTTATGTGCCGGCATGGACACGGATTTACTAAGATTCACTAACAAGTTCACTTAATCGGCGCACTCAGGCAATGGGGAACAAACAGTACTCTCAAAAGTTTGGCGGTTGAACTGTAACTTCGGATGATATTTGGCAATAAGTGCTCGAGCATACCATGGATGCTAGGATAGCGTTTCTACGACGCGTACACAGTTGATCAACGAATTGGAATCGTTCTTATTTGTCGTTGATATGTTGACACGATTTGGGAGTTCTCCACCTGTTGACGCACTAAACAATACTTACTGCAACCCTCAGTCGTCCCACTGCTTAATGCGGCTAATCACCAAGAAGAAGAAATAAAACTCTCGAATGTGGCTGATGAGAAATGCTTTTTTATTCAAAATCGTCTTAATGTTAATTATGCCACTAATTAGTTGATTTTGTTAAGAGATGCGTTCGATGAACCATTTCACAAAAAAATTACTTGATATTAAGATTCGACACGTTAGGGGACTCTTGTGGACTCGCGCAGTGATTTAAAACCTTCTTAATGTTAGTTATGCTGTAGGAATTATCTTATTTATGTGCTGACATTGGCACGGATTGACTAAGATTTCCTGACAAGTTCACTTTACCGACGCACTCAGGATACTTACAGAAACACCCAGATGTCCAACTGGTTACTACCACTGTTCCAGCAAAGAAAATAAAACTCCCGGAAATGGTTGATGGTATAGGGTGACTTTTATTAATGTTAGTTCTTAAATTACACAGCGCAGGGAATTTATTTGTTTTAAAGTTGTAACTACACAAGTGGCTTTGATTGTTTTAAGTTGTAACTACACAAGTGGCTTTGATTGTTTTAAGTTGTAACTACACAAGTGGCTTTGGTTGTTTTAAGTTGTAACTTCACAAGTGAATTTGAAGTTGTAACTACACGTTTCAATTAGCAATATTACAGGGAACCCGGTCGATTCCGCGCACTCGGTAACTTCGGACAACTCTCAATTATTATCTTTCCTCGACTCCGACGTAAATTATTGGACAATCGTCCGTTTTGAAACACTCACATCGACTGAACTACTTTCTCTTCGGTTGGCGTGAGTTGGGCGCTGTAGTGATAAAGACAATGAAATTTTCCTGCTGGCTCGACCAATAGGAGTGGATCTCTGCATAGATCCTAACGAGGGTGTGTCCATTTGCGCGTGGATCACTTTGAATGCTCGTGATGAGAGCCCATGGGTGGTCGAAACGTGGGAATGAAAATTCGTGAAAGAGCATCTTTGGAAGAAGTGTTTGCATCTGTCTAAATATTGCACTGGGGATTAGGATGCGTTTGGGACGATTACACAATGATGGTTGGGTTTACATCCATGTCAATTGCGTATTGCATTCATAGGGAGTCACGGGTCGAATTCCAGTGTGAGTATTTACATTGGCAATGAATTCGGCTCTTGGCAGCTATGCGCGAGTTGCGCTGGTGCTTTGAAGGTTGCATAAAAGTCGCCTTGAGTACGGGTATAACATGAAAATCTGTGGCACACGTGTGGGACAGACAACACAGGCAGCAGGGTTTCGCTTTTATTTCGGTTATCTAGTATGGCAACCAAAATGTTTTCTTTAGAGCAATGCTGAGATGCATTGATGTATGCGGTACTGGCCTACTGAATTTTTCCAGGAAAAACGATATTACGCGTTGAATGCGTGAATGTCCTTGGTGAGGAAAATGCTTGCGGTGCTAGGTGCGATTTACATAATCGAAAGATGATGAAATCGGTGGGAGAATGCTTGGGGGAGTTAATGCGTTTGCATAAGCGACAAATGGTAAGATCACTAGAGCTTTTAGGGCAGGAAGGTTTGGTGGTAAGTTGAAAAGGTGGCAGTGGCGTTAATAGAACCGCCACAATGCCACCACTTAGTTGAGGTTATTAAGAGGTGCCTTTGATGCACATTTCACAAAGAATTTACTTGATATTAAGATTCGACACGTAAGGGGACTCTTGTGGGCTCGTGCAGCGATTTCTTATTTAAAACGGTGTGTATGTATCAAATCTCGACTTCTCGAACGCGTGTATACCCGACAGGGGATGAAATCTGACTCATCGTGTCGCCCTGCATGATGCAGAGTGATTGGGGTGGATTTCCACTGGTATGGTGAAAAGGGAAATGACATTTTTCATTCGCCCGGCAACCAATGAAAAATCGATTTGTGTCTCATTGGAAAGATTCCCATGGTGATCGTACAAATCATTTGTTTACCCGTACAATGGAATGACGGAGAAACGGAATTGCATCAGGGATCGGATGCGAAGAAGAGAATCTAACCCAGGCAGCTGTGCAAACAAATGTTAATACAATAGAGACCGAAGGGCATTGCTATCGTTTACGATAGGGAATATTACCGGGCGTACCAAAATAGATTCTTCTGTTTATATGTTGTGTATACAACAGAACTCGATATTAGTGGCAAGCGTGAGAATAATGGATATTTGTTGATTAGACAAACGAATCGTGATCGTGACCATTGCAATGATTGTTCCTCGGAAAGGCAACGACTCATGCAATTAGTCATGCAGCTGTGCAAGCAAACAACTGGCCATGACTTGGTCGTTGGACCAATGGTTGGCTGGGCATATGTACACAGGGAAATTACTATGTACATCTGAGACGGAAAATGCCAGCAAGGCGAATAAAGAAGATTGTTTATTGTTCATGAGGAATGCGAACCGAAATGGTTTGTTAGGGAGCTTGACGCTGCTCGATTGCAGGTGAGAGCAATGGTTTGTAATGTCTTCTATTGCAGGTTGGGTTAAGGGAAATGGGTGGTTCTTCGGATATGCTTAAAAAAACCCCACACGCCCATCTCGAAATCTGTGCTATCGGTTTTAGATCGAGAGTATCTTTGTCCGTATTTTATTTGCACCGTCCGTAATCTGGATGATTAATGGCCAGTCGTTGTTTTGCATCAGTAAATCATGTGCAGAAGATCTGTAAAAATGCTGTAATACTTGTATACTATCTCACATTATATATCAAATGTTTATTTAGCCATTTGTAATAAACAAAATTTTTTATAAGGATTTGTTTAGGCAAAAATCATGAAAAAAAATCAATTTTTTCAAATAACCATATCTAATTGAATTTTTTATCAAAATGAAAAATTGCAACGTAGTTTTGTAGGTTAATGTATGTACTTTTAAGAAAAAAAATACTGTATAAGAGTCACTTTCAAAAAGTATAATTATTTTGATGACTGAAAATGGCGTCTTTCGGGTAAAGAAAATAAGACTTTTAGCTTTATTTTCACACTATTTTATTGAAAACTCATTCAAAATTATTTAAAAAGATTTATATAATATATAATTATTATATTTTACGAAAAGTGAACGTTTTAGATCAAGCCTGTCAAAGAACTTGGGCATGACAAACATATATTAGTCTGCATTTCACAAACGGCTTCACCGCACAATCCATAACAAATTGTTGTCTTAACATCTTCAGAAGAAGCACAAACTGAACATCGTTTACGTTTGATGTTTGTATTTGGATTAAATATAACACTGCCAGGATGTTGCAGATACTTGGCACGACCCACGCTACCACTTAGATACGTCCCGCGTACACCTGAAAGAACCTCAAGAAGAGGACGATGACCCATCGGGCAATAGTCGAGAGGACAAACCCATTGAATCCAAACGTTTGAAATCAGGTTCAACGAAAGAGCTAGAAGCTCTCACGGAAAAGCAAGTGTCACCTGCAACAACATCAGGGAAACAGGAGAATTTTGGAAACTTCCCTCCTGTAGAAGAATATCATCTGACGGGTCAGCGTTTCAATCGCAAGCGGTCAGTACTAAGAAAGGTTTGTCATCAAAGGCACATCTATATCCGTTCCTGGGGTGCCGCTTCTCGAAGCCTGGGCGCATCGCTGTCACGCGTCCAGGATTTGTCGCCTCTCGCCACCCAGGCACATCGCTGTCATGTGTCTGGGGTTCTTCGCTTTTCGCCGCCTGGACGCAACGCTCCGGGGGCACCCTCTTAACACCGCCCATGCACATTGCTGCCACGGGGGCACCACTCCAATAGAGTCGGTGTCTAAGACCAGACTGTCGGTAATAAGATGAAGGGATAAAGAAAATGAGGAACAGGAAAGATGCCGGCAGCCGTCGGGACGTCATACCATCGGAAAGCTGTCACAGTTTAGAGTACACCACTTCTCGTCACCTGGACTCATCGCTCACGCATCCGGAGTTTGCCGCTTCCCGAAGCCTGGGCGCATCGGCGTCACGCGTCCAGGATTTGCCGCTTCTCGCCACCTGGGCACGTCGCTGTCACGTGTCTGGGGTTCATTGCTTCTCGCCGCCTGGACGAAATGCTCTGGGGGGCACCCCCTTAACACCGCCCAGGCACATTGCTGCCACGGGGGCACCACTCCAACAGAGTCGGTGTCTAAGATGGACTTTCGGTACCAAGATTAGGGAGCAGAGAAGACGAGGAACAGGAAAGATGCCGGCACCCTTCGGGAAACCATATTAACGGAAAACGAATTGTGAACATATGATCCAACCACCAGTCGAGGAAGAAAGTACCTGGCTTTGGGACTATTTCATACTGTGGCACAATGCAACGAAGGCTCCTATTGATCAGCTGATTATTCTTGCTAATAGCAACCTGGATGCACACCCTCTCTAGCTCAATCAAGTACCAGTTCTAATTCAATAAAATATGCCTCAAGGTGTTCAACCACACACTACCATTAAGGGAACAATACAATCCCTTCTGATCATGGGAAGTTTAGAGAATTCGCTCAATCCAAAGAACACACCGACTTCTTCTGGTCCTCAAGGGGCCAGCAAGATTATTTCTCATTTGGAGGACCATCACTCTATCAGTGGATTAAACACTCCGTCAGGTAATGTGGCCAACGTCAATCTCAGCTCCCATCGAGAAACTCGCCCAACGCCAAGCAGTGGCATTAGCGGCGTAGATTGGACAAATCCCCAACTGCAACAGCATCAGCCACAACAATCACCTTGGATTCGAGACGCAGATGATTCTATTCAGTTGGCGGGTACTCTAACACTTCTGGTATCGGCACAGGCCGGCCATATTCAGAAGATGCTGAAAACACGACATTGCACGGCCGACTTTAACCCAACGAAGCGGTCTTTGGACTGAATTAACAGCTCCATCTAGTGCACCTAGATTTTAACTAATTCTAAATGGCCACATTTCCAACCAAGGACAAACACAAACACTTCAACATATTGGCGACCACATCGCTCAATTACCATTCAAACGGATTTACGATCCAACACGGGACTACGTCCAAGACATTGATACTTTACTTATGGATTTACGATCCAACATGGGACTACGTCCAACATATTGATACTCTACTCACGGATTTACGATCCAACATGGGACTACGTCCAACATATTCTTACTCTACGTACTGATTTACGATACAAGCTATCAATTTCAACATATTAACGACCACATCGCTCAATTACAATGTCAAATGATACGATCGTTGTACAATTGCACGGAGCTTGACAAATTCTAATCAAATCAACCGGAATAGTGACCTCAACCAATTGAATAACTTAAGTGCTTATTCAAATCGTTGCCGCGGCTGATGCGGCAAATATCGCCTTTCAGGCAACTCGTCCTCAACATGTCGGGGAATTTCAATTACCTCGAGCTACAACGTTGGCACTAAATAGCCAACTGGGCCTTCGGTTTCACACACACACTAACACTGATAACTGAGTACGAATTATTTGAAAACAATAACTCATTATCTTTTATAACCTAATCAATTAATAGAATCAGATCTAGTCAACATAATTAATTATTGCCACCCTACCTCTGCACATTACCGGTTCATGAGCAACACGAGCTTTGAAGCCTCGGTTCTCAACAAGTACCAACCGACACCAAACACGGCGCTGGTATGCCCCCCGGTGACAACAACAAGGGAAAGGACTAATATGGTTCCATTGTCGCCGTCCCGGGAAGATGTTGCAGTACAGCAACATGAGCAAACAACAATCAATTTAAATGTTGTATGGTTAGATCCAGTATCTAACCAACTCGGTTGCAGCCTGTAGCAAGAAAAGGTTCCTCAAAGGCGTACCTTCATCTAATAGAGTTACTGCATACCACTGGCCAACAACTCCCATATCACCACTTATATCTGGTAGAACTCCACATTTAAAAAGAGAAGAAAATTAGCTCACGTCCATTTACAAATAACCGGAAATGAATGCGATACTAAAACTGTTTATCAACATCAACATCAATACCATCAAGAACGCCAATAACAAAATCTAATCCGACAACCTGATGACGATAAACTACACCAATGATCATCGTCATCTGCAACTCCAAGGAAAACAAAAATATCTGCTCTTCAGCGTTTTCGAAAGAGACAGACTCTGGTTATTGACCTCAACAACGGTTCAATAAGACAAGGTGGCGAAACCTGTTGTTTGGAATGATCAACCGGTGTTTTCAATCAAGAAGAGTTCGAAGTGCTGTTGCGGAGGAGGATGCGGTGCTGGTTTTTTGGATCGTTCTAGTGCATTTGGCAATTTATTTTGTGTGCCGTTGTTGTTTTTAAATTACTAAAAGTGGGCGTTAATGTGGCAAATTGATGAAGGAAGGTACTTGTTCCTTTTGTTTTCAATAAAGTTAACCTTACTTAAATTCTTGTGTTTTTCCTTTGCTGCTGCTATACACGCTACATCAGTTCTTTTGCTGTCTCGTCGAGGATTCTCGACGCAGAACACCTACAATTTCTCTAATTCTCAGTTTTAATTTGTTTCTTAGAGTGCTTTTGGTCAATCGTCTTTCTAATTATGGTTTTACTAAAGCAAAATGAGTTCTCTTAAAAACCCTCGTCGATTTATTCATTTCATTTGTTCATTTGTGTGTCGCTAGTACCAGTTGTGGTTGGCCCAGCTCGCTCTGTATTTTTTGACTGCAGTCTTTGAGTGACTGTAGTTTCCTTTGGATGCTGAGCTTTTAATATTTTTTTATACACTGAGCATCCTTTGTAATTAGTTGGATGACCATTCTCGTGGCAAAGCGCACATGTTGTTACGCTGTTGCATTGTTTCGAGCATTGGGTTGTGTGGTGAGGCCCAGCACACTTAACGCATCTTGAATCTTAATTGCAAACATTTTTTGTATGACCAAGCTGATGGCAATTATTACATTGAGGTATCGATCTGACATTTTTGGATAGTTCAAGCGATACTCTGCACCATACTAATTCTTGGATTTCATAGACTGATTTGTTATACTCTTTTTGAACTATATGAACATAAAACAATGGGAAGGCATTAAAGAGATGTTTGTTACCCTTACCACTTTATGATTTAGTGAGTATAATTCATTAGCAATCATATCTATGGACAATGGAGCTGGAAGTCCTCTGATTACGAATCTAAATAGTTTTTCACTTTTTAGTTGGTAGGTATGATACTCTATGTCTTGGGTTCTTACACCCGTCTTAACGAATTGTAATTTTTTTTTAACTGCTCTGTATGCATTTTCTGTTTCGCAGGTTATTTTAATATAATTATTCGATGTGTGGCGAGGAGCGCGATATAACACGTCTTTGCCGTTTGAACGTCAAGTGAACACTGAACACCCGTGAATGATAAAAAAATCATTAAAACAAAAATAACACAAAAAAAAAGTCGTACAGTTGGGTATTCAATAAATCACGGTGACATCACGTGCAACCGGCAGAGTACACACGAAGTCATCGATCTCGAGCATCGAATGTTTACCATTAGATACCTCAAATGGCAGCCGTATTAACTACGGAATACTGATGGCCGAATGCGACCCTTGTTAACCGGTCGCAGGATCTTAGGACTTCTGAACACCTGTAACCGTTCGACTTCCACTGCGTTGCTGTCTTTTCTTATATATGGGAAGTCTTTTGTCGTGGGGGGACGAACTCTCTCAACATATATGACCGTATAGAATGTGTTTCGGTGGTCGGACGTACGAAGTTGTTCAGAAAATAACTCGAATTTTGACGGTGCAATAGATTTAGTGTGATTGGCGGTGTTTCTATGATCGGTAGTTTGTCCGTGCAGTGAGAAAATCTCCATATGCCATCGTACTTACTAGTTCATTCGGCATGGTTTTGAATGGAATTCTGTGGTTATCTTTTACGACAGTAACTGACTAGAAAGATTTAG
The DNA here is from genome assembly GCA_963931805.1 of Microdon myrmicae. Classification (NCBI taxonomy): domain Eukaryota; kingdom Metazoa; phylum Arthropoda; class Insecta; order Diptera; family Syrphidae; genus Microdon; species Microdon myrmicae. The sequence goes on along the minus strand of OZ007497.1, from coordinate 178,983,588 downwards.
TGTGGATTGTCGGCTTTTCCGTGTGTTTGTTTTTCAGTTGCTGCTATTTCTGGATAATTGGATTCATGTGACATTATGCCTGTGTTCTGCTGTTGTGGGTTTCTGTTTCAGCAAGCGCGTCTCCTCATCCTTGAAAAAGGATGGGTGATCTCTTTAATAGACCGCTCCTGAAACAACGCACTTCAGCAAGGGGTCGTTCCCGTGCTTCCTCTGACCCAGAGGGAAGAGCAACGTCCTGATCGTTCGTGGGACGTCACTTTGGGAATGGTGTCCCTGTACCTTGTAACCTTAGTACCTTCTGTTGATCTCCGTAATCGTGGACGCTATAAGGGTTAAAATTTTGGTCGTGACACCACTCTACTCACCGGTTCCTTTTTCAATTGTTAGGAGTCGTTCTGGTACTCAAAGAAACAGCCAACGTTTGTGACGACGCACAATTCCAAAATAAAATAAAATGCGTTTGTTTTAATTATAGTTTAGGTTTATTTACGTTGATTCTCCTGGGGGCGATGCCTCCAAGCCAAGAGGGATATTTTGATACTACTGCTCCTGGATACAGATGCAGATGTATATTTTAAATTAGAGTACTACTGCTCTTCAGCACGAGGATTTAGATACTGCGGCCCGGAGATCACTTAGCTATTCCTTTATAAAAGAAAATAAATCGAAAATTGTATCCCGAAAATACACATTTTCGTACAACAATCTCGATTTTTTGGGTATTTTGAGTGAGATGTTGTGTTTACATAAGATAAGAATTAAATTTCTTGAATTCTTTCGAAACTATTTCGCAGATGTGGGAATGTATCTGCTTTTGGTTTTCTGTTTGTTTTTCTCAATGGAAATTTTTCAGATAGAGATAATGATCTCTGAATTTTTGGATTTCGCTGATGCCGTGGGGCAAATGTAGAACAATAAACGAATATTAGATTCGTTTATTGTGAATTTTAATTTCAATTCGGATTTTGGATTAAACTATGCCGTGGGGGCAAATGTTAAGCGATAAACGAATGTTTGATTCGTTTATTGCGAATTTTGGATCATGTTTGGGTTAATTCGGGTTTTGATAGGTTTTTGGGTTTTGGAGTATTATTGCTGGGATTTGGATGTAGGAATGGGGGAAAAGGGTGGTAGGGCTTTTTAGAGCAATACACCTGTGAAAAAAGGGAAGATCAAACCAAATTAAAAGCAATTGCTTGAAATGAAGTCATTAATCTGTTAATATGTTATAGAACCCTGATCGTGCTCTTTAGTGCACAAGCGTACAGGCAAAAATGTACGTAATCGCCTAGATTCAAGAGATCGTCATTACACATACATTGAATCGAGTGTACGCAAATTAGAGATAATCGAGGAACATTCTTCAAATAGTCTTGCGCCGTGCGGATGTATACTCACCATGTTTAGCGTCGGAAACAGCAAAAAAAAACTCGAAGGACCTTTGGCGGTTTTGTGTGTTGTCCAAGTGTTTCGCCGAACACTGTTTTCCACAGAGAAAAGAAAACACCAAGCACACAGTACAAAATTGAAACTCAGACAGAATTGTTTTAATTGAACTTTTATTTTTTTGGTTTTATATTTCCTTTATCAGTAGGTACACAAACGTTCGAGTGTTCGCAGTATTACAATTTCTGATGACGAGACACAACCGCTCTGGGGTTCACAATATAATGTTTTTATAATTTAATACTGTCGTTCGACGGCACGATATAGTGTTCTCGCTACGTGTTTGTGGCAAAACGAACCACTAGGTACAACTTCAAATTTCACCCGCTAGATTACAAACTCGACGTTACTTTTTTTAACCTAATACAAATTCTTTTCACGGACCGACCTCCTCGTTGGGGTTCAAAGTGACTGTATCTATCGACCTCCTCGTTGGGGTTCTCTCGGTTCCACTATGCGATATAGACTAACTGCCTCTATCTTTAAAATCCCGTTCGAACCTCTCATCCCGCATCTGCAAAAGAAAATTTCCCATCCAATCTGCAAAGAGAATTTTTCCATCATCAATCCATCATTCTCCTTTCCGTCATCCTTATCGGAATCTTGTTCCTTTGTTTGACGATCGTCGTACCGCCGCTTAATTTTCGATCTTTTCCTGGGATTTGTTTATGTTACCCATCTGGCCCAAGACAACGAGGTTCTTGCGCGCTTCAGATGGGTACAAAAGAGCCGTTGGATCGGTATAGTTTCTTTGTTAGCATTTCCAAATCATAAATATCTAGCGAGCGATCTATGTTAAGATGTTTATGATTGCATGACTATTGGTCGGCGGCGAATAGCTATGCTTTGTTTGCACAAGTGTGCCTTTTAGGTTTTGGGTCATGCTGGGAATTTAGGTGCTAATTGCTATTAGCTACCAGAGGAGATATTCGTTGATCGGTTTGTTTACCGAAAATTGCGTTTAATGGGTGCAACGCATTGATGCCTTGGATGGGTGCGTTGGCTTGGATGCGTTGAGTTGACGTTTTTTTGAACGTTTAGTTCGCTTGATTTTTAGTACTGAATTCAATGTTGGTGTATGTAATGTTACCGTTTCAGGTGGGAGTAAAGACTTTTGGGACACGTGTCTGTGGGCACGTGTAATGGATAAAGGTTTGTATGTTCCTTGGCGGAAAGGACATCTCAACCTGTATTGGGTTGTGTAGTTCGTAGAACCGCCACAGATCAATAACCGAATTTTATTATGAATAAGCAGCAAACACTCTCGGCGTGAAGGCAAACGTTTGATCTGCGGAGCGCACGTGCGGCGACTCTAACAGATACACACACAATTCACAAGCAAAATAGTGAAGAGCACCGAACGAAAAATCGAATAAGAAAACACATCAGAGCCGTATACCTTAGCAATAACATAACAATTCACATCAGTGGAGTATAGTCGAGTTTAAAAATCAAATTCAAGAAGACGGCCAGTAGCCTGATGGGAAACGCTTAGGTACAATTTTTGGTGATTCAAACTGTCATAGCGTCAGTTCGAATCATACGTTCTTCTTCACTATTATTTCAAACGCTATAATTGGTGATAGCCCGACGCGCGAATATAAAGTGAACACGCACCAAATACAAATAGTAAACACGCCCGGAAATCAATTTTAAAGTGAACACGCGCGAAAACAATTAAAACAGTGACAGAGTGGCGAAAAATAAACACAGAAACAGACAGTGCCAGCGAGGAAAAATAAAAAAGCAGCTAGTGAGAGTGCCGGTGAGAAGTGCCCACCGAACCGCAGCCAACAACCATCGAGCTGAAGGACAAAAACATCCGCCAAACACGTATATTAACAACCGGGTCAAATCACTAGAAGAAAAAAGTGAATTATTTTAATTTTATTTTTAATTAAATACAACGAACTGAACTGCGATGTCGATGACGACCAATTTGCTGCGCCCACTTACTCTGTGGCTAAGGAAAACACTGTTTTGTTTTTCAGTTACCTATTTGAACCAAACAGCCGTTTCACGATGGCCTTGATTATCGGCCACTGACCTGCGATCCCTCTACGATTACCCTCCATCCCAGATCTCCCTTATTGTCCTAAATTCTAGTCGCCCTTTCTGTCGGCTGTTGGTTGTGAAAGTTATGCGAACATTTTTTTGATCATAATTTCTCCATTTGCTTCACACGTTCCTTCGGTCTCCGCCTTAGTTGACATTGAAAATACTATGCCGGCGGCCGTTGGCTAATCGAAGGCGTGTCCAAGGTCTTGTGGGGGTTCTTTAAAGCTTACCTGAAGAACCACCCATGATTTCAGTCTAACTCCCCATCCCCAAACCTGCAAATATTCCTCCCCAAGGCCATCATCAGTTCCCTGCATCAGGTAACATCGAGTTTCCTCAAAAAGCATTTCGGTTCACGTCAAACGTGAACCATTAAGAATCTTATCGATTCACCATCGCCGGCAAATTCCGTCCCACATGTGCACAGTAATTTTCCTGCATGCACATGACTAGCCAACCTTTTGCCCAACGGTAAAAGCAATGGCAAGCAGCTTGCTTACAATCCCACGGAAAACCCGGTAGGCGTAGGTATGATGAGCCGACACTACCGTCAGAAAAATCATAAAGAAAACACCGACTCGACAACAGGAAGTTCCTAAATCCTATACAGGCTACTTCCACCACTGCCCTGCAAACACATGACACAAACCCTATGGTTACTAATTAAGAAAGGTACTCCCCACAAAATCCCCCCCTATTAATATTATTTATTGCCTATAGGAACCCGGTAGTTCATGACTTCACCGACTCGGCTACGCTATCGTTCCCTGTCCTGTGCGCTCTCCTTCCACGCTTGGCCAGCCGATCCGATCTCCTCGAAGTGAAACCTTACGTTGCTCTCCCATCTCCGTCGCGGCCATCCTAAGGTCTCTTTCCCGTTGGACTTCCGTCCTTTTGTTGCCCATTCTCGGTACATGTCCGGCCAATCTTAATCTTCGCGACCTGATTACACTCACTATTGTAAGTTTGCGGTATAGCTTATCCAATTCGGGGTTATGGAGTTTCCTCCATTGTCCTGCCTCCTCGTCATATTTACCACCAAAGATACTCCTTAAAACGTTATTCTCAAATATGTGGAATTTGTTTTCTTCCCGTTTTGTGAGAATACATGCTTCGCATCCGTATAGAACGATCGCCATGAATATGTTTCTATAGACACGGAGCTATTTATTACCCCATCAGTATTGTTCCCAGATATTTAAAGTCTTTAACTTTCTCAAATTTCTTGCCCCTGACATTTATGTGTGTTTCCTGAGGTTCACCTGCTCTCGTCATGATCGTATATTTTGTTTTGTCTTCATTTATTTCTAGGCCCACCTCTTCTGCCGCTTGTATGGTGATTTCACTGTTTTTACTTACAGTTTCTAGATTATCGACCAAAACGGCGATATCATCCGCATGTGCGAGGATTTATGTGACCTCCTTCAGAGATGATTCGGCCATGTTATCGTCTTGCACCTTTCTGATGACATACTCGAGAACAAGGTTAAAAAGACATGGTGAGAGGTCATCCCCGTTTTCGTTCTTCGCGGATTTCGAATGATTCTGAGAGGTGGTTTTCTATTCGAACTCGCCCTTTATTTTCGTCCATGCAGATTTGAATGGGGGCGGCATCTTTTTTCGAGACACCCAGCTCATCTACAATATGGTAAAGTCTTTGCCTTGCGACTGAGTCGTAGGCTTTTTTGAAGTCAACGAACAGTTGGTGAACCGTCTCTCCGTATTTCCACTTCGTTTCCAACAATTCCCCTTCTATGAACATTTGGTCACTCGTTGACTGGTTCCTACGGAATCCGCCCTGGTAGTCTGCCAGTATTTCTTCTGCGTAGGGTGTGATTCTCGCTAGTATGACATTTGTTATTATTTTGTATGTGATTGGGAGCAATGATATTCCACTCTATTTTTCGCAGTCAGATATGTCGCCGTTTTTGAAATGGAGTGAAGGTGATTGAAGGTTTCCATTCTTCCGGAGTGACTTTGTGGCGACTCTAACGGATACACACACAATTCACAAGCAAAAAAGTGAAGAACACGAACGAAAAATCGAATAAGAAATATACATCAGAACCGTATACCTAGCGATAACATAACAATTCACATCAGTGGAGTATAGTCGAGTTTTAAAATCAAATTTAAAACACGGTCAGTAGCCTGATGGGTAACGCTTGGGTTCAATTTTGTTCGTGATTCAAACTGTCATAGCGTCAGTTCGAATCACACGATCTTCTTCACTATTATTTCAAACGCTATAACTTCCTTATCCCAAATTGTTTTAATCAGTTGGTTTGCATAAAGTGGTTTATGCAAATTAGCTACTTGACGATTTTTCTTTCCTTTACAGGTAGAGAGGGAAAGTTTGCCGAAATTAGTGGGTGTTGGGCGAGGACACGGACGCGAGGTCCATAACAGTATGTACGTTTGGTGCGTTTATTTGTGGTTGGTGGGTGCGCACTGTAAGCAGGTTTCAAAGTACTGCTTCCATCTTATGACGATATTTTTTGTTTCTGTGACCAGACAGCCGTTTGCGTCTCGAATTATTTTAGATCTCCCTCGGTAGCCATTTCTAATTGCATTTATACCGTCATATATACCTCTGATGTTCTTTGCTCTGGCATTTTTTAGGATTTTTCGATCCGAGTCTTCTCCGATTCGCGTTTTTGCGTTTGAAAAGTCTCGTTGTCTCTCTCTGGATAGCCGCGTATCTTTCTGCGTTGACTTCATCATAAAATTCTTAGTGGATCACTCTAGGGCGTTTACGTTCTTCGATCTTCGCCCTGCACTCATCGTCAAACCGAGGTTTGGACTTAATTGTTTCCTTAAATCCTAATACCTTTGGGTTGTTTGTTTGATTTCGTCTCTGATCGATGCCCATTTAGTGTCCACACTATAGGCTTCCTCTTCCTCATTACTCCCATTCTCTAGGATGATAAATCTATTCATTAGTTCGTCTTGATATTCAGCCCTTTTGCGCAGGTCTTTTAGTTTATCAGTTTCGAGCTTTTTGCTCGTCTCCCGTGACTGCCCATGTGGGTTTGCTGAGACCCGACTCCTAATTTTGCCCATCACTAGAAGATGATTGGAGCCGCAATCTGCTCCTCCGTATGATCTTACATCAACGATGTTCAAATGGTGTATTTTGTCTATGAGGAAGTGTCTATTTGGTTAGGCGTTACGTCGTCGGGTGAGATCCATGTGGCTTTATTAATTTGCTTATGCTTGAACATCGTGCTTTTCACTACCAGATCTATTGACGTGATAATTCAAATTCGGTAGATTCTGTTGGAGCATGTACGTTTATAAATACATATTTGTAACATGGGCGCTGTATTTTTAGCACTAATAATTAATAAATTTCACATCTTTTACATAGGGCGTAATCTTCTTGCCAATGATGAAACCGGTTCCGAGGCTGTGTGTCTGTTCCTCCACACGCCACTGTAAGCCCGTTGGTTTCGATTACTTGATGTGGGAATCGGACTTCCTGAAGCGCGACGATATCCATTTTATATCGTTTCGCGCTCTCTACAGCCGTCTGTATCGCGCATAGTTTATATCGGGTGGGCCATAAAATTTTGCAAATGGCAACACTTGATTTCTTAAAAACAGTTAGAGAGAAGGGCGCGCGAGTGGCGGGGAATTGAGCGTCGCTTCATGCAATTTTAGTCACGATGGAGCGCTTCACGGGACAACAGCGTGGTTTTTGTGTAAAACAATTTTACAAAAACAACGATTCCTACGTTACTATATGACGCCTTAGAATTGAATAGGGATTACGTCGTGTAAGTGAGTGTCCAAGTGTTAATTTAATCAAAGCTTGGGTCAAGGGATACCTGAAAAGTCGAGTATACCTTAATAAACCGACGACCATATCCCAATTAAAAGAAAACATCCAGGAGGAGATAGCCGCGATACCTTGCAGCTTGTGTCAGCGAGTTTTCCTAAGTTTGCGTAGTCGATTGCAAGAGTGCGAACATCCCACATGCCGACGCGTATATCCCGTTTTTTCCGTTTTTTCCTACGTCTTCCTTTTGTCGAGTCGGTGTTTTCTTGATGATTTGTTCCCTTATGGTAGTATGACGGTTCTACGAACCACACAATCCACTATAGGTCGACATATCGTCGTTCCACCAAGGAGCATACTCAACTATATCCAAATTACACGTGCCCACAGACACGTGTCCCCAAAAGTCCTCCTTTCCACCTGAAATAAAAGGTAACATGCATCTGGGAGTCAACAACCCCACGTATCCACAAATACGTGGGTCACAAGTCCGACCAATTGTCCTACGCCTGCACGGCGATCGAAGGACATGACCCAGCATAGAAATTGTGTACTAATCCATCAACTGGATATACACAAACGGTTGGCACAGCTGCGCCAGATGTCGACAGACATCACATCTCCGGCGATAAGCGAATTGTCGGAAAGCCAATCCATCAACAAAACCTTTGTTCCTGCTGCAGTGTACGCCGCCTAAACAAAGGCCACTGCGATACAACAACAACAAACGAAAATGCTGTTCCCTTAGGGCTATGTAAACAACGATAATTACATTATCCCATGATCGCCTAGAGGAAAACGCTCACCCGATTGTTTACGTAAGCAATCCATTAGAGGTGTGAAATTCTGATCACAGAGTGATCTACAGCATGCGGACAATAACCTCCGCATCTGTATGTGTGAGTAGGATCTGTACTGGTGGACAGATTCTCGATCGAGAGAAACTCACCACCAGCGAAAGGGAAAGGAAAACTGTGGGGTTTGGAATGAATGGAATCATCCACAGAGAAGTTACCTCAGTCTACTCCGAGCATCACAGTCCAGTTAGAGGACCTCTCCGAGGAAGTCGATCTGCGCTGCGCTATTAACTTAATTTTCGAACGGTCCGAAGGTGTAGTGCCGCGAGTAATCGAAATATCGAACGATACAGATAGAGTGAAAAAGAACTATGAATATCAAAATTGCATCCTAGGTAATTACTCGACAACCAAATTTTAAAGTTTATGGATGAATATCGAAACGGCATCCTAGGTAATTAAGCGACAAATTCTAATGTTTGTGTATTTAGGCGTTAAGTGATGGACATCTGAATAATTTTATAAAATCGCCACGGCCGTTCAACTGGACTAATCCTTGACGGGTGTGTGGGGGTTCTCTACATCATACGGAGAACCAACCCACAGCCCTAACCTGCAAACATGCAAAAAACCAAATCCACAATAGCATATATTCCCAAAACTGTGATAGAATGCATTTTCCAAACCTCCAACAGAATATAATTCAACCGAATATATTCTAATCATCCCGGCATTCATTTCCCCAAAATTGCTTCGGCCAATTATCCATATTTCCTCAACGCAACCAAGCAATCCACATTTCCCCGAAATTCGTATGCCATAACAAACGCATATTCAAATCCTCAACGGAACATTAACAAGTATACCAAGCCGCACACATTTCCCCGAAGTTCATATGCCTTAACAAAGCGTATATCCAAATCCTCAACGGAACATTAACAGCCAACCAAGCGGCATACATTTCCCCGAAATGACTTCGGTTAACACCACGATCTAAACGATATTCCTTGCTGGGTGCAAGCAATTTCGATTCCTGGTATACACAACCAACGAATCCAACTTAGCTTATACGGCAAGGATTCGCTGGAACTAAACTCATACGCATAGGCATAGCAACTCTTCCACTAAATTCTTAGAAAGTGGCAATGAGTTCACGACGCCACTACCACAACGCAATGGATTTTCAATTCCATGGGTCAGTCGTTGCCAGCTCTTCATCACGGGCGTACCGCCGGTCAAATCAACGTTCTGTGGTTGACTCCATTATTATTAATAGTGCTTGTGCCATCCTTCAGTTTTAAACCATTTAGTTTTGGTTGGCTTCTGTATTCGAAGCGACATATACTATGCACATTCGTATCGATAAAGTCGGTCGCAATCCAACTACCGTAGAGTGCCCACAGTCGCGTATTATCCTTTACCCAAGTCGAGTCGATTGAGAGTCCGCGTTCGTTCTGAATCCCCGAGCTGTGTAGATATACAATTGGAGGGTCGGCTCTCACCGTTGGTTTAAACCGCTTTTGAGCAATAAAAAGAAATTGATGAAGTGAAAAGTGTCACGCACCGAAGCAAAACAACTAATCATTTGAATTATCCGTTAAGTGTTTCTAGTATCTAGAGTGCGGAGAGAATAAGATCTTATGACACAGCCAAGTGGTGGTAATTAAGTAAATTCAAGTTGACAAGGTTGCGATCCTTACGATTAAGTGCGCGGAAGACGAACGCATTCTGCGTGAGTTAATTATATCAAGTTAAGCAGAACTGCGTGGGAGCAGAATAAAGAACACATTAATAGAAGTATCAACAAATTAAAACAAGTGTTTTCATTTCCCTTGGTGCCCGAATTTCCAACGACGGTCGCGACGAACTCGTAAGTAGGGCGGTAGTGAACTAGTGCCATACGTTGGCGCCCAGACCTCCACTCCCACAGGTGCAATAATAACACGAAATAAAAACAGTTAAAACAAAACATTTTGCAGCGTTTTATTTGTGGCAGTGCCTCCGAGTTCCGGTGTGTTTAATTCTCTCCATTGCGAACGGTGTTCGGCGGAAAACCTTAGCCAGCAACAATCGACACTTGAAAAAATCCACCAAAGTAGAGTCGGCTCATCACATCTACGTCTACCGGGTTTTCCGTGGGATTGTTTTGTGTATATTGATTATTAATTTATTTTACCCACGAGTCTTGGGGTTTCAAATAGTCCGCCATACCGTTATAATACAGCCAGTATACCCCCGACTGCAAACCATCCAATGGGCACGGTGACGCGTAACACCCTGGATTAGATGTCTGACATGGGTCACCCTACTGGAAGCGTATGCTTCCTTCAGAATAGCCTGAGTGTTTCATTATAATTTAAGCCGTCACACAACGTCAAGGTTTCTACCAAGCGGGGGCTCTGGAAATCTTGGTTACTTTCTCTTTTGTATAAATCCCAAATTAGAATTAGAATATTGGTCTCCTGTTTGGAGCTCGGCTCCTAAACATACCCGAGGCGTTTCTAACAGACACACATACAATACACAAGCAAATAGTGAAGAACACCGAACAAAAATCGAATAAGAAAATGCATCAGAGCCGTATACCATAGCGATAACATAACAACCCCACATCAGTTGAGTGTACTTGAGTTTAGAAATTGAATTCGTACACGCGGCAGTGGCCTGATGGGCTGAGCATTGGCTAAATTTTTAGGATTCTAACCGTCATAGCGTCAGTTCGAATCACACGTTCTACACTATCGTCGCAAACGCTATATACCCTCCACCTACTTGAGAGCATACAGAGACGAGCGGTCCGCCTGATCGGGGACACTGCGTTGATGTCATGGATACAGTCGCCATCACATCGAAAGCGCGTAGCTTACAGATAATGTCATGGGTACTGTTTTTCCGAGATTCGTGGTGTTGTTCCGCGCAATTCGGTTTATATGCGCTCCACGGGACAATCCGACGGATAACATCAATCTGTGGTTCATGTCCCGACGGCGCGAACTTCTCTGCTTCAGAACTGGTTCCGTTACAGAGCGGGAAAGTTGTGGAATTCCCTCACTGCGCAAGTGTTTCTGGAGTGTTACAACCTGTAGCTGTTCAAAAAAATGCAACAGTTATTTGGTGATATCTCCGGGCGCTATGGGTTCGCCTCTACTGAGAGAAATGTATTAAAAAAAAAATTAACCGCGATTTGGTATGTTACATACTTTTTAGTTTAATAAGATATTTAATAGTTAAAACTTGCCCTTAGTAAAAAAACAAATGATTTTTTATGATTCCTCTATTTCGATGTACTTTTCCAGGATTTGATACATCTCCACTTTGGCTTTGATTTTGTGCAACCGTGATAACTGCCGAAGATATGCTCCTATGCTTTTGCAGAAAAAATCATCTTCTGTCTCTAGGCATTCCGTACTTTTACTCCGGCTATTCGATGAGTTTCTTGACATATCGTCTGCTTTTATAGTTCCGAGATCGCAGCTTGCCTGTGTACTATCATTTGTCAGGTTGTCATCCACATGGTATTCGTGGTATGATCCGTCGGGTATTATTGGTTCTTCATCGCCCAGTTCGTTCGCGCACTGTGAACTTACTTCAATTGTTTTCTCATCAATATACTCATTATACACTTCGTCCATATTTAAAACGCTATCGTGATTCAATGGAGGTGATGTATCTCGTTTAACCGAAAATTTGCCATTCCCAATGTTGAAGTTTGACTGGTCATTTTTGCCTTTCCACACTGAATTTGACTTTATATTACATATAATTGATCGACGTTCACTAAAGAAAAAAATGTATACAAAATAATGCACAATAATTTGCGAAGAGTAGTAATATTAACCCACCGTCTCTTACGAACAAACGGTCGAAGAAAATCCATTTCTGCGAAAAACTCTTCGGCGCCATAATCAAAATTAATTGCTTCAGGATTTTCACGACGTATCTTTAGTTCTCTGGAATACCTATCGCGGAGACAAGTCCACCTACGACGTGCGTCATCCACTACAATAAGTAACAAGTTAAAAGTTCTTTACGATATAGCGAAAGAAATTAATACAGATTTGTACCATTAACACCAAGATACGTTGCCAGTTCGGTCCATATCTTTTCTTTTCTGTCGGCGAACTTAAAATCTGGATTAGCAGAGTTGAAGAGCGCTGGCGTTGACCTGACACCCCGTATCAGTTCTAAATCTGATGGATTCATGTATTCTCGAAAAGTAATACCGTGATGGTAAACAAACGCAAAAATTTCGTAAAATTAAGTTGTGACAAACGTTTATGCTATGTTGCGTAAATATATGTCACGTTCAGGATACACGCGACAGATTGAAATGCAACAGCGCCGCTCTGTGTGAAACGGCGGCCCACAATACTATTTAGAAAGGGAAAACATATTATACGCGGCCACACTTTCCATACAAATGAGTGAAATGGTTATTTGCGCGCTAATTAAAATTATTGCGTTTGCGGGCATTCGAATAGAGATATAGAAAAGAGCGGCAAATCGCTACAAAGTAAATCACTTATTGCAAATCTAGGAAACTATTAAAATATACTATTGTTTATTTTACTTAAGGTGGAATGATTTCAATACAAAGCTTCATGATGGATTTATTTTAAGTTGACAGTGATATTGTAGTGCGAAGTACATTGGTGAGATGGTAACGTGACGTGAAATGGATTACAGAACTCTGTTTAAATGTCACCACTGCACGGAGCAATATATAGGCAATTGGTTAACTCTCCTAATTTAATTGCATTACGTGTAGAACTTTTTGGATAACCGTCCGGTGGAAGACTCTGCTTCCTGGCCATTATATAATTTTTTTAATGTTGTATTTGAAAAAAATTGTATTCAGAGAAGCTTACTTCGCAATATCTACCTTTGTCGCAGTGGTAACATCAACAAATGCCAGAGTATGCGCTTCGAAAGATTAAAAAAACGAAGAATACAATACAGGGAACATTCAGAAATGTTAAAATTCATAAAAACTATACGAAATTGCAGTCATAACAAAGGGTTCTAAAAATGAAGTTGAATTTAACCTTTCTGAAGAAAAATTTCAAATTTTCAATTTTTTTTTTGGCATATAGGGTTTGCTTGACATGCGTTCCGTCGTTAAGTGCTTGTTACATCAATCACCATTACTTTTACTTATTCGTATACGTACTGGTATGAACGAATTTTCGTCTTTACGGTGTGTAAGCTATATAAGATTTTAAGCAAAAGTACCAACCTCAATCTAATATGCATTACTCTACGAGTTCGGCAATAATTAGCACCCAATGGCAGGATAAAAAGTTGTAGTGCAATCTCTAGATGTCAGGGGGAACATTATGCAAATATTCTGGTAAATAGCCGAACTTTAAGAAATTCGTCATCGCAAAATCGGGCTCATTCTCGAGGCTGTGTCGCGGCTCGAATGGTAACGGGGATTTTGTAACATCAGCCGGCGTCAGTCTCATCAATACGAATGTAAACGCCGTCCACTAATATTTGCCAACAGCGAAACCTGATCTCTTTGCCCTAACTGAGTCCCAGATCGATTCGATATATCTACGTTGCTCAGGATACGCCTTGCATTCGAGAGTCCGTTTTAAGGGTGGAGTCTGCGTCTTCAGGCGATGCGATCTGGCTTGCCAACGGATGGAGGCGTTAGAACCCAATAACTTGGACATCATGTGGTTGAAGATCGTGCTGATGAATTTTGTTAAATTTCGTTATTGTCTTTAGCACTCCCCGATTGACGATCGGGGGGGATGGGTGCGAACATACAGGGCAAAGTTACTGATTGCTTTCAACCCGGCGAAGGCCAGGACGCTCCTTGTCCCTGTTCAATCCAAGTTGACATGTAGTCTCCACGTGACACCCCTGGATAGCTACTTTGGCACCCGCCGAGTAGTGAACCAATGCATGCAGCGACATCCTGAGAAAGGTTGGGGCAAGGCTAATAACCATCATCATTATTGGCACTACAACTGGGATGCGGTCTTGGCCTTATTTAGCAAGTTTCGAGGCTTGTTAAATTTTCCATAATAATGAATTATTATGGCAAATTTAACAAGCCTCGGATATGGACCGGATACACGACGACGACTACGGAAACTAAAATGGGTAAGCGAGATAAGAATTTTTACATGGAACGTCCACTCACTATACAGAGCTCGAGCTGCACAGCAGCTAGCCGATGCCCTGTCCGAATATAAGGCTGACATAACAGCATTACAAGAAATAAGATGGACAGGGAGTGGTGTTATTCAAAGAAAAGAGTATGACATTTATTACAGCTGTCGCGCAAAACACCATGTGCTCGGGCTAGGCTTTCTAGTCAGCCAAAAACTGAAGCCTGCCATCATTGGCTTTAATGCAATAAATGAAAGGCTATGCACTCTTCGCGTGCGAGGCAAGTTTAAGAACATAAGCCTCATAAACGTTCACAGACCTACAAAGGAGTCCCCTGACGACGCAAAAGAAGAATACTACGAGAACGTCGAACGGGCCCTCAAGGCCTACCCAAGATACGATGTGAAAATTGTTCTTGGTGATTTGAATGCAAAAATAGGTCGGGAGCCGGTTTTCAGGCACTGCACAGGTTACCATCGTTTGCACGAGAACACTAATGACAATGGACTACAAGTCATCGAATTAGCGGCATCGAAAAACTTGGTCGTTGCGAGTACCAGGTTTCCGCGTAAAGATATCCACAAAGCCATCTGGGTATCACCTAATGGAGCCACTCGTAACCAAATTGACCACGTGTTGATAGATCGCCACTACTCCTCGAGCCAGATGACGGTACGAATGTACCGAGGTACCAACGTCGACTCGGATCACTATCTTGTTGTTACAGTTTTCCGAGCTCGGATTGCCTTACGGAGATGTATTGCATCCGCGGATCAGGTTCGAATCAACATGGCTGCCTTACGCAATGAGAATACCAGTAACACATTTGGTCATGCATTAAGACGCCCTCGAAGATCTCGATGTAGAGTAAGTCCTGGGGCCAGAATGCCGGGCGTAGAAGAGAAATGGACACGCCTAAAGAGTACTGTCATCAGTACAACTCCATCTTAGGCAGTAGTCGTAGAGAAGGCAGCGACTGGTTTGATGATGAGTGCAAACTAGCGACTGAACGTAAGAATGCTGCCTACCGGGCAATGCAGCAGTCTCATAGGACGCGGGTGCACGAGGAGAAATACAAAGAGCTCAAAAGATCTGAAAAAAGACCACAGACAAAAGAAAAGTGCCTGGGAAAAAAACCTTGTCTGTGAAATAGAGAAATGTAGACAGTGAGGTCCGCACCAGGCGCGGAAGTTTTACCAAATAATTCGCAGTATGACGCGGTACACACCACGCTGCACTTAGTGCAAGGATAAAGAGGGTAATCTGATCACCGATCCTGAAGGAATTCTGGAGCGATGGGAAGTGCACCTCAATGAATTGCTAAATGGTCAGCTCACAGAAGAATTGTAGGCTTCACCAATGCAAGACCAAGACCAAATGCTGCCGCCACCAAGCATTGAGGAAACATTAAAAGCCATTACACAGCTAAAATCAAATAAAGCCCCCGGAGCTGATGGCATATCAACTGAGCTAATCAAACAAGGAGGGACAACGTTACATCACGCAATTCATGAGATCGTGGTGCACGTATGGGAGCAAGAGGAGATGCCGGAAGATTGGCGTCTTCGAATAATTTTCCCCATACACAAGGAGGGAGATATCAAAGTGTGCAGCAACTATAGGGGTATAACATTGTGAGTATCGCCTATAAGATACTCTCCACTATCCTTCAGGATCGGATAACACCATACGCTAAAGTCATCATTGGTCAATATCAGTGTGACGCCATCCCAGAGAAATTAGCGATTGATCAGATATTCACCCTTAGGCAGGCGATGGAAAAATGTCAGGAATTTAAGATTCCATTATATCATCTGCTTATAGACTTTAAGGCCGCCTACGACAGCATAGCCGGGGTAGAACTATATAATGCCATGAGAAAATTCGGCATTCCAAACAAATTTATACGACTTTGTAGGTTGACCATGACTAACGCAAGTAGTCAAGTAAAAATAGCGGGATTGCTGTCCAAACCAATAAACATCTATAATGGACTCCGACAAGGAGACGGGCTGGCCTGCCTCCTCTTCAACCTGGCGTTGGAGAAAGCAATCCGTGACTCTGGCGTTACAACAAGAGGGACTATTGTCACCAAGTCCAGCCAGATACTTGCCTACGCAAATGACACCGACATCATTGCTAGAACCGAATCGGCGGTACAGGAATCCGTCACCCAGATCGAGCAGGCGGCACAAAAACTGGGACTGCACATTAACGAGGGAAAAACGAAGTACATGGTGGCAACTTCTGCGAAGAGAAGACCTAACGTTGGTCAAACTATCAGGGAGTGGAGCGCAATAGTAGTGCAATCCTTTAACTACCTTGGGTCAATAGTATCATCATCATCATCGGCACTACAACATGGAACCGGTCTTGGCCTTATTTAGCAAGTCCTGAGGCTTGTTAAATTTTCCATAATGATCTGTTTTTTCCGGGCAAGGTCATTAGTCTTGCGCCAGAGGCTCCCCGACGGGGAATCGAACCCCGGTTTCCCGCGTGACAGGCGGGTATACTAACCAGTATATTATTGAGGAGCTATAGTATCAGCCGATAACAATATGGAAGAAGAAATACGCGAACGGTTGATTAAATCCAACAAAGCCTACTACGGTCTATCAAGGCTCTTTAAATCCCGAAATTTATCCAGAACATCCAAGCTACTACTGTACAAGACCATGGTATTACCAGTACTCATGTATGGATCCGAGACCTGGGTGCTCAATAAAAGACACTCTGAACTCTTAGCTGCGTTCGAGAGGAAGGCCTTAAGGAGAATTGTTGGCCCCGTATGGAGGACGATTCCGGAGACGCTATAACCATGAGTTGTACGCAATCTACCTTGAAGCTAATGTTATAAGAAAAATCAAGCTCGGTAGACTCCGGTGGGCGGGACACCTAGCTCGAATGAGCGAAGAGGAGCCTGCCCTGAATGTCCTTTGTGGCAGGATGTATGGAAGTAGACAGCGCGGCAGACCTTGTCTGCGATGGAGGGATGGCGTACACCAGGACGCCCAGAGTCTGGGAGTCCCAAACTGGATGACATCGGCTCGAAATCGGGACCGGTGGAGAGATTTGTTAAATAAGGCCAAGACCGGATCCCGGTTGTAGGGCCGATGATGATGATGATGATGATGATTGTCGATCGACTGGTGACACTTTTCAAACATCTTTCACTTACCATCGACTGGACATAGATCAACCTCCCGGCTTCTGAAATTGTCGTCCTTGGCGATTTTTATGTACACAATTCCGGCTGGTTGGTACATTCTAACAAAACCTACGAGACTGGAGGCCAGCGGAGATATTCGCTGTTAGCCGCAATTTGATTTAACTCGTAGAGGAACCTACGCTAGTACCGGATACCCGAGGTGATTATGCGAACAACGTGGTTCTGTTTTTGATATCCGAGCCGAGCTTTTATATCGTGGAAGTTGCTGAGCCACTGGGAAACTCGGATCACTGCTTGGTATCGGTCGCCTAACCACTTATATTTCAAACGAATAAACGACCTAAGCAGCTTCGCCATGTATGGAGGTATGGGGCTGCTAACCAGGACGATTTGCGAGATTTCTTCGCCTCCTTTCCGTGTCGGAGGTGTGCTTTGGCGACTCTGTGGGGGTTCTTTAAGCATTCCCAAAGAACCACCCATTCCCTTTAAATCAGCATGCCTTTCCCTCACTCAACAAAGCCATTTCACTTACCTGCAATCGAGCAGCGTTAAGCTACTCTTCAATATCTTGCACCTGAAAAGTAAACCCTCAGCACCAGCATGCATATCAACCAAACCATTTCGGTCATAATACATGAACCATATAGGAACTCGATCGGCTCAGCTTGTCTGCAATCATGATCATTAAACACACGCTAATCTTTCTGTGTGTTCTTGTTCCAAAAATCCGTTGGTCCAAGGAGACACGTCGGACGGCTTACTTGCTTACACAGCTGTAGCCGAAATTCCGACGATTGATCGCCCAAGAGACAATCGAACATCGAATCGGACACGATATGATTGTTATTCAAACAATCATACCAATGATCATGTCCCACGTATCGTTTCTAAACTAAATAATCTCCATGCTAGCCCTTACCGCTGGTATAAGCGATAAGCATCCATTGGATCGGACACGATCATGACTGTTATTCAAAAAATCATACCAATGATCGTGTCCCACGATACGTTTTTCCTAAAACAAACATGCACCCATGTATTCTAGCCTTTGCCATCGTAAGCGACGTTCTGTTGACATAACATCAACAGAAAAACCTATTACGGATCGTTTGTGATGGCGGGGCGGTTAGCCCCAGTACTTCGGTCATCATATTTGACCAGCTGCATCGTTGTTTTCGCTTCCTTCACCCAACGCATTTTTCGTTTGTCTTTCTTTTCTAGGTAAAGACATTCACCCTATCGGGACGATGTCTATAGGAACCTTCCAGTGGGATGCGAATCGATTTCTCATTGGTCGTTGGGGGGAAGGAAAGATTGTTTTCCCCTACGATGACATGAGTGGAAACGCACCTCACTCATGGAGGTTGGGTCAGCGTAGCGCAGCTTATGAGAGTCTAATGTCGACGTCGTCAAGGAGTCCGATTTTAAGCACCCAACTGCACGCACGTGCCGCAGTCGTAGTTTCGGAGTTTAAATTTCATTCCTTGAAGTGTGCGTGAGCACGATACGATGTCAAACTCATAATCGAGTACCGATTTTAGTCTCGTGTGTTGTTCTATACGAGTTGAGTTCGTGATTAATTACCATCTTTGTGCTGTATGTGTTACCAAATATAATTTTGTATCCATCGTGAATGTATCAATTCAAATGTATGGTTACGTTTTTACTTCGCACACGACCGTTAAACTATGTCCAGTTTAAAACTATCCGTTCTTTTACGCGAGTTCGACCACTGGATCGCAAGAGCGCTTCAATGTTCAAGGACAACCTCTTTTGCTCCGTTAAATTCCTCAATTCCTCGTCTCCTCTAGCTCTCCTTTTCCTGTTTTTCCTTTTTGCACGTGTTCTCTCTTGGTTCTGTAGCGATTCCGCCAAACCCTACGGTCTACTTACCTGAAAACCCCTGATAACTACTACCCAACCCCTTTAAATTTGCTAATGCAACAGTATTAGTACCTAAAAATGCTGCACGCATTTAAGAGATCAAATCTATGATCTTTCAGTCCCTGTAAAGTAAACTTACCTTCATGCATTCTCTTCGCATACCATTGCTCCTTAAGATTTCTTTATTAACTTACCAGAAATTTCCAATCAATTTCGGCATCTACATCGCCAGTCAAATTCCCTCAGATGAATTCCTGTAAACAAAATAATTCGGATTGCATTCAATGTAACCGTCATGACGGGGACCATAAATATCGCGCCGTCTATTTTCTCAGCCGCGTCATATACCTTTTCATACACATGCCTGGCAACCTTTTTGGTTTGTCTTATCAATTAACAACCCAAGCAGCTGCATATTAATTAGCGCAATAGACGCCGAAACCAAATTCTCCAGCATTTCCTAATGCAAATATGAACCCGGTTTCTACTGCAGCCAAAGATGCCATAAAAATCCAATTTGCTTTAGCACCTTTTTCTCCTAACGTCGAAAATAGCGACGAGGCATCGCGTAAACAATGACCCGCATTACCAACGGCGCATTTGGTCATTTTCCCCTATTGTCTTTGCCGCCTGCCTGTTTCGTCGTTCCACTGCACGTGTGAATCGCATCTATCCGAACGATCCCACACATACCATTACATTTTCTTGTTCCCACAAGAGAGACTCTACGTTACACTTGTGGGAGATAAAACATATCCTTGGCAAGGATATATTCACACCCTTAAGAGAAGAGTTTTTCTCTCTCTTCCTTTTTTCTTAGCGAAATCATCTCTGCTTGAGATGACGATCGCTGAGTCCTTTACCATCCGCAGGCCGCCACGGTCATGCGTCACTCCAACTCGCCGTCACTGCGAAGCCGCACAAATATATACTGGAGTCGTGTTCGCGTTGTTCAAGTAACTTTAGTTAAAGTCGGTGAAAGTATTGATTTAAATCTCTCATTTTATGTGTTGTTCGATTTGGATATACCTTCAAAACTAAAAATAAATCTAAGTGAAAGTATTAAAGGTAACAAATAAAGTATTATTGTTTATCAAACCGGAGTGTTTTGTTTCTGTGTTGTGTCCGCTCGGTTGCGAAGGTCGACCATAGTTTGCTTCATCCTTGCGTAGTGAGCAGTTACCGCGCGAACAATTTATGATGGAGGAGGAAGTGAACGGGGTGCCCGTGTATTGGCACAATACTTCCTACCCCACAGTTCCGTCTACTTCTGACGTTTTTGCCAGTTTCGTGTATTCTCTAGTATTCCTCCAGATGGCTCCAGAATCGGTGTGTTGATGTCATATTAGTTGGCTTAAGGCTCGGTGCGACGCCATGAGGTCACGCTAACGGTTGACAAGTGTGTCGGTTTTGAATTTGTGACACCACCCCCCACTTAAGTCTGATCGTCCCGATCAGACTCCAAATTCCATGATCCCAATGGGGATAGGCTCTCTATATGCACAACTTTTAACTTCCCTTGCCTCTTCCGTATGCGATACACCACCTAAATCGTTTAGTCGCTTTAAGACTTTATATGGGCCTTCCCATATACTTTATTATGGGCCTTCCACGATGTCTGCAGTTTTGGGGATTGTACAATAGTACTAAATCGCCTTCTTGGAATCCCTCGGAATTGATGGCTCGATCATACCGATCCTTCATTTTGTTGCTCATCAACCGCGTTCGTTGCCTCACGAGACGGTGTATTTCGTCCATCTCGGATTGGAGCACCTCCCAATAGCTGCCTCCGGCTTTAATAGTGGCACCATTGCTACCGAATTTCAGGTCCGATGGGAGCCTCAAGTCTGTACCAAAGATGATGTGTGCAGGTGGGTGTCCGGTAGTGTCGTGTACTGCTGATCGGTATGCAATTAAAAACATTTGGATGTGCCTGTCCCAATCACGCTGACATTTGTCGACGACTTTTCGCAAATGTTCCTCGAGCGTACGGTTGAACCTCTCAACCATTCCATCCGACTGTGGGTGCAGAGCTGTCGTTCGTGTCTTTTTGATGCCCAGCAGTGAGCACATTTCTTGGAAGATAGCAGACTCGAAATACCTCCCTTGATCAGAATGTAACTCGATCGGTACTCCAAATCGCGTGACCCAATTCTGCATGAAAGCTTCGGCTACAGTTTTAGTCTCCTGGTTTGGTATCGTATACACTTCGGTCCATCACCACGAGTAGATATTTGTTGCCGGAGTCACTAGTAGGGAAAGGGCCAGCTACATCCACTGCGACGCGCTCAAATGGCTCTCCGGCATTATACTGCTGTAACTTCCCTCTGCTTTTGACTTTTGGGTCCTTGGCTGCTATACATTGTGTGCAGTTTTTAATCCAGTCAGCAACTGAATTCCTGCCATTCACCCAGTAAAACCGTTGTCTTATTTTCTCCAGGGTTTTTGCAACGCCGAGGTGTCCTCCGCTTGGTCCATTATGGAATTCTTCCAACACGGCTGCTATCCTTGATTTTGGTAGGACAATTAAATCGGAGGTGTATCTACCATCATTGCTTTCCCATTGAGGATGTAAGACTCCGTCTATTAATTTCAGGCTGTCCCATTGCGCCCAATACGCCTTGGCCACTGGACTTTCCGATGACATTACTTCCTTTGCTGGTCTTTCATCCAATTCTTTTGCTTTCAGGATCTTGACCAAATCGGCATCGTCTAGTTGGCTTTTTCTCATAGCACTGGAGTCCCATTCTGCATCAGGTACGACACTCAATAAGCGGATGTCGACTATCCCTTCACATCGTTCAGCCTTTGAGCAGTGTTTACACTCCACTGCACATGGGCGTCGAAAGAGTGCATCGGCGTTTCCATGCTGTCCTCCTTTTCGGTGTTGTATCGGTCCTCGCTTTCCTCCATTCTCTTTTCCCTTGCGTGGTGCATCACAATCCCGTGGAAAGTGCCCAGCTTTTCCGAAATTATAACATTTCCCGTCGGAGCCCTTGCGTCCGGTTGACATCATTTGAGTCATAGTCTTTATGAGATCTCTCACACTTTTCTCCAGGGATTCGTTCGGTTCCACTTCCACGTGATGGACTCTATGCACTGGTTTGCTTAACAGACTTGCTGTTTCCTGTGTCAATGCAAACGACACTGTTTCCGCGAAAGTCCTTTTCGGCGTAGAGTACGTTGCTCGTTTTGTATCTGCATCCTTCAAACCATTGACGAACGCCTGGGTTTTGAGTATTTCGATTACCTTCGCGGGTGCATCTGCGTTTGCAAAGTGCGCGAGCCGTTCTATCTCCATTGCATATTCTTGTAACGGCTCGTTTGCTTTTTGGTGGCGATTCATCAACTCTATCTGGAACATCTGCTTCCTATGATCGCTGCCGTAACGCCGTTCAATCGCAGCCATTATTGCGTCATAATTGCTACGATCACTTTCAGGGACAGTTTGTAGCACATCGGCGACGGAGCCTTTCAGCGATACCACCAACGCTGCCACTTTGTCCGTCCTTGTCCAATGATTAGTTTGTGCTGTCGTCTTGAACTGTAGTTTAAAAACACTAAACGCCACAGTTCCATCAAAGGTTGGGGCCTTAAGTTTCATCGCATTGACAGTCGTAACTGGTACGCTTGACTGTCTTTCACGCACATGAATATCCAACTCCCTAAGTTTCGATTCCAAGTGATGTAGTTCGCCTTCCATTTGGTCCTGCCTCGCCCGCAACTTAGAGGCATTTCCTTCGATGTCCGCTAGTTGGTCCTTAAGTTGTGAAGTGTGTTCTGCCAACTGGTTCTTCATGCACGAGGACTGCTCCGTCAGCTGCTTCTCTATGCGTTCCGTCAACTGATTCTCCATGCGTGAGGACTGTTTCGCCATTTGATTTTCCATACGTCAAGACTGCTCCGCCAATTATTGTTCCATTGCTTGTAAAAGCACGTTCATGTCGAATGCTAGAGTTGGTTGGGGTTTCATCAACTGCTCCTTGACCTCGGATGAAGGTCCCGTAGCACCTTGGTAAAACTCATAGGTTTCAACTTCGATGCCCTCATCCTCCAGAGCCTTCCGCAATCCTGTTTGCAGTTCCGCCTTTTGTCCTGTTTCGGGCAATCGTCGAGATTCCAATTCATCCCTCAATTGAGGTATTCTTAGGTCCGCAAACTTTACCATTGTCCACGATCACTCCGCGATCCCACTTCTGACACCAATTGTTACGTTTTTACTTTGCACACGACCGTTAAACTATGTCCAGTTTAAAACTATCCGTTCTTTTACGCGAGTTCGACCACTGGATCGCAAGAGCGCTTCAATGTTCAAGGACAACCTCTTTTGCTCCGTTAAATTCCTCAATTCCTCGTCTCCTCTAGCTCTCCTTTTCCGGTTTTCCCTTTTTGCACGTGTTCTCTCTTGGTTCCGTCTACTTCTGACGTTTTTGCCAGTTTCGTGTATTCTCTAGTATTCCTCCAGATGGCTCCAGAATCGGTGTGTTGATGTCATATTAGTTGGCTTAAGGCTCGGTGCGACGCCATGAGGTCACGCTAACGGTTGACAAGTGTGTCGGTTTTGAATTTGTGACAGTATGTTTAACTGTTGCTGGTGACATACGACAAAACTTTGCCGCGGTAGAAGTCTATTAAGTCGCCACATTTTATAACAAGGATTGATGTGCTTTCCGGAAATGTATTGGTGTTAAGAACTAAGCGAAGTATCCACTTCATTAACTCTAAGATATTAGTTTGATTATCATCAAATGACACTGTGTTTTGAAACCACAAATTATACTTTGCCACCCAAGTGAACCTAAATAAAGAAAAGTTAAATAACAAAATTACAAGGCTCCTGTGTTTTATTTTACTCCTGCTGTGTACAGTTTGGGTGAACTTTAATTTGAAGAACAGAGTGCGTCGTAACAACTCCGGAGAATGCAATGGCATTCAGTGGTGTTTCTATTGAATCAGCGTCCGTGTTGACGCACAAGTAGAATACCCACAACTCCTGTTAAGTATACATATATTTTTAACAGTTAAGATTTTAAATATAATTAATGAACAGATTTATTTGATACCTTTGGGCCGCTTCTCGATCGACGTTTCAGCTCTTCTGGTTGCAAGGGGTAGTTGATCCCCTGTTATTTTTTTCTTTCTTAATTCCTCGCGGTTCGGCTACTTTTATTTTTCTTTCTTTTTTTTTTGGTTGCTCTACGCACACGCGTTTCGACTATTTTTTTTTCTTCGTTCAACCGGCGACTTATAATTATCCGTTCGCTCTCTGTGGCGATTTTTCAATAACTTGAAAACTTTTTGTCAACGTTTTCTGACGTCTTGTCTTTTATTTCCACGCCAACTTTTTATTTGAATTATTGCCAAGTAGTTTATTTAAATTTACTACTTGGCGTATTTTTATTAGAGAGAGGGGGATTATGGGTGAGAGTGTGAGTGTATGACTCTTAACACTCCGATGTTGACGCATGCGCGGAGTCGGTGACGGAGATTATTCTTCTCGGGCTGCAGATTTACATCCCGCGTACTATTAACCGAAATGCATCTGATAAACCTTGGTTTGATATAAAAATGAGAGCAGATTACAACGGCAAAAAAATGGAGATTTTAAACAGTGGCGCTTCAATCCCACCGATGTTAAAAGACCGAATTTTGTTATAATTAGAAACGCGGGCAACCAGAGGATTGTAGATCCGGTCCGGATGCGTTTGATTGTGTAAACCTAGGTTCAACTGACGACTCTTGCTGCTGTGCAGTTCTGCTCAATTACTGAGTGGTAGGTAGGATCCCAAAGCCCAGACGCCCGGTGAAATGCCACCCCATTAAGTTATAGGCTTCGTGAACTGGTTGGGAGAAATTATTGAGTATATGTTGGAGCTTGGCTGGTGGACCGGTGGAGAAAAAATAGTATCTCAGGGCGCCGACTCAGCCCTATCGCTTCGCCTTTCCTAGAAGAAGTAAAATAAATAAAAAGTCCTTAAGAAGTGTGGGAGTACGAGATCGCGACGCCGCACGGGCGAGAGTTCTAACTCGTCCCCACAAATCACTAATATATCGGACACGTTCAACACCGAGGGAAAAGCACAAACACCGGACAAGTAAAAATATAAAACACAGGATTTCTACAGTTTATTATTATTTATTTTACGGTTGTAAACACTACACTGTACGTGGGGAATGCGAGTTATATGTGAGGCACACGACTGTTACTTGTTTAATTTTTCCTTTCGTTACTTCACACTAGACTCCAGTTATTATCGCTCCCGTCCACGGAATGGGACCGGAAGTCCGCACGTCTATTGTCGTCGGCAGATGGAAAAGGACTTAGCGATATAAATTCGCTGACAAGGGAATTCGGTCAGTGAAACTGGCTCTCTTAAATAAAGGATGTATTTCCTGTTCCAAGAGAGACGTAAAGTCTCTCTTTGGGGTAACTAACAGATCTCATACGGAAGATCGCCCCAGTACACATATATGTGTGTACACTGGTTCTTTTATGGATCAAAGCCATGGGAAGGAATCTAAACAAAGAGAGGGAAGATGTGCATTCATGGGATGCGAGTCTGGTAAAGCAAACAAAACCGAAACTCGTCAGATGCTAATTGGATCTTTGTTTGAGATGTGCGCCGCGGCTAAATAAATAGACGCGGCGCAATGAAGAAATGGTGTTAATAGGTTTTGGCTAGATTACCAGGAAATGTTGTTTATGGCATAACTGGTAAGGGTAAGTATTGAATTCCTATTTGCATTTGCTTATGCTGTAGGATTTAATTGGTGCCAAAAGATGCGTGTATTTGATTTAGTCCCTTGTGTGTAGGTCGCCAGCCAATGTGTTTGTCTGGTGATTCATGATACACATGATGAAGCTGGGATAAGCCAACTCAAGGGTGAGGTTTCCTGATTATGCGGTTGTATTATATATAAACCGATGAATATTCTTTCAGGTAATTTAGGATAAGATAAGAAAGAACTCTTATAGGGGGTTTTAAATGCGAAGTTATGCTTGCAGGTAAGAATTCTTTTGCAGAAGCTTGAAAATAAATATATTCGGTAAGCTTAATGCGTGCAGCATTTACAGGTGCTAATGCTGTTGCATTAGCGGAAATTGATGTAGATTGGGTCGTAACAATGGGGGTTCTGCCTGATAAGGTAAAGAAAGGAATCATACGGGAAATTATATGCGAAGAAAATGCATCAAAGGTAAGTTTTCTTTGACAGGGACTTTAAGACCATTGTTGTATTCCAGAATACTACCCTTATTAAATTTAACACTGAATCTCCTAACACATCCAAAAAAAACTTCACTTAACATATATTACATTTGGATTTTCGTCCAAATGAATGTGAAAAGTCATAGAGAAAAAATTCAGTTGATAACTTCTATTTGCCTTGAATACTTCGAGGCGTTTACTTCTACTCTAGAGAAAATAGATTTAATAATAATTTTTAATAGAATATTCACTCCAAGATACAATAACCAGAGATTTGTGTTTATAAAAATATTTTGCAACGAGATCAAATAAAAGCCCGACATAAAATAAAACTGATATGGACATTTTTAAATAGCCGGCTGCAAATAAAAATCTAAGAAGAAGGAAAGGCACCAAGCGAGAGTTAAGTAATATATCTTTAGTGACAGTTCGACATAGCCATCTGCATAATATTCCCGTGATAAGTTTCAACCAGAAGACGAAATGTAGAACAGGACCAGCATTTTTCAAGAAGAAAAGGAATAATAAAAGGTCCCCGCTCTTCCCTCAACCGAGGAAGCACGGCGCCGGACTACAACACTGGTGGCAGCGGTGGGATGATCCAACCAAAGGATCCCAAATAAAAAGAAAATAAGAAGAAAAAAAAAACAAGAAAAAAAAAAATTTTAAACATAAAACAACGAAAAAAAAAACAAGAAAAAAAAATTTTAAACATAAAACAACGAAAAGAAAAAAGTAATCTTTAACGCAAAAAAAAAAAATTTATTAAACGACATATAAATTACGCCCGAAGTAAGAATTTCCTTTAATAGTTTGAAGTAAATTATTTATTATTATTGCATAGCAAGATTACAATCATATTTTTATTTGTAATAAATTATATGGTTTTTGTTTTGTATTAAAAACAAAAAGAGAAAAACGAGAAGAAAAAAAACCCAAAGGATAAATGAAAACGTCTCCACAACGAAAAAAAAAAAAAACACATAAAACCACGAAAAAAAAAAGACCAGGATATTCAACTTCTAGGACGTGAAGTCTGCCTGGCGATAATTAAAATATTTAAAAAAAAAAAAAAGTGAGAAAAAAAAAGAAGAACACACAACAATAAGAAACTCAAGACAAAGACTTCTATCAACATTACGTATGACAGCAATGAACATTTAGTGGAGTAAGAATTTTTTTTTTTTGCGACTTTTCTCTCTAATTTTTTTTTAGTAATATTTTCTACTTGGAAGCTTTCCTTTTTACTAACATACATTTTTTTTTGGATAGAAATTTCTATCTAAATTATTTGCAAATTCTCATTTCAGTATTTCGAAGACATTTCCGTTTCTTTTCTTTCTTTCTCGTCGAATTTTCTTTCTTTCGTCCCCCTCATTAACTTTTTTTTTTTTTTTTTTTTTTTTTTTTTTTTCTTTTCCCAACCCATAGTCCTTTACGGATATAACCTGCAAGAACACAACGCAAAGCTTATACGAATTTTTAATTGTTTACGTCAGAATAACCTTAAGCTTCAACCAGATAAATGCACTTTTCTGAAGAAGGAGCTAATGTATCTGGGTCATGTAATTTCCGAACACGGTCTTAAACCAGACCCCGAAAAGATTAAAGCTGCTAAAACATATCCCACACCGAAGAATGTCAAGGGAGTAAAATCATTCCTCGGATTCATAGGATACTACCGGCGATTCATAAACAATTTCTCAACCATAGCAAAGCCACTAACGAAGTTACTAAAGAAAACCGAAGCATTTAAATGGGACCCCTTCTGTGACGAAGCCTTCCATACGTTAAAAAATAAACTTATAGAACCTCCCATATTAGCTTACCCTGACTTCAATCAAGACTTTATAGTAACTACGGACGCTAGCGACGTTGGAATAGGCGCGGTCTTATCGCAGGGAGAAATTGGCCAGGACAAAGCTATTTGTTATGCTAGCCGTACCCTTAACGACGCCGAATCCAGGTACAGCACGACAGAAAAGGAACTACTGGCAATCATCTACGCCGTCAAACAATTTCGCCCCTACATCTACGGACGAAGGTTCACAATATGTACAGACCATAAACCACTACAGTGGCTCATAAATCTGAAGGACCCGACATCAAGATTGGCTCGTTGGAGAATATTGCTGGAAGAATATGAATACCAAATTATTTACAAGGCCGGAAAATACAACTCCAACGCAGATGCACTTAGCCGCCTCCCTATTCACCTCCAAGACACACAAGAGGTAGGCAAGGTACTAGTTACCACTAGAAGCAAAACTAGAGGTCAAGGCACCGCTGAACAATTAGTAGCCGCTAGTGAGGAAATTACTCTCCGACATACCGAATGTAAGATAATCGAAATTTCTAAACCCATAGAGTATGCCAAAACCCGGTCACCCATTCAGATCTTTATATTACCCAATAAAGAAGGCCAAGCCGAAAAGATACTTAAAACCATCCCTACCTATACACGTCCGAATCCAAACGAAATAAAATTATACCCAAACACGACTAAATCCCCTTCATATATTGTTACTACGTTGCCACTAAACATAGAAACCGAACCCAGCTTTGAACAAACACTCAGCAAAATTCATAACTATTGTAAAAAAGAAAAGGTAAACCATATCGACATTTCTATCCCAAAACAAGATCCAATAAACTCCCGCCTTAAAAATGCCATAATACAAACATTCGCACAAACCAAGATCACCGTGTATCTTTACTCTGACAAAAGAATCTATATCGAAGACCGACAGGATATCGCTCAAATCCTCCGTGACTTCCATAATTCACCTTTTGGAGGGCACCAGGGAGTCTCCCGCACAATCAAACGTGTTAAAACAAGGTACTTTTGGCCAACCCTCATAAAAGACACGAAAGAATTCATCCGCAAATGCGACTCGTGTCAAAGAAACAAACTAACGCTAAACAGAAAAATCCCAATGAAAATCACAACAACAAGTACAACCCCCTTCGAACGAGTAGCTCTAGATATTGTTGGCCCGCTCCCAACTAGTTACGAAGGTAATAAATACATATTAACGTTCCAAGATGACTTAACAAAGTTCACTGAAGCTATACCGCTACCCAATGCGGAAGCACCCACCATAGCTCGTAGTTTTGTGGAGAAAATCATATGTCGTTTCGGAATACCCGACGCGGTATTAACGGACCAAGGCACCAATTTCCTAAGCCACCTTTTTAAAGAAATATGCAAGATTCTAAAAATCAAAAAGATACAAACAACACCTTATCATCCCCAAACAAATGGAGCCTTAGAACGTAGCCACCGAACGTTGGCCGAATATCTCAGACACTACGTTAACAAGGACCAACTCTCATGGGATACGTGGCTACCATATTCAATGTTTGTGTATAACACCACACCGCACAGTAGCACCGCTTTTAGCCCTTTTGAATTACTCTATGGTTTTCCTGCACGAATACCGAATTCGCTCAGCATAAATCCGCAAACGTCATACAACTACGAGAACTACGCTAACGAACTAAAAGCCCGCTTACAGTACGGTTACAAGATTGCTAAAAACATATTGCAGGACAAAAAGGAAAAATCTAAAGCGTGTTATGACAAAGGGACAAGCCATAAAACATTCAAAGTTGGCGACAAAGTACTCATAAAAAACCATACCAGGAAAAATAAGCTCGCTCCCTTATGGGAGGGTCCCTACGAAATACACCACATAGTATCCGATGAAAACTCAGAAATCAAAATAGGAAATAAATTCAAAGTTTTACACAATAATAATATAAAACTATTTTCGGAATAAATAAATAACCCATACACACAACATAACCAAATTTTTAACAATTATCTTAAAATTAAACACGGTTGGAAAATTTTCCATAAATTTAAGGAAAAGATAAACGCATAACAAATGGCCTTTGTTTTATTATTCAATATATATGAAATAATCTAACAATTGTAGGAAATGACGGAAATGAAAAAAACAAAAAAAAAAAAAAAAAAAAAAAAGTTAATGAGGGGGACGAAAGAAAGAAAATTTTAGAGGTAATATATATTGGAAATTTTAGAATTAATATATATTCGAACGGAAAAGGAAAGAAAGAAAATTTTATTGGTAATATATATATTAGAAATTTTGGAATTAACATATATACGGAAATGAGAATTTTGAAACAATAATATTAATATTATATATTTAATATAATAAGTAATAATGATTTTTAGATAAGAAAAGAAAAGGTTCCAAGGAGAAATATTTAAATTTAGTTAATATATAATGTAAATAGACTATTTTGGACTATTTTTCTAGTGTTAAGAACTTTTTGAGTATTGGAAAAAATTTAGTTAATATATAATGTAAATAGAATATTTTTCTAGTATTAAGAACTTATTGATTATTGTAACCTTTGATAAAGATTAATTTTGAAAACCATTGTACTGTAATTGAACGAAAATCCAAGTCTTTCTTAATTTAATATATAGTTACTAGAAAATTATTCTCTTCAAGGATAATTTTCTTTCTCGAAGAAGGGTGGGATGTTGTATTCCAGAATACTACCCTTATTAAATTTAACACTGAATCTCCTAACACATCCAAAAAAAACTTCACTTAACATATATTACATTCTCACTTAATACATACCATTCATAAACATTCACAATATTACCAGTTACAGCACACTTAATAACCTGCACCTTTTGATTTATTGAAAACATAGCAACTTGGATTTTCGTCCAAATGAATGTGAAAAGTCATAGAGAAAAAATTCAGTTGATAACTTCTATTTGCCTTGAATACTTCGAGGCGTTTACTTCTACTCTAGAGAAAATAGATTTAATAATAATTTTTAATAGAATATTCACTCCAAGATACAATAACCAGAGATTTGTGTTTATAAAAATATTTTGCAACGAGATCAAATAAAAGCCCGACATAAAATAAAACTGATATGGACATTTTTAAATAGCCGGCTGCAAATAAAAATCTAAGAAGAAGGAAAGGCACCAAGCGAGAGTTAAGTAATATATCTTTAGTGACAGTTCGACATAGCCATCTGCATAATATTCCCGTGATAAGTTTCAACCAGAAGACGAAATGTAGAACAGGACCAGCATTTTTCAAGAAGAAAAGGAATAATAAAAGGTCCCCGCTCTTCCCTCAACCGAGGAAGCACGGCGCCGGACTACAACACCATTGATTTGATCTATATGATGCGTGAAGTATTTTCAAGTACTAATGCGATTGCATTAGTGAAGTTAGGAAATTGGATGGCAGTTATAGGGGTTTTAGGTAAGTGAACCGTGGGGTTTGGCGACGCCACCACCCACCCCCCCCCCCCCGTAAAAAAAAAAGGAAGAGCTGAAGGGGTGCTCGAATGGGTGGTGCGTGGTGGGACGGTGGGACGAAGTAGAACCCCGTGTCGTACGCCAGCACAACGACTTCGTACCCCACAGAAGTGTGCTCCAGAACTGTCATAGGTTCTTGCCAGGCTCTTCCGCTTATGTTATGTACGGAGGACATTTCCTACCTGTTCGAAGGTAGCCCAAGTTCAGTCGATCCTAAAGAAGGGAAGAGAGTGTCTCCCAACGAGAACCAGAAAATAAACAAATTATCAATCTATTAATCAATAACTAAGTGATGAGTTTCAAAATGGCTGACAATCAATACGACTTTCTCCTATTATTACCTATCAATTTTAATTTGTAGCTATTACTTTTAAATGAATAAATAATAGTCGATAATCAGACTGGCAATGAATTGGTTTATCGAAGTGAATTCTCACAGATTCATCAAGCTTGACAGAACCTGAGGGGAGCCAATAGTGACTGAGTTTAATTATTAATCTGTGTGGCAATCAATCGGCCCGGACGGAATACCAGCAGTAGTCCTTAAGAACTGTGCTCCAGAACTGTTACTGGTTCTTATTAGGCTCTTCCGCTTATCTTATGCATAGAGGACATTTCCGTCCTGGTGGAAGGTGGATCAAGTTCGGCCGATCCCAAAGAAGGGAAAAGGTGTCTCCCGCAAAATTTCCGACCGATAGCATTAATGTCTATGTTGTCTAAGGTGATGGAAAGGGTCATCAATGCTGAGTGAATTAAGTATTTAGAGTAAAACGAACTTCTGAATGATCGTCAATACAGAATCCGTGCCCACGGGAGATGTGTTACGGACGCCACGTCCAAGGCTTCCCCCAAAACCCCCAAACATCTCCACATTTCCCCTCTCTACCTCTCAATGTATAATTGCGCCAAGCAATTTTTATGTAAATTTGCGTAAACTACTTTATGCAAATTTACATGAAAACTACTTGGCAATAATAAAAATTAAAGGCGTAATTTAAATAACATAAGTCAAAGGCGAAAACATACATATAATTGAAAACGGAATTTCAAAGGTGACGAACAAAAGAACGAATTGTGAAAACCGAATAAGAAGCGCCGGACGAAATTAAGAAACTGCGTGTTTAATACAACCGAAGCCAAACGTAGTGAACACCGAGGGTTTACAAACAATAGAAGGTCTGTATAGAACAACCAAAAAAAAAAAAACAATATCAGTTGATATAAACAATAAACCGCGTGTATAATACAACCGAAGCCAAACGAAGTGAACAACGGGGGTTTACATGTTAATTCCGGGGTGCCTCAAGGTTCTATTTTGGCTGCAACCTTGTTTTTGCTGCACATAAATGATTTGTTGGTGACCGCGGATAACCAAGTGTTCAGTTTTGCGGATGATAGAACGCTCGTTTCCTCTTTTTCAAGTGATCGGCCGATTAGTGCACTAGCGTCGCATCAGCTGAGATGTAGCCAAATCGACTCTCTGAACCGGGATCTCGATAAAGTCCTGCAGTGGGAAAAGGACAATCGCGTCGACTTCGATGCAACGAAGACGTTGACAGTATACATTCACAAAGAAAAGTGGATTGTCGGTTCCACAGTTGATGATGAGTGGCCAGGACCTTGAATCTGAGGAAAGCATGATTTTGCTCAGCGTCACGGTCTGTGGGAATGTATCGTGGCATAAACACGTGCCGGTCATCGCCACGTCCGCCTCTGGAAAGCTGAGTTATATTCTTAGAGTCAAGAAATATTTTACTTCGGCCCAACTGTTTCTTCTGTATAAATCCCAAATTAGACCGGCGGTCGAATATTGCTCTCCTGTTTGGAGCTCTGCTCCTAAACATACTCTTAACCTACGTAAGAGCATACAGAGACGAGCGATCCGCCTGATCGGGGACACGGCTCTGAAGCCGGGACTACAGTCGCTATAGCGTAGCTGACCTCTGTTTGAGGTTATATCGGGCACTGTTCTTCGGAGATTCGTGGTATTGTTCCGCGAAATTCGGTTTATATGCGTGCCACGAGACAATCCGACAGATAACACCAATTTGTGGTTCATCTCTCGACGGCACGTGCGACTCATTGCTGAACGGGAATGCTGTGGAGCACCCCCCCCCACATGTATTTCCGAAGCATTATAACCTGTAACTGTTCAAGAAGAACTTCCACAGTTATTTAGTGGCATCTCGGGGCGCTGGCTCAGTGCTACAGGTTCGTCTCTCAGAACTCGTTTCGTTACAGAGCGGTAAAGTGCGGAATTCCCACCCCACGTGAGTGTTTCTGGAGCATTACAATCTGCAACTGTTCTTTAATGGCACCTCGGGTTATTTAATGGCACCTCGGGGTGTTGTGTCGGCGCCATAGGTTCACACAAAAAATTGGCTGGCGAAAGGCCGACTTTAGCGAGACAAGGACAGATGTGTCCTTCATCTTGTCTCTGGCTCCTGGTCATCTTCCGAAAACCAGAATCACCCACAGCCGTGAGGAAGTTGGGCTTGGTCTCAAGATGTATGTAAAGAAAGGGGGAGGTATCTAAAGATAGTGTGGACAGGGTTGGTTCAAATGTTCTCTAACTACTTGGTTGGAGGGATGATGGAAAAGAAATCATACAAGGCCGGTAGGTCTTAAATGCGGTAGTAAACGCAGATCACGTCTTTGGCGTCTGATAAACTGCGCTTTGGTAGGTTTTTTTTTCTGGTTTCGGTAGGAAGGTGGAAATCTTCAAAAGATACCTTTGGACTGATCCAGAGGTTTTTACCGACTAAAACCACCTCCATGAGGTTCACATTCCATTTTTTTTAGATATTCCATCGCAGGGCGGGACGGAGTTAACATGTTACTCCGCTCGTCGCGTCGCAACTACTGCATCATATCACAGAGAATACCATTTGTTACGTACCTATTATAGAAGGGAATGTTGTTGGGAAGGGTGTTTTCTTCAGTTTTGTACTGAAGAAGAAATTGTGGCGGTCTGATCCGAAGAGATCGAAAGAGAGAAAGGTCAAGAACGCAAGACTCCCGTACAAGTATGTTCTCGCTATTCTGAATGCTTTCGAGGTACTTTTATGCTAATTGTAGCATGTACTCGTCGAGAGGGGTAATGGAGGCACCTGCGCATAGGTGACAGCTGAGGTAATGGCGACCGTCAGGCTTTCTAGAGTGGTTGATGCATCTTCTGAGGACCTTCCTTTCGAAAACTCGAAGTCTTTCTATTTGGGCCGAAGATTTGCAGGACCATATGGAAAAGGCGTACGATATTCCAGATCGAATTAGCTACTTTTTATTAGCAGAGAAGCCTAACTTTGGTGTCAACTTTGTTGCTCCACTTCAAGATGTTGTGCAGTTCCTTGGACCGACCGATGCCCCTTTGAAGAATGTGAGTCACATGTTTGATGAAATTCATTTGATGACCCCTAAATATTTCATCCTGTTCTGCGGTCTAATTGCAGTACCTCATATTTGTATTTGGATATTCTGTGAAAATCTAGAAGTAGGTTCAGAGTGTTTACTACTCAGAATTATAGCTACTGCTTTGGATTGGTTAGGTCGAATTTTCCTTCGACTGTAATACTGATACAGTTCGTTGAGGTGACGGTTGAGTCGATTTGTTGCGAGTTTAGGGCTTTTGAATGACGTATACGCTAGGACGTTATCCGCATAGCATATCTGGTTTACTCTCCCGTACACAGGGCGAGGAATATCTGAGGTGTAGATATTAAATAAAATGGGGCCTAGAATGGAGCTCTGTGGTGCGCCTGCAGCAGCGTTGAATGCAGCGGTAAAGCTTTCCATTCACTCGAATTTGGAAGGTTTTGTTTCGAACAAAGTGGTAGGTGATACTACACTGGGTTCTACTAAGGCCATTGTTCAATAATTTAAAGACGAGACCTTCGATCCACGTCGTGTCAAAAGCCTTTTCAATATCCAGGCTCACCGCAATGGTCCTTGTTAAAGAGGCGCACGCAGACGTGGTTTTGAAATATGTTGAGAGCCATAGTGGTGCTGTGCGCTCTTCTAAACTTAATTGGAAATCAAGTATTCGATTCCTGGCACTAATAAAGTTGTTTAGGTTCTCATATATGTATTTTTCATATATTTTGCTGATGCACCTGCGAGATGGGACGAGAGCTTGAGATGTGATATGTTGGTTTCCCAACTTTTGCTATTGGACAAACAATAGCATGCTTCCAAAGTTTGGGGAAAGTACCCCATGTTTAGGCAAGGTTGAACATAATGGAGAGCTTTATAAAAAATAAAGCTGAAAGCCTTCGCAACGAGTGGTACGACATGTTGTCGATACCGGGTGACTTCTTGGAGTTTCAAGATTTATCTAGATTTTGTAGGGTATTTGGCGTGACGAAACCATGACCATTATCACGTGTGTCATCGAAGTATGCACTGTTAGTTGGGTTAAAGACAACAATTGGCTAATTGATTGTGGACCTCTGAACGCATTAGTATCCGGGTCGCCATCTTGGAGAGTAAGTTTGTGATTATTTTCAAAGGTCTCTCCGATGATATTTGCTTTATTGGTGTCATTATTGACAACAACGTCGGCGCAAGGCTAATAACCTTGCCCGGAAAAACAAATTATTATGGACAATTTAACAAGTCTCGGATAAGCACCGGATCCCGATGGAGAGACTTGCTAAATAAGGCCAAAACCGGATTCCGGGTGTAGCGCCGATGATGATGATGATTGACAACAACACCGTTGTGTATGATTGGGCCAGTGATACGAGAAGTGCCACATATCTTTTTAAAATGTTTATAAACGTTCTCGTCTATCTGAATGCCCTTCGTTTATCTTCCAATTGTCAGATACGATTGTGTTAGATTCTTTGTTTTATCAATGTACCAATATTGTGAATGATGGATCGCAATAATGGCTCCCTTTGCGTAAAGTGATGACGATATCTCATTCTGCAGAGCTTTTTACGCTCCCGGATGAGATGAAGAGTGAAGTCGTCGGGGGGAGTTTGATGAGTCTTTTCAAGTTTATACTTCGGGAAATGAGCCTCCGAAGTTTCAACTAGAATCTCGTGAAGTCGAGCTGCAGCGTTATTTATCTCAACCGTCGTTAGGTTCCTGTCAGTGGGAAGAGAGAGTTGGTGGAGTTTTTCATTCAATGTGACATTGAAGTTGTCCCAATTTGTGCGCCCATAATCGCTTATATATCTCATATGAGCCCGGGATGCTCGGTAGCCGTGGATGAACGTGGTCACAGCGTTGTGTTCAGATACACCCGCCGGTACTTGGGGAGGAGTGATTTGGAGAAGTAAATCTTTGGACACAATAAAAATGTCCAGAATTGAGTTACTTTGCGTACCAACAGTAGGTGCGACTATTTCAAAGTTGGGGGCATGAGAGTTTTCAGTGTACCATTGATACATATAGGTTCACGTCTCCTGAGAGAAGTATACAAAATTAAAATAAAATAAGTACAATTGATACTCTCAGCTGCGGATTAAAGCATAACGCTGTCGGATACCACCTCAGTTTCACCTCAACTTGACCATAAGCAGCACACCATTAGGCAAATTCGCTTCCGAACGCGTACTGTTGTCCGCACACTCAAGGAGCTAAACGCAACCAAATCCGCTGATCCTGATGGCATTCCCTCAATTCTCTTGAAGAGATGTTTCTCTTCACTCTTTGAACCACTGCGGAAACAACAACTCATAGCACTAACTTCTTTCTCTCCAAGGTAATGGAATCACTGATTAAACGTCAACTTTCGAAATATCTGGAATCAAATGACCTCCTCAAAGACCGCTAATATGGCTTTTGTGGCAACAGGTCTGTGGTGTGATATTTTGGTTATCTGCTGCCGAAATTGTTATACTCTCTACACGAAGCGGCAATCCCATCCAACACCAAAATAAACACCTACTTCTTATGTGCTTAATTGTTTTTATTTCTTACATTCAAACACTTTTTTTGGTACAAAAAAAAAACAAAATAAAACAAAACCTAATAAGCTTACTCCATTTGTTTAGTTAAGGTTCTCTTTACGCTCTAAGTCTTTTAATACTATTTTAACGTTAAGTAGATTAATGTTGCTTTACTCTAAGTAGATTACAGTTTCTTTAACACTAAGTAAATCGATGTTGCTTTAACTCTAGGTAGATAAATGTTTTTTATATTAAACGGTAGCACTTGCTTTAACTCTAGGTAGATACATGTTTTTTATATTAAACGGTAGCACTTGCTTTAATTCTATCAGTACCACGGAACGCTCTCTACTTTGACTCGCGCGTACGTCACTACGAAACACTAAAAAGAACCTTAGTCGCTCTGACCTTACTTCGTGACCACTGGATTTAGACTGACCTGAGTCACTTCCCATGGACGTGCACCATCCATCGGGGTTGATCTCTTTTACCAACACTCACAATATCGTTCGCTGGGCAGCCGACCAGCACGAGGATCATCGACATCTTCTCGCTAACGTTGTACCACAGTCAAGGGTGTGTAATCGCAGCTGCCTCGAATTCTGTGCTGCATCATAGCGTGGCAAAACACATCAACGGTGATGCTGTTTGTACAGCGATGGCTGTGCGCCGCAACAACGCTGATGGTAACTCCACACCCGTGGTGCATGGTGTGGTTTATTTCGTTTTGCCTTTCAATACGCAAGCACACGATTGGCGGGCAAATCTGGTGATCATGGCTTGGGTGATTTGTTGTGCACTGGAATACGAGACAGGAATCTTCGGATGAAGTAACACCGGGTGTTTCCTGTGGCACTGTGCGCTGGATATCTCTTACGAGGAAATTCAGTGCGGCGACAATTCACGGAATCTGTTCCTGTAGGCTATGGTTAAAGTGTCCCTTTGGTTCGACTTATGATGGTCCCATGATGGTGCAACCAACTTGTTTCCAAGAAACTTTGTTTGATGGTTTGATGGCGTACCTTACCGAAAACTGGAGCCATTCCATACACTACTTCGGAGAAAGCAATATATATATTTTAAAAGCCTTCGACATAGTTTGGCATCCAGCCCTTTTGTCAAAATTGCATTCATATTGGAGTGGACAATTCCCTGATCCAATGGATAAGAGACTATCTTTCTGGCCGTTCAATTCAAGTGGTTCGTGGTGATGTCAAATCTATCTCCCATAAAATTAATGCAGGTGCTCCCCGGGGTTAAGTACTCTCACCCACTCTCTTCCACATCTTTATAAATGATCTCTTGTCAAATACCCACAAACCAATTCACTCGTTTGCTGATGATAGCACATTGAGTTTCTCATCCTCATACGATTATTCCCATCCAAACTCTTCGAGCGTCAATACCAATCAGCAGGCAATGCTTAACACATTGAATTCAGACCTCAACTAGATATACAATGGGGATTATCTAACCGAGTAGAATTCAATGCCTTAAAAACTCAGTACTGTCTCCTGTCGTTATTTTTTTTTTTTTTTTTTTTTTTTTTTTATTAGACTTCTCTCGGGAGAGGCGAACCTATAGCGTCGAGTGGGCGCCCCGAGATGTCTTCAAATAACTGTTGCAGTTCTTTTTGAACAGTTGCAGGTTGTAACGCTCCGGGAACACTCGCGTGGGAAGGGAGTTCCACAGCTTCCCCGCTCTCTAACGGAACGAGTTTTGATACAGGTATGTTCGCGCCGTCGGGAGATAAACCACAAACGGGTGCGATCCGTCGGATTGTCTTGTGGAGCGCATATAGACCGAATTGCGTGGAACAATGCCAAGAATCTCCGAAGAACAGCACCCGTGATAATATCTGTAAAACAGACAGAGGTCGGCCACGCGCCTTCGATGTGATAGGGACTGTAGTCCCGACGTCAGCGCCGGGTCCCCGATCAGGCGGATCGCTCGTCTTTGTACGCTCTCAAGTAGGTCGAGGGTATGTTTAGGAGCCGAGCTCCAAACATGAGCTCCAAATATTCGACCGCGGGTCTAATTTGAGATTTATATAGGAGAAGAAGTTGGGCCGGAGTAAAGTATTTCTTGGCTCTAAAAAGATAACTCAGTTTT
The DNA here is from genome assembly GCA_963931805.1 of Microdon myrmicae. NCBI lineage: Eukaryota > Metazoa > Arthropoda > Insecta > Diptera > Syrphidae > Microdon > Microdon myrmicae. The sequence continues at coordinate 178,943,790 of OZ007497.1, read as the reverse complement.
CCTGAGGCTGATCTGGCGATACTCGATACGTGTTTATGCCACGATACATTCCCACAGACCGTGACGCCGAGCAATCTCAAACTTTCCCCAGCCTCGAGGGCCCGGCCACTCATCATCAGCTGTGGAACCGATGATCCAGTTTTATTTGTGAATGTTGTATACTGGGTCTTCGTTGCGTTGAAGTCGACAAGATTGGCCTTTCCCCACTGCAGGACTTTATCTAGATCCTGGTTCAGAGAGTCAATCTGTCTACATCTCAGCTGGTGCGACGTAGATGCACCAATCGGCCGATCACTCGAAAAGGAGGAAACAAGCGTACTATCATCCGCAAAACTGAACACTTTGTTATCCGTTGTCTCCAACAAATCATTTATGTGAAGCAAGAACAAGGTTGGAGCCAAAATAGAACCCTGGGGCACCCGCGAATTAACAGGATACAGATCCGAACACTCGCCGTCCACAACAACCCGGATCGATCGATTCTCGAGGAAGCTCCTCGTCCAGTCGCAAAGCTGTTGGAAAGTCCATATGAACGAAGTTTGCTCAGCAATGCCCCGTGTCAGACGCGGTCAAAAGCCTTGGAGATATCCAATGCGACCGCCCTTGACTCACCATGCCGTTCAATCGTAGATGTCCATATATCGGTTATAAGTGTCAAAAGGTCTCCTGTGGACCGCCTGCCACGGAATCCGTATTGACGATCATTCAGAAGACCGTTGCACTCCAAATACTTAACCAACTCTGTATTGATGACTTTTTCCATTACCTTAGATAAAATAGACAGCAGACATTTTTTTCCCGTCTTTGGGATTGGCTGAACTCGAGCGATTTTCCAGCAGGCAGGAAAGGTCCTCCGTGCATAAGATAAGCGGAAGAGTCTGCCAAGAACCGGCGATAGTTCTGGAGCACAGTTCTTAAGGACTATTGCCGGTATTCCGTCCGGGCCGGTTGCCTTCCTACAATCCAGTCCACGTAGAATGCGTTGAATAGTGCGCGGACGAAATCTCACATCCCGCATGGAAGACCGTACCGGCGAGATCACAGGTGGCTCCAAAAGGCCGGGATCGAGGTTTGTATTCGCGGAAAATAAATTCGCGAACACATTAGCTTTATCCTTTGGATTCGTGACTAACGTCCCGCTGTCTGTCACCAACGGAGGGAAAGAGGAGGAAGCATAGTTACTGCTGATAGCCTTTGCCATTGACCAGAAGGAGTGCGAACCTGTTGGGCACCGAAGGAGCTTATTGATCACCCTGTCGTTGTGAGCCTTCTTCGCGGTATCAATCGCCTGGTTGCACGCGTTTCTGATTCTAACAAAATTCGTTCTGTTAACATCGGTCGGATTGGAGCGCCATTGCTTAAAAGCTCTATTTTTTTGCCGCTGTAATCAGCTCGCATTTTTTGTCAAACCAAGGTTTATCAGACGAACTTCGTTTGATGGAATGTGGAATATACATCTCCATCTCCAGGAGAATAATCTCTGATACCGACTCCGCGCAAGCGTTAACATCGGAGTTTCCGAAGCACACCTCCGACCATGGAAAGGGTGCGAAGAAATCTCGCATATCGTCCCAGTTAGCAGCCCCATACTTCCATACATGGCGAAGCTGCCTAGGTCGGTTATTCGCTTGATATGCAGTGATCTGAGTTTCCCAGTGGCGCAGAAACCTCTACGGTATAAATACTCGGTTCGGATGTCAAAAACAGATCCAGGGTGTTCGCATAATCGCCTCGGGCATCCGGTACTCGCGTTGGCTCCCCCACGAGTTGAGTCAAGTTGTGACTTACAGCAAACATCTCCGCCAGCCTCCCAGCCTCGTCGATTCTGTTAGAATGTAACAACCAGTCGGAATTGTGCACATTAAAATCGCCAAGGACAATAATTTCAGAAGCTGGGTGGTTGATCTGTATCCAGTCGACGGTATATGAAAGATGTTCGAAAAATGTCGCCGGTCGATCGTCATTCGGGGCGTGGTAAAGACAACAAAGAAATTTAACGGAATTCCTCAGCACGACCCTCAACCATATGATGTCCATGATATTGGGCTCCAACGCCTCCATCCTCTGGCAAGCCAGATCGGTCCGTGCGAAGACGCAGACTCCGCCCTTAAAACGGAATCTCGAATGTAAGTCGTATCCTGAGCAACGAAAATATGTCGAATCAGTTGACGAATCGACCTGGGTCTCAGTTAGGGCAAGGATATCAGGTTTCGTTGTTTGCAAATATTGGTGGACGGCGTTTACATTCGTATTGGTGAAACCGATGCCCCTGATGTTACAAAATGCCGTCACCAGTTGAGCGTGGGCCGAGCCTCGAGAGCTAGCCTGGTTATGCGATGACGAACCTCTCAAAGTTCCATTATTTATCATGATATCTGCATGATGTTCCCCCTGACATAGTCCCACCCGGAGATCCGAATGGGAGACTAGTTTACCTCCGGAATTCTTTATATCAGAAGACACCATAATGACTTATCCCCGTGTCAGTCCGGGCCATCAGCCACACATCCGAAACACCGTCGAAGATTTCTCTCGGCGATATCGCGGAATGTACAGCGTGACGGGGTGGTATCTCACCTTGGGAACGACTACCACCTAACCAACCTTTTCTCGAACCGGTCCATCAGCCAAGCTCCGAAAGATGGCCAGGGATTTCTCCCGACCATTTCACGGAGCCTAAAACTTGATGGGGTGTTATTTCACCGGGCGCACAGGGCGGGGGGACCCCGGCTACCACTCGGCCTTTAGTCGCCTCTTACGACAAGCTGGCCTAGCTGTGAGTATATTCTAACGCCCTACTCACAGGGCTAAAGGCGAACCCCAAAGTAAATACACTGTTGTTGAACGGCACTTGCATCGACGAAGCCAAGGAACTATCAATCCTCGGCACTCGAATTAATTCGACTCTTAATTGGAATGACCACATATTTGAAGCTGCGAAAAATGCAGCCAAATGTATGGGGTTCCTTAAGAGATGCAAAAGACTCCATCCAACCTGGCCACTATTTACAAGGCGTATATTTGTCCCAAAATGGAGTCCAACTACCATATTTGGCCAGGCGCATCCAAAACTGCACTACACGTGCTCGCCAAGATGCAAAAACGAGCAGTGAAACTTATTGGGGACCCAGCTGTGAGTCGATCGATTCCGTCGTTGGAATATAGGCGCAACGTATCGTGCCTATCTCTTTCCTATAAGTATTATCACGGTCGTTGTTCAAATGAACTTGCTGTTGTGTGCCGCCTCCTCAGACATTTTCCCGCGATACCCCTCAATCTGCAAATGCGCATCAATACACGTTGAAAGTAAACCTCCGGCGCACAAATAAATATAGAGAGTCATTCTTTAGCCAAACCACACGAATGTGGAATGTTCTACCTGATTGTGTTTCCTCGTCGTTGTGATGTCCAGACATTCAAGGCCAATATACATCGACACCTCCTTTCCTTATCCATTTCCTTTCCATCCGCTCGCATTGTGCTCTGACATTTAAGGGTACTCCAAAATCCCCTTTTGTGCGCGCGTTTGTGTAAAAAAATCGGAGTTTCCAAAGCACAACTCTGAGCATGGGGGATGCGAAGAAATCTCGCAAATCACTCATTTAGCAGCCCCTTACCTCTATACTTGGCGAATCTGCTCCAAAATCCCCTTTTGTGGGCGCGTTTGTGTAAAAACAAAAAATCAGTTGCGGAATAAAACATATGTTTGATTATATTGTGACGCATATGCCAATCAGTACTAGACTATTCTAGAAAGTACTGGAAAAATGGAGACTATAAGCAGTAGAAACTTCGAGGCTATCGAACGGGCGGAAACGAAACGCCGAATCAAAATGAGGAAACGGTATAAATACGTCGCACGCAGATCGAGTAGTAAGAAGAAGTAAGAAGTAAGCAGTAAAAGACGCGATAAGTACGAAAGCGATCAGTCAAGAAATCGTTGAGTGTACGGTAAAAGTAACGGTTGTTATTAACGGACTAATAAAGTGTTACATTAATTCAAAATCGATTTAACGGCTCTTATTTATTAAAAATAATTAATCCCACGACCCTAAGCTCGCTACAATATATTTGATTATATCGGGTTTGACAACTTTGAATTTAATTTGTGAACGCACCCTTTCACTAATCATCGAACTGTCACTGTCAATTTATTTAGTAAACTCAGCATTTTCGCTATGGTTAAAACTCAACGCACGACGAACAACGTCTGCAAATTATAAAAATTTACTACCGAAATTTGGAGTCGGTGAACGCAACTTTAAGAGCATTAACTCCAATTTTTGGTCGTAGTTCTCGCCCTAGTAGACAGGCAATAACAAGTTTAGTGCAAAAATTTGAGTCTACATATTCGTTGTGTGATGTTGCCGTGCCCGTGAGACAACAGATTGGTCGAAGTGTCGAAAATATCGCTGCCGTTCAGGCGTCTGTAGCAAACGATCCAAATCAGTCAATTGCACGGTGTTCTCAAGAATTGGGCATTGCCCAGACCACTTTATGGCGAATTTTGCGTAAGGATCTAGGTTTACACCCATACAAGATCAAGCTGACTCAAGAATTGAAGCCGATGGACCATTTGAAGCGACGTACGTTCTCCGATTGGGCTCTGGAAAAGACGCGCCAAGATGATGAATTTCATCGCAAAATCATCTTCAGTAACGAAGCTCATTTTTGGCTCAATGGGTTCCTCAATAAGCAAAACATGCGTTATTGGTTGAGTGAAAATCCCCACATGTGCTTCATTAATCACTTCATCCACAAAAAATAACTGTTTGGTGCGGTTTGCATGCCGGCGCCGTCATTGGGCCATATTTTTTCGTCGAAGATAAGGATCGTCACGTTACTGTGAATGGCCATCGTTATCGCGCCATGATTACCGATTACTTTTGGCCCGAATTGGAAGATGTGGACTTGGGCGACATGTGGTTTCAACAGGACGGTGCCACAAGCCACACAGTACACGATACAATCGATTTATTGAAGAGTAACTTTGATGAGCGTGTTATCTCAAGAAATAGGCGATTTAACGCCTCTAGACTATTTTCTTTAGGGCTACGTCAAGTCATTGGTCTATGCCAACAAGCCGACGACGTTGGAAGAGCTCAGAGCCAACATTGAACGCGAAATAGCAGCCGTTTCTGCCGAAATGTGTGGCCAAGTCATCGCAAATTGGCTCCAACGAATCGGCCGCTGCAACCGTGTCCGCGGCGGGCATATGAACGAAATCGAGTTCCATTCATAAATGTTTTGATTGTACTTCAAACTACTTCAACAATAACGCTTTCATGAATTTTCCATCAATTTTTCATATAGGTTAGTGTTGCGGATTGGCAATTAAATGCGCTGGAATGTACTGGAGAAATCTAGTACATTCGCAGCGTATACCAGTTGCGCAGCAGCTGGCACTAACTAGCCGATTGTCACTACGATGAGGTCATAGCGTCCTTTTTTGAATTGGCAGTTATGCCCAATGAGTCAGTCCGCTACCAGCTATCATCACGCGCACACCGTCCGAGTCATTGCTGCTGATCCTACATAAATTAATAAATAAATAAACTCAATCTCATGTAGAGAAGTTGAATGTTGTGCGTTATTAATGATTTATAAACCAAGTCGCATCCGACTTAGACAATAAAAACCTAAAGACCCACCTCGAGTTCAGTTTTGGTTTTCTTGTGGTTCTGTTTCGCTGCAAGTTTCATCGGGCTCCTCTCTACAAGAGAACAGCGGGCAACATCAAACATTCCCGTTACATTTTCTGGTCCTTCGAGCCGGATCCAGTGCCGATTTGGATCTACACCATCGCCGCCCAGTTCGCGGCACAACATACCTGTGACAGGTACACACGCCAAAAGAGCGCCAAAACCACAACACACTACAGATAGTGCACCACCAGCTGTAGACACTGCCACTATATTGACAACTGCCAGTCACCTCGACACATCAAGGAACTGAAGCTGCAACATTCAAGAAATCATAATATCTGTAGGATCTGAAGATGTCTGACTGGGACACAGTTATGGTTTTACGTAAACGGGCTCCGAAATCACCTGCCCTCAAAACAAAAAGTGCTATTAATCAGACACGTCGTCAGGGCGTTCAAGCGGATACTCACCAGAAACTTGGTGCCGGTACTAATAAGCAGCACATCAACACTAAAAACACGGCTAAATTGGACAGGGAAACTGAAGAACTTAAACATAAAAAAATACCTTTAGAAGTCGGCAAGATCATTCAACAGGAACGCCAAGGGAAAGGATTGAGTCAAAAGGACTTGACAACAAAAATATGTGAAAGGAAATCACAGGCAAAGGTAGAAGCCGATCTACCGAAGCTGCGCCCAGTGCAGCAGCGAAGGCTGGCAATATCCGGACAGAATGCTGGTGAATCCCTGAAGGGAGCGGAGAGTGCTCAAAGGAAACGAGGAAAGGAATAGGACCCTAAGCCTAACCACAGTGAGAGTGACAAGTAGGAAGAAAGTGATACATCGAGTGAAACCGGTGACGGGCAAAGTGATTCGACGCCGAACCTGGTAACGATGCTCCTCGGCCTGGTGCACCGGCCATCTCCCCGCCAGCAAGTCTTTCGCCGCCAATGATATTCCGGCCACCTCTACGGCGCCCGGAAACACCACCAACACCTGACATGCGCATGCCGCCCGGCACCCCACCCGGATCGTCATCACGGGTGATGCAGCCGGAAAATTCCCCCCGTAGGGGCACCGAAGCCCCGACGACATTCCTCGGTCGGCGGAACACCAAAGATCTCGACCGACGACATTCCTCGCTCGGAAGAGATCATACGCCTTTTAACAGTATGCGCAACGGAGCCGACAATGGTAACGACAGTGGTGGCGGCGGCGACGGCGACAACTTTCACAACAGTTCCCCGACGACATTCCTCGGTCGGAAGAGATAAAAAATCATCAAAAACCTCTGTTGCCGCGAACCAACCTATCGGTGAGCAAATGCCGTTTGAAGAACTCATCGCCGCTTAGTTCGCGGCACAGGATCGCATCTCTGGCACCTTCCTCAACCTGCAGGACAAGGGACAACCAAGTCCGAAAGCGATCGAAACCACAAACGGAGACCTCCACATCGAATGGGAAGCCATCCGCAGGCGGCATAACCAAGTCATTTACATGGCGCCCCCTGATTACCAACAGCTTCAGTACTTCGCGGAGGACTTCATCGGCGAGAGCGAAGAAATATACCTCGAGGAACAGATGAAACTCCTCGAGGCCCAGCACGCTCTCGATTCAGCCTCCCCAACCATGGCCAACATCGCCAATCGTCTCCACCCTAGCGAGCTGCCCCCAGTGCAGCTGCCAACGGTTGACATGGTCCAGCAAAAGGAACCGCACCCCAGAACAGTGGATAAGGATCAGCAGGGCGCCGACCAGAGTGCCGCCTGCCCAAAGCCCAACCTACCCCAGGTCCCAATGATCGACCAGCCGAAGCCCCCACAGAAGACGATGCCGCGCACGCGTTGTGGGGCACTAGATGACATGGCCGTTCCTCGTGGGTTGCGAACTTACAACTGAGGAACTGGTTCACTTCGCACCGCATCCAGATAAAGCAGTGGGCACGGTGCACTTAGGATCCGTGGCAAAACCAACGCCAATGCCTCCCACAAAACCGCCTTCGACTGTTCCAGCAACAGTAGCTGGCCCGATGACTAGCCAGCCCCGTGTCCCGATTCACGAAACACCGCCGGCGCCCGTAAGGCAACAGGGCCCTTGCACATTCTGCAGGGCCGCACACACGATCTACGCTTGCTAGGGCTTCCGATCATTCACACCCGGCCGTCGGAAGTCCTTTGCACAACAAAGGAACTTATGCACCAACTGTTTGGGTCGCCACCGCCTACGCGACTGCCACTCCAGCAAGACTTGCCGTCGATGCCAGCGGAGACATCACACTCTGCTGCACGTCTTGACTACCGCCATCGACGGGACAACATCACTGCCGCAACGACACAAAGGATCCGCCCCCCGGATCGACCGTTAGGAAGGGGCCTGTGCACATACAATCAGCACCCCTTCACAGCATTCCGCGTTGCTGCCAACAGCCAGGGTCATCGTGGCGTCGGAGACCAAACAGAGGATTGAAGTCCGTGCTCTGCTGGACCCCTGCTCCAGCGGCACCTTCATTTCGGCATCACTCGCCCGAAGATTAAACCTCCGACGCCAAGCATCATCCGTCCCCACCTACGGTGTCGGGGGCACTCGTGGCTTTGCCACCAGGACTCAGGCCCCCATCAGAATCACCTCTCGCCTCCACGGCTCGAGACAATGGACACTGAGGCCCTTCATCCTGTCTGGGCTATCAGTGTATGAACCACCATCACAATCGGCGACGAGGGATCTCTCGTTCGTGGCGGATCTGAATCTGGCCGATCCAAATATCGCCTCCGCCGACAAGGTGGACATCATCCTTAGGGCAGACGTGTACCCCAACATCATCCTCGAAGGCCTAAGGAAGGACCAACGTTCCGGCCTCGTCGCGCAGGCCACTGAACTGAGATGGGTGCTAACAGGCTCAGCACCCACCATATCATCCAGCGCAAAGGTGACAAGGACTGTCACCAGCCATCATATGGCCATTCCTCGTGGGTTGCGAATTTACAACTCCGACCCAGAGGAACTGGTTGTCCTTCCGACTGACGGCCGCGGCTTCCATCAGAGAACGCAAAAGAAGTCTCGCCGGCATCGGCCCCAGTGGCCACATACGAAGCCCATTCAACTACCAGCCATCGACCACTTGCGCGGCCCAACTACGAGACACCCCGCTCGCCCGCTGAACCACCGCAAGGGCGAGGGGCAATCGAGGAGCCAGCAGCCGGCCCACCCAAAGGCTTTAAGGCATCCCACCACACCCAGGACACCACGTGATCAAGCTCCTGCCCAGGTCCAAAACTACCTAGGCCAACCGCTACCACGTGTAGCCACCACAACAGGACCAGGAGCGCGCAATGCCCCGCTTGGCGGGTCGCGCTCCCCAGCAACCAGCGGTCTCTCGAACTCCAACAAGAAAGCACACCTCTCTGTGCATCCACGGAGGCTGCATTGCGACGACCCCGGGAGGCACTTGGCCCGTGACTGCCATTCCGCCAGGACACGCGGACAGTGCCAGAGACGACGCCGCACTCGACTCCACGCTACAGCGTCACACAGCAACGGCCGCATCCCACCGGCCACTTACTCCAGACGGGCGCCAACGTGCGCAGGACCAACCACCACCGGTCTCGATGCAGCGAGACACATCACAAGCCATCACGTGGTTATTGATCGTGGGTTGCGACTTTACGACTCCGACCCAGATCATCGCGGGCTCCAGCGATGGAAAATACCATCACGTCGTCATCGACCCTCCAGTCGTCAGCGCTCCTCAGGACGGGCGGCCCCTCCAGACCCGACCATCCACGTGAGAGTGGACAGCAGACAACCGCCACTAGCAGACCGCACACTCCGGGTCCCTAGCCACCGTCCCTTGGAAAATAATGATTCGCCAATGATTGGCGAAGGCGGGCGGAATGTTGCGGATTGGCAATTAAATGTGGTGGAATGTACTGGAGAAATCTAGTACATTCGCAGTGTATACCAGTTGCGCAGCAGCTGGCACCAACTAGCCGATTGTCACCACGATGAGGTCATAGCGTCCTTTTTTGAATTAGCAGTTATGCCCAATGAGTCAGTCCGCTACCAGCTATCATCGCGCGCACACCGTCCGAGTCATTGCTGCTGATCCTACATAAATTAATAAATAAATAAACTCAATCTCATGTAGAGAAGTTGAATGTTGTGCGTTATTAATGATTTATAAACCAAGTCGCATCCGACTTAGACAATAAAAACCTAAAGACCCACCTCGAGTTCAGTTTTGGTTTTCTTGTGGTTCTGTTTCGCTGCAAGTTTCATCGGGCTCCTCTCTACAAGGGAACAGCGGGCAACATCAAACATTCCCGTTACAGTTAGGCATTAATAAACAGTAATATTGATCTGTAGATCATCCAATATTACTTGTTTAAATGGTAAAATATAATAAAACTTAATAATTTAAACTGTTCTATATTAGCAGGCATGTACCAGATTTTATTGAGAAATCCCTATTGGAATATTCGTATTATTAGTGCTATCCTTGTTTATATATTAAAATATTAAGGAAACCGTTTTTTTTCTTTTAATAAATCAATTACATTTCAGACAACTGACGTTTGCACTATTTGAACAAACTCCTGATAAAAAAAAAAAAATAGGTAAAAATCTAGACTTGGACAGTTGCAGCCATCAATATAACAGTTGTGTTCTGTTGAAAATTGTTCCGAGATTTCTTTAGCATAGTCCAATTGTAATCCATAAAAATCCCGGTTAGAATTTATTTGATTTGTGAAATCCAATTATTTTCATAGTATTTAAACAATATGGCACCAAAAGGAAAGGTATCTAATCTAATGAGGCCGAAAGAAGCAGCATTCAAAGATAAAAGCAAGCCGGCTTGTGTTCGGGACAGCAATATTCAAGCGGCTAAAGGTAATTATCACATCAAATTGATTGTATGATTATGCAGAACGTGGTTTGTAGCATTAATATGTCCTTCCCAGCTGAAAATATGTTAAAAAATGTAATTTTCATTGAATTTCAAGCGATTGAATTCTCATATGTTGCAAATGCATATAAGTTGGTTGACAGTTGGTCTAGAATCTTCTACTGAGTCACTCAGATTGTGAATAAATTGGAAGTAAATTCGGCAAAGAACCGAAAGGGGCTCAAAACTGGAAGTTATGGGTTGAGAAGTGGTAGGAAAAATATATCGGACAATGCCTAAATTATAGTAATTTAATGAGACTTTCCGTCCTTTTGATTCCTTTAGATATGTTATTAACTGAAAGCATTGTGAACTCTAGTCCGTCTACCAGTTCTGTCTTTCATAGTTCATATAAATCAGAAAAAAAGAAATTAACCCAATGGGTGTCTAATTTAATATCCTATCTCTTCGGTGCATCGTGGATTATGACAGTGTTTCTTCCTATGCGCCTTTTACATCGTCACTTACCATTTGATTTGCTTCCAATTAGTCACGGGGTAACACTTTCCCCAGAATTTTGTTTTCCTGGCTTAGGCATTTTCTATATGTAAAAAGGATCATTTAAATATGCTGATTTTTATTTTGATATAAAGACAACGGAAGTAGATAAGTCACTTGGGAATATACTGTGAGCATCAAAAGAAAGCATTAGTGTTTTGAGGTGTTTGCTTGACTCAACCAAACATTACGGGGTGATGATCGCTGTGGTTGTAGATGCCAAGCACTCGCTATTCTGTATTTCTGCAGCAGAGGTAGTATTGCTTTAGATATGGAATTTTTCTTCTGTCAATTTCTATAAAGTTTTTGAATGTCCTCATTGGTGTCGCATAGCGTCTGTAGAAGTGAATGTTTTCTACTTTTGTTTAAACATCTCTTTGCTGCTGGTTTTTAGTTCTCTCTTTGGGAAAACACAGTTATTGTTCGAGTGGTTGTTATGCGGTTCCTCCTCTCTACCCAAGTTACCTTGTTTTTGTTAAACATCTTTTATAGAACACTTGCCAGCCTTTCTGGCTGTTTAAGGTCTTGAGCGGGTTCACATTGGTTTAAAATTCCTGAGGATGTGTGGCGACTCCAACAGATTGCGTTCACATAAACATAGTGACGAATTATAAAAAAAAAAATCAGTATTTTTCTACAAGATACTAACATTTTTCTTCATTTTTCTGATAGCTGTTTCTGATGCAATCCGCACGAGTTTGGGACCACGAGGCATGGACAAAATGATCCAATCGGGAAATGGAGAAGTTTCTATAACCAACGACGGAGCAACCATTCTAAAACAGATGAATGTTTTGCATCCCGCGGCAAAAATGTTGGTAGAATTATCGCGGGCTCAAGATATTGAAGCTGGCGATGGAACGACATCAGTTGTTGTAATTGCTGGAGCGTTATTGGAGGCATGCGAGAAGCTCTTAAGTAAAGGCCTTCATCCGACGGCTATCTCTGAATCTTTTCAAAGATGTGCCGTCAAGGCTATTGATATCTTGAACGGGATGTCTACTCCAATTGAGTTGAACGACCGCGAGAGTTTGACAAAAAGTGCTTCGACGTCACTGAACTCTAAGGTCGTGTCTCAACAAAGCAGCCTGTTAGCTCCGATCGCAGTTGAAGCTGTGTTAAAAGTAACTGAACCAGGCAAAGAGAGTGCTGTGGATTTGAAGAATATTAAAGTTATCAAAAGTCTAGGAGGAACTATCGAAGACACGGAACTAGTGGATGGATTAGTGTTCACAATGCGTTCGGCTGGTAACAACGCACCTAAACGGATCGAAAAGGCAAAAATTGGCTTGATTCAATTTTGCATTTCTGCACCAAAAACAGATGTAAGTCCAAAACGAAAGAATCACTCAGGAGAAGTATAATAAACGTGTGAATTTCTAGATGGACCACAGTGTTGTGGTGTCTGATTACGCGGCTATAGATCGTGTGCTCAAAGAGGAGCGCACCTACATCCTTAATATTGTTAAGCAGATCAAAAAGGCGGGATGTAATGTTTTGCTGGTCCAAAAATCAATTTTAAGGTAAGAGTAGTGTGCATATGTTACTGTAACTCTTATTAAATGCTTACTTCATTTTTTTTTGTAGGGATGCTGTTTCTGACTTGGCCCTACATTTTCTGGATAAGATCAAGTGTCTCGTTGTGAAGGACGTCGAACGTGAAAACATCGAGTTTGTCTGCAAGACTCTAAACTGTAGACCGATTGCTTCACTCGATCATTTTGTCGCTGAGAATTTGGTGAACGCCGATCTATGCGAGGAAATTAGCAGCGGAACCAATAAGTTTGTTAAAATAACCGGAATACAAAATCCTGGACGTACGGTGTCCATTGTATGTCGTGGATCGAATAAGTTGGTGCTCGAAGAAGCCGGACGGTCTCTTCATGATGCCTTATGCGTTGTTCGTTGTTTGGTAAAGAAACGTTCACAAATTTGCGGTGGAGGTGCACCTGAGATAGAAATGGCTCTTCAACTGGCTGCTTATGCTCAGACGGTTGAAGGGGTGGATGCCTATTGCTTCCGTGCTTTCTCTGAAGCTCTTGAAGTCATTCCTTTCACATTAGCCGAGAATGCTGGACTCAACCCTATCGCCACTGTCACAGAGCTGCGTAATCGCCACGCCCAAGGCGAAAAGAATGCTGGCATTAATGTTCGCAAGGGGGCTATCACTGATATGGCAGCGGAGAATGTCATGCAACCGTCTTTAGTCAGTATTTCTGCAATTTCTCTTGCTACAGAAACCGTCAGATCAATTCTCAAGATTGATGATATTGTAAGTTGGAATTATTAGTTTTGGTACGTGAATGTTGTTACTGAGTCTCTTCTTTTTAGGTTAACACCGTGAGTTAAATTGCTTCCTGGCATTTGATTTCGCTACATATAGATTCAACATCGCATATGCACCATCTCTAACCATTTACATATTACGTGCCCGTTTCGCTTAACTTTTTCTTTCAGTTTTCTTTATGACATGATAAATTAATCGAACAACAATAATAAATTTGAATAAACAAACTAATAGCTTATTTTATATATTTCAATACCGTAACGAGTTTTTCAAAGATCGTGAGTAGACAAGCAACACAAAGAAATTGGCTTGAATGCAATTCTGATTGATTCTGTTTTTATACGTAGATGAACTATGGCGGTTCTGCCAAACCCCACTGTTACTTACCTGAAGAACCCCCATAACTTCGACCCAACCTTATAAGTTTCGCTAATGCAATCGCATTCGCACCTTATATGCTTCACGCATCAAATAGATCAAATTTATATAACCTAAAAGTCCCTGTAAAAGAATTCTTACCTTTCATGCATTTCTTCGCATACAAATTCCCTACAAGAATTTTTTCCATTATACGGGAGCATAAAACAAAACCTACTCGGTACCTTCAGTTGCCAGGCAAATTCCAACCTTCCCACATCTGCACCGCAATCTCCCCACAGCAAAAACCTTTCCTTCCCAAGGATAATTAATGCTTTCACTGCATTATCGGGAAATGCCTGCAAAGAATTTTTCCTACAAGGGCATTCATACATGTATCAATGCATCAGCGACCCAGAACCGAATTTCCAACTAGTATACATATTTACACTAGAGATCGATCCTTTGTCGCCATAGATGCCCTGTACAATTGACACAGATGGTATATACAAACCGTCATTGTGTAATCATCTGAATTGCTTCGCAATGACTTGCAACTATCGATGCAGCTGCAAGCACGTTACCCAGAAATGCTCCTTTGTTTGAACCTCCAAACAATCATCGACTTCGCGCATAGCCGCCGGATTGAATTCAAAGCATAAACAATGCAAATATAGAATCCGTTTCCCACAAACAAATTTCCCTGCATAAACAAATGCAAGCAAGGGATTCGTTTCGTCCAACAACCCATTAGCACCTTTCCTAATGTCTATTCGTATATTTACACAAGTGCATCACTCATCTGAGACTTTTATGATGCCCTCGTCCCATATTTGCTTGTAGCACATCTCTTCGATGCATCGTCGTCTATTTATTAAGCCGCGATGCCCATCATAAACCATGATCGCCCCGATTCCTTTGTCCTTGCCGCCTGCCTGCTTTGTTTTTCCAATGCCTTCGCGCATGAGTAAACAACTCAGATCTGAACGATCACACACATACCACCATGATCTCCATTACGAGATCTGGTTTTCTATTCCACCAAGAGAGACTTTACGTGTCTCTGGTGGTAAGTAAATACATATCCTTAGTGGAGAGGATATCTACCACGACACCACAAACTCACCCCAAACGAGGGTTGTATCACTGAGTCAAATTACATCCGACGGCCACCGCGGTTGTGCCGCTCCCGCTCTCCGTCGCGCGGTGGAGAAGCGTAGACACTACGAAGTCGTGTCGAGAAGGAAGTGTTTCATCTTGTTTTAAATTTATAAAAATCAATTTAATATTAATATTAAGTTCTAAGTAAAGAAATAAAAAAGTCGGTGATCACCTTTCAATTCGTGTGTTTAATTTTCCGCACTGCAGTGCCTTCGGCGTTCCTAATATGTTTTCCTGATCACCGGTGACATACTGTTTTCCTTTAGTGTTTGGCGGAACATTTTTGGATTTTTAGTGACAGACGGATGGCGATCGAGTGAACCGAGTGCCCGTGTCTGGCACAATATACTCCTAATCCCCACAGAACTCTTATATAAGAATGATTTTATCTATTTTTTTTAACTTCATCCACCATCGCTAAACATACAATAGGCCACAGTCTTCTG
This sequence comes from Microdon myrmicae, assembly GCA_963931805.1. Taxonomy (NCBI): domain Eukaryota; kingdom Metazoa; phylum Arthropoda; class Insecta; order Diptera; family Syrphidae; genus Microdon; species Microdon myrmicae. Next base: position 178,928,455 of record OZ007497.1, on the reverse strand, counting down.
AGCCGTATTACCTATCGAACAATTAGAAAATATCCTTATCAGAGTTGCAGAAACTGAAAATCTTATTAACCGAAGACGATGTCTGGAGTTGATCCACATTGCGCAACTTTGATCAATTCCACAAGAACCAATATCAAATTATATTTCTTAGCTATCTGTCTGCTGATTTGTCTTGAATTATTAGTTTTATTAAGTACCTGGCTGACTTTCAAACAGACAACTTGTCTCACAGTTTTGCTCGTGCTATTTATCTTAATCAACCGTTATTTTCACAATAATTTTCACAATTTAATTATCATTACCTTGTTTTCTTTGCCTCGGTTTCCGCATACAAAAATTTGAACAAGTGTTATAACCGTTAAGTTATGGCCCCTGGGCCACGTGTGTTAAATAAAATAAAGCGCAAACGGTTGCGTTACGACCCCGTAATTGGAGGCCAAACTCCTCCCGATAAACTTTAAAAGTGAACAATAAAGTTCTAGAAAAATCTAAAATGTGTTCAAACACTAACTTTTTTCAACCACTTCAAAGTCTGATGGAAGACTCTCCTGAAATGGATCCGACCAATGACAAACAGTGCGCAGAACTTCCTAAAGAAACCGTTCCGCCAATTGTGGTATTAAAAACAACTAGTGCTCAAGTGCGTGATATTTTGAGCAACATTAAGATAGACAAATACTTAATCAAAAACATTTCGCTTGGACAAAAAATATGTGCCCCAACAATGGACATATATAACAAAATCAGAACCGAACTCTTACGGTTAAAATGTGATTTTTTCACCCACTCGCGTTAGGAAAATCGTCCATTAAAGGTAGTGTTATCCGGGCTAGACTTAATAAGCAACGATATAGTGAAAAATGAGTTAATTGCACTCGGGATTAAGTGCCTAGATGTTAAAACCATCACATTAAATCCGTCAACAAAAGCCCTGTACAAACACTACTTGTACATCGTCTATATTCAACGCGGTACTGTTAAATTAAAAGAACTAAAACGGAACTACTCCACCTTGTTCAAAACCATCGTTCGCTGGGACTTTAAAAAACATAATCCAGGTAGGGTCACACAATGTCACAATTGCCAGCTTTACGGTCACGGCTCGATGCATTGTCATATAAATAGCTTCTATGCAATATGTTCGGGAAACCATAAAACATCCGACTGCAAAACCAATGAGGTCATCAAGTGTGCAAATTGTAGTGGGCCACATAAATCCACCGATCCAGAATGCATAAGCCGAAAGCAGTACATAGACATTCGCCGCAAATTATCCCCACGCGGACGTGGTACAGGAAATACAACCTTCCTACAGCCTCCGAGTGACAAACAGCAGCCAGTGCCCGACCGATTATCCATTGATTATTTTCCTCCACTACCCCGATCTGTGCGTCAACCTTCACTTCCTTCATCCACCTGGGCTTCTGGCCTCCATCAAACCCAGCAACCTTCCAACAGTGATACGACACACACGAAGAAAAATCCGTCAGAAACTTTAACTAATGATAACCTGTTCTCATTTAGCGAGATACACTCTCTTCTTAATGAAGTTGTAACCAAGCTTAGTGCTTGTCAAACTAAAGCTGACCAATTTAACGTCATCACTTCATTAGCTATTAAGTACATATACTCGGAAAAAACATGTTAAGAAACTCTCTTAACATCATAACTTGGAATGCGAGAAGCATCAAAAACAAAAAGCATGCATTTTTTAGTTTCTTGATAAATTTTAATATTGACATTGCACTTGTTTCAGAAACCTGGCTCAAACAAGACATTTCTTTCTCACATCAAAATTACATATGTTATCGCCTAGACAGGGTACATGCTAGTGGTGGAGGTGTCGCCATTGTTGTGAAAAAATGTATAGAACATTCCTTGCGTCCTTCATTGCACCTTAGGTTAATTGAGGAAATTAGTATAGATGTAACATTAAGTGATAACTCCAAGGTGAGTCTTTTTTCGGTCTATTTCCCTAGTGGAAATAGAAACATTGAGAAATCTACTTACTTTAAGCGGGATCTGCAAAAATTGTATAGAGTCAACACTCGAAACAAGGTAATTATTGGTGGTGATCTAAACTGCAGACATCAGTCGTGGAATTGTCTTAGGGCAAACTGCTGGGGTAACATTTTACTAGATGTTACTGAATCCAGCCCAAGTTTTTCCATACTTTATCCACTTCTCCCCACCTATATCCCAGCGAGCGCTAACAAGAATCCCTCAACTCTTGATCTATATATCACTAATATTCCAAATTACTGCACAGTACCATTAACTCTAAATGCGTTAAGTTCAGACCACCTTCCGATCAGCCTCACAGTGAACCATACAGAAGTTGTAAATCGTACCAGTTTATACCACAACTATTCCGCCGCCAACTGGAATTGTTATAAATCATATATAAACACGAACTTGGTTCTAGGTGATACCAGCCTAAATTCTATAACCTGCAGCGAGCACATTGATATCCTATGTAACAATTTTGTTTCTGTTATCAATAGAGCGGCCGATCTTGCGATACCTAAAAGTTCCACTGCTCCAGTTGGTAAGGCACCGGTTCCTGAAAATATCTTACATCTGATTAGGCTACGAAACTCAGAAAGAAGAAAATGGCTGCGTTATAGAATCGATTGTTTTCTAGTTTATGTTAAAGTCTTAAATAATATCATTAAAAACGAAATCTCAACATATAGGAACAAGTGTTGGAATAAACACCTTTCCTCTCTTGACAAAGCTAGCAAACCGTTCTGGAAAATATCAAAAATTATGAAAAAGAGAGGGTTAAGTATTCCTCCGCTTAAAGTTCACGACAAGTTGTTTATTTCTTCAGTGGAGAAATCGAACCTACTTGCTAACACGTTTAGTAAGAACCACTCCATATCTATGCATCTAAGCGACGCGTATACTGAAGCTGAAGTTGCTAACTCTATCCATGTACTTTCTCAAACACCAGCTGAAAATACTTACGCAACTAATATCAGCAAAGTTAAAGAATTGATAAAAAAATCGAAATCAAAAAAGGCTGCGGGTCTCGATAATATTAACAACAAATTAATCAAAGCACTTACACCTGCTGCAAGTAACTATTTAACGTTCATTTTCAACGCTTGTCTTAAAAATTGTTATTTTCCGGACTGTTGGAAAACAGCAAAAGTAATACCTATCCCGAAACCCGGCAAACCGAAGAACAGCCCCGAAAGCTACAGACCTATTAGTCTACTTAGCTGTCTAAGTAAGCTCTTAGAAAAAATCATTAAAGAAAGGATTGATCGTTTTGTGGAAGACAACAACATCTTACCAAACTTTCAGTTCGGTTTCCGTAGTGGTCACAGCACAATCCACCAAGTCTTGCGCATTAAAAACCACATAGCTGGTAAATTCATCGACAAGGAGTCAACGGGACTGGTTCTTCTAGACATCGAAAAAGCTTTTGATACGGTATGGCACGATGCCTTGATTTATAAGCTACTAAAACTTAAGCTGCCAATACCGCTTATCAAAATTATCCAGAGCTTTCTTCGTTCGAGAAAATATGTTGTGAGTATAGGAACCGACATATCCTCTACTCACCAAATCCACTATGGTGTACCCCAAGGCTCGGTCCTTGGTCCCATATTATTTACATTGTTTGTCGCAGATTTACCATGTCTGGGTGAAAACATTCAGGTTGCTATGTTTGCCGATGATACGGCCATTTTCTCTTCGGGTGCCTTATTCACTAATGTCTACAACTCATTGCAAGCAGCTCTTGACAAGCTAGCAGTATATTACAGGAAATTGAAAATAAAAATAAATGGTAATAAAACACAAGCTGTCTGGTTTTCGAGATGTAGGAAACACTGCTACCTACCAAATGGCACTAAACTCAATATGTGTGCAGTTGATATTGATTGGTCCGAAGACTGTAGATATCTAGGTATTATTCTAGATAAAAAACTCATCTTTCAAAAACACATCACTACCACAATTGACAAAATAAACAAAGTCGTAAGAGTTATGTATCCATTAGTGTGTAGAAAATCAAAGCTTAGCATCGAAAATAAAATTATAATATTTAAAACCATTTTTCAAGCTATACTCCTGTACGGGGCCCCTGTATGGTGTAATTGTGCTCGCACACACAAAATAAAATTGCAAATGTGTCAAAATAAAATATTGAAAATGTTGCTGAATTTGCCATGGCATTATTCGACACATGAACTACATGAAAACGCTAACGTTAAACCGGTAGAGCTCCTTATTGACAAAATCAATCAAAACTTCTTCGTCAATTGTTCTTTCTCTGACAATGTTCTCGTTTCCCGTCTTGCGTAATCCTAAATCACTACATATGTACTCTGTCTATGAAAATTATATCGAGGTCATTACTATATAAAATAACCGGAAGCTCGTGCAATATTAGTCTTAAGATTCAAATAAGGGTTTTTTATTGTAGTTTTCCCTTAATTTATTATTTGTTATTCATTAAAATTGTGCTATTGTCGTTATATAGATTTAAGATTATAGTTGTAAAGGAATTGCTTTCCTAAATCTCTTAAGTACTAGTTGTAAAATATACCATAAATGTAATTATCTACCAAATAAAAATTGAATTGAAAAAACAATTAGTTTTATTGTCAGTTTCACAAACTGTTTTAATCATAGGACATGTGGTGACGTTGGATGAAAAAGAAAGTGTTGTATTTATCCAAACGGGTCGTATTGTTAAAGCTTTGAACAGCCCACAAGTGTTATCCCACAGGGTGAGCATACTAGCAAGCAATCTGTCAGATAGAACGTCGGCTTTATGACAGTAGTAAGGAGGAAGGCGTCATTAAAAACAAGTGTCCAGGATTTGATAAAATGCCTGATGGTGTGGCGAAGACTGCTTTCTAGCGCAGGTCTAGTTTGGGATTTATACAGAAGAAGCAGTTGGATCGTGTTACAGCGCCAGTTTGTAATATTATGATGGGTATGGTAACTGCTATATGGTGCGTGCCTTGCACTTTTGCTGTGGAGATTTAGTTGGAAAATATTAGTTTTGTTACCTAGTTACGATCTATCGGCTCCCGGTTCCAATCGGTTTAGAGAACTGTTGCTTTTGCTGCAGAGGGATCCTTACGTGCCGTCTTTTATTTTCGAAATGTGTTTTAGTTTCCCATTTGTTGAATTCGCAACACCATTTGCAACACAATCTGGTAAACACTGAGTTGTATATCCACTGGGATCGCCCAATAGGTAACACAACGTTAAATGTCTTCTTGTTCAAATCCAGCAATGTCTTTTTGAAATCTCTCAATTTAAATACTGCTTCTAGTTGAATGAGTATACGGTTAACTAAGTTCGGTTTCCGTCGGTTTTCTGCCTTTTCATCTACACGATTCCCAGGATATCTGATCACACCCAACTAAGTCCGATTCTTTCACTCTCCTCACAACGGAACGTCAAAAAACTCGTACATCAAAAAATATTGACCCCTTGTCTCTCTCGCTCCCCATTCAAGTCCACTTCGAAAACCGAATTCGAACTCGAAGAACTGCACGATCCACACCCGAATCGGGGCGTGTTCAAAAACTCACTTCTGGATCGTGCAACTCCTCCACCACCTTACCATCACACCACTTTAAACAAATTATATTCTAATTACAAACTATTAATTGATGGGGTGGCGGACGCACGTAACATACCCCCCCCCCCCCCCCTCTCAACGACTGCGTGGCATTCTTAGGAGAGGAATGTCACGCCGGAGAGTGGACGGCGGAGAGCAAACAAACAAACAATCAACAAACCAACCAATAAATAAATAAATAAATAAATAAATAAACATGCTTAGGTGTTAAAGTTAGTAAGGATTATACTACTTATATATTATTGTTAGTAGGAAATAAATAAATAAATCATGCTTAAGTGCTAATGTTAGTACGTTTTAGGCTACCTATATATTGTGGTTAGTAAAAATAAATAACTAAATAAATAAATAAATAACACGTAGGTATTAACCTAAGAGGGGGAACAACAGACTAGCGCTCCACAAAACAAATGACAACACAAACGCCCGCGGCGGGTCCGACACTTAAACCGATGGTCCGACCGAAAGCTCGACCGCCCACACGATCCGGTTAGGACCCCCCCCCCCGCCAAGGCGAGGTGATCCCCTCTCGTCCAACCCCCGAAATGCCACCCGGCCGGCAAAAACGTCCCGCTCCTATATATTTTCCTTGATTTAAATCTCGAACTCATGACTCCCCTACTCCCAGTAGGGCTTCAGGCGGTTGTTGTGTACAACCACCGCCCCCTTACCTAGCTTCACCGCGCTGTTGACCGCGCTTTTCACCTCCACCACTGATCCCGGTTCAGATAGTCGAACAGGCTACATCTTAACTGATGCGACGTTGATGCACTAATAGGCCAACCAGTTGAAAAAGAAGAAACAAGCGTACTATCATCCGCAAAACTGACTCCAACAAAACATTTATGTGATGCAAAAACAAGGTTGGACCCAAAATAGAACCTTGAGAGAGCCCGGAACTAACAGGATGCAGATCCGAAAACTGGCCCCAGACGCGGTCAAAAGCCTTGAAGATATCCGATGCGACGGCTCTTGACTCACCATGCCCCTCAATCGCAGATGTCCATATATCGGTTATAAGTGTCAAAAGGTCTCCCGTGAATCTGTGGGGGTTCCGCCAAGCCTCACTGTCTACTTACCGTAAAACCCCTATACCATTCAGCCAATTTCCTAACTTCACTAATGCAATCGCAGTGGTACCTGAAAATGGTTCACGCATCATATATATCAAATCTATGATCTTAAAAAAGAAAACTTACCTTTTCATGCATCTCTTCGCCTACAATTTTCCGTAAGATTTCTTGCTTTACTTATCTGGAATTCCAAACCAATTCGGCACCTTCGGTACTAGACGAATTCCTATAAACAAAATGATTCGGTTTGCATACAATGTAACCGCCATGACAGGGACCATAAATATTGCTCCGTCTATTTTCCCAGCTGCGCCATGTGTACAACAATGTTCCCTACATACACATTGGCTGGCGACCTACACCCAAGGGACCAAAGCAAATATGCATTCCGCGTCTCTTGGCGTCAATTAAATCCTACAGCATAAACAAATCTAAAGAGGAATTCAATACCATTTCCCCTGTAGCTAGAATCAATTAGCACCATGTGCATGAGCATTGCGGCTATCGTTACAGCTGCAATGCATAGCTTAGACAATGATCTACCCGATCTCTGTGTCTTCCCATATTTCTGAATCTGTTTTTCATGACTAGCGGCATTGAAAAAACAGAAACCCCAATTAGCACCCAATGAGATTCGGCTTGTTTACATAGCCGACGCATATCCCACGAATGCACTTTATGCCCTTTCTTTGTTCTAGGTTCGTTCTCATCCATGAAATAACCATGCACACATACCACCATGATCATAATTGGCGAGTGAGCTCTGCACGAGCAAGATATCGCTGAGTCTTATTCTAATCGTCGAATGGATCGGACGAGCCGTTCATTATCCCCTGTAGGGTGTGCACGAAAGCACACACCTATGAGTGTGTCCCTTCGCGGAGTTGAACCAGTTTCGTGGTTTCAACCGGTCGTGAGTTTAAAGTGTTCTTTATCGAAAGGTGTACAGACTCCGAGTTGCTCCGGTAGCAATTGCGCTACTGTGGATTTTTAGAGTAAAATAAGTTAGTAACCGTTTACCACAACAGCGTCGAAATAAGATTTGTGTTCCAAAATCTATATAAAGCTTACTTTCTATAGGAGCTGAATTAAATTGCTGTGTTCGATGACTGGGAATCCGGAAATCAGTGTATGTAAATGTCAAGCATATAAGTAAATAATAAACGGTAAAAACAAAGTGAATCCTTGCGTTTTATTTCTTCCGACCGGTGTCTGTCTGTCTGTGGGTGTTCCCTTTTGCGTTTTTCTAGTGCTCTTCGGTGGTGCATGAAATGTCCTGCGTGCCTAGGATATGCGAAAAAAAGTTGTGGGGCACAGTTAAAGGACTATTGCTGGTATTCCATGCGTCCACGTAGAATGCGTTGAATAGTACGTGGGCAGAACCCCACCCCCCACACCGAAAACTGCGCCGAAACGATCACATGTGTCTCTAAAAAAAGACCGACATCAAAGGGATTGAATTCGCGGAAAATAAATACGCGAGAACATTGTCTTTATCGTTCGAATTCGTAAACATTGCCCCGCTGCCCGCCACTAACGGAGAAAAAGAGGAAGAAACAAAGTTATTGCTGAAAGCCTTGGCCAGATGGAACGTGAACCTAGTGGTTACTCAAGTTTGTTGATCATTTTGTCATTGTGAGCCTTCTTTGGGATATCGATCGCCTGGTTGCACGCGTTTTTGATTCTAACAAAATTTGTTTTGTTAACATCGGTGGGATTTGAGCACCATTGTTTAAAAGCTCTATTTTTGCCGCTGTAATCTGCTTGCATTTTTTATCAAACCAAGGTTAATCAGAAGAATTTCGTTTGATGGAGTGCGGAATGTAAAGCTCCATCGAGGAAGACTGACTTCCGCACATGCGTTAACATTATTCATTCCATTCCTTGTGTTTGTTTTCCTTTTTTTTCGCACCTCTGTTTGGGTCCCCCAGGCATCGATACTCTCGATTGATTTATAATCTTTGGAGAGTTTTTGGTGTCTGAGTGGGATAATGTTCGTCATGGAAGGGATTTCGGCACGGATCTAGTGGGGCACCTACTACAAGGGCATAATACCTGTAATGGTTGCTTTCGCTTATCTATTTGATGTAACAGTGTTCGTAGTTGTCCATTGTTCCCTTTAGAAAATGTTGAGTGGTAAGCCTTGTATGACGTTACCCTTGACGAGAGGAATCCAATGAAAGGCAGGAAGGAACCACACAAACCAAAGTCCGAGATCTTTACTTCAGGAGATTAACCTTTATTTACTTTATTATTTAATGGGGATACACCTTGTTTTATTACGATGAACTGGTACCTGGCGATGATTTCTCCGATGATGTGAGCGCGGTGAAGGTTGGCTGCAGACTGACTCATTGGGCATAACTGCCAATTCAAAAGGGGACGCTATGGCCTCATCGTGGTGACAATCGGCCAGCTGGTGCCAGCTGCTGCGTAACTGGTATACACAGCGAATGTACTAGATTTCTCCAGTACATTCCAGCACATTTAATTGCCAATCCGCAACATTCCGCCCGCCTTCGCCAATCATTGGCGAATCATTTTGTTCCAGGGGACGGTGGCTAGGGGCCAGGAGTGTGCGGTCTGCTGGTGGCGGTTGGTCTTGGTCGTTGAGTCTCTGGTGGTCGGATGTACATGGTCGGTTGGGACGGGGCCGCCCGCCCCGAGGAGCGCTGACGGCTTGGGGGTCTGGGGTGGCCCGTAGGGTAGATGGCGACAGGATGATCGTTTCCACTGGAGGCGTCCGGTAACTTTTGTGGTCACGGAACCGGCCAATTGATCTGGGTCGAATTTGTAAGGTCGCAACCCACGACCAATGACCATGTGATGACTGGTGATGGGCCTCACTGCATCGAGACCGGTGGTGGTGCCATGTACTGCGCACGTTGGCGCCCGCCCGGAGTGAATGGCCGGCGGGATGCGGCCGTTGGGGTGTGAGGCTGTCGCGTGGAGTGTGGTGGGGTGTCGTCCCTGGCATTGTCCGCGTGGCTTGGCGGAATGGCAGTCACGGGCCAAGTGCCTTCTGGCGTCGTTGAGGTGCAGCCTCTGTTGATGCCCTGAGAGGCGTACTTTCTTGTTGGAGTTCGAGAGACCGCTGGTTGCTGGGGAGCGCCGCCCGCCAAGCGGGGCATTGCGCGCTCCTGGTCCTGTTTTGGTGGCTGCACGTGGCAGCGGTCGGCCTGGGTAGTTTTGGACCCGGGCAGGAGCTTGACCACGTGGTGTCCTGGGTGTGGTGGGATGCCTTGAAGTGTTCGAGTGGGTAAGCTCCTGGTTCCTCGATTGCCTCTTGCCCCTGCAATGGTTCAGCGGGCGGGGGTATGTCTTGTAGTTGGGTCGCGCAAGTGATCGGTGGCTGGTAGTTGCATGGGCCTCGTAGGTGGCCCTGGGGCCGATGCCGGCGAGGCCTCCCTTTGGTCTTCTGATGGGAGCTGCGACTGTCAGCCGGAAGTTCGACCAGTTCCTCTGGGTCGGAGTTGTAAGTTCGCAACCCACGAGGAACGGCTATGTCATGGTGTGCCCCACAATGCGTGCGCGGCATCGTCTTCTGTGGGGGCTTCGGCACTGGGTCGATCATCGGGACCTTGGGTAGGTTGGGCTTTGGGCAGACGGCACTTTGGTCGGCGGCCTGCTGACTCACTGTTCTGGGGCGCGGTTCCTTTTCCGCCGGCTTAATGTTGACCATTGGCAGCTGCACTGGGGGCAGCTCGCTAGGGTGGAGGCGATTGGTGCTGTTGACCATGGTTGGGGAGGCTGCTTTGAGCGCGTACTGGGCCTCGAGGAGCTTCGTCTCTTCCTCGAGGTATATCTCTTCGGTTTCGCCGAAAAAATCATCCGTGAAGTACGCGTGTTGCTGATCCTCAGGTGCCGCCAGGTAGAAGATGTCGTAGTGCCGCTTGGAGAAGGCTTCCCATTCGGCGCGGAGTGCGCATTTGGTTGCCTCGATTCCTGTTGGACTTAGTTGTCCTTTGTCCTGTGCGCCGAGGAAGGTGCCAGAGATTCGTTCCTGTGCCGCGAACTGAGCGGCGATGAGTCCCTCAATCGTCACTGGTTGTTGTACGAGAGCTGATGTTGAAGGCACTTTGGTTTGAACTCTCGTTGTAGAAAGTTCGTCGTCCTGCTTTCGTTTTGCAGTAACAGCGGTTTCCGACTCGTGTTGGTGATGAGCACGTGTATGATCTCTGCCGACCGAGGAATGTCGTCGGGGAACCGTTGTCAACGTTGTCGCCGTCGCCGCCGTCACCACTGTCGTTATCATTGTCGGCTCCGTTGCGCATAGTGTTAAAAGGCGTATGATCTCTTCCGAGCGAGGAATGTCGTTGGTCGAGATCTTTGGTGTTCCGCCGACCGAGGAATGACGTCGGGGAACCGTAGTCCCTACGGGGGGAATTTTCCGGGTGCATCACCCGTGATGACGATCCGGGTGGGGGGCCGGGCGGCATGCGCATGTCAGGTGTTGGTGGAGTTTCCGGGCGCCGTAGAGGTGGCCGGAACATCATTGGCGGCGAAAGACTTGCTGGCGGGGAGATGGCCGGTGTACCAGTCCGAAGGGCATCGTTACCAGGTTTCGGCGTCGAATCACTTTCCCCCTCACCGGTTTCACTCGATGTATCACGTTCTTCCTGGTTGTCACTCTCACTGTGGTTAGGCTTAGGGTCCTGTTCCTTTCCCCGTTTCCTTTGAGCACTCTCCGTTCCCTTCAGGGATTCACCAGGATTTTGTCCGGATATTGCCAGCCTTCGCTGCTGCACTGGGCGCAGATTCGGTAGATCGGCTTCTACCGTTGCCTGTGGTTTCCTTTCACATATTTTTGTTGCCAAGTCCTTTTGACCCAATCCTTTCCCTTGGCGTTCCTGTTGAATGATCTTGCCGACTTCTAAAGGTACTTTTTTATGTTTAAGTTCTTCAGTTTCCCTGTCCAATTTAGCCGTGTTGTTAGTGTTGATGTGCTGCTTATTAGTACCGGCACCAAATTTCTGTTGAGTATCCGCTTGAACGCCCTGACCACGTGCCTGATTAATAGCACTTTCCGTTTTGAGGGCAGTCAGACATCTTGTGGTTGTTTCACAGACGATTGGATTGAAAATTAAATTGATACTTCAGCAAATGTTGCTGCTTGCTTGATTATGAATAACAGATACAAAACATTTAGTAATACCTTCAGATCCTACTGATATTATGATTTCATGAATGTTGCAGCTTCAGTTCCTTGATTTGTGTCGAGGTGACTGGCAGTTGTCGATCTAGTTGCAGTGTCTACAACTGATGGTGCACTATCTGTAGTGTGTTGTGGTTTTGGCGCTCTTTTGGTGGCGATGATGTACAATTTTCAATGCTCGTCCTATTTTCAGGTGACGTAACCTTTCCTTTCAGTTTTGTATGGATAGATACATCTGTATGTACTTTATGTAAGGGATGATATTAAAGTGGCCACACTTTAAGGGCACTTCGAAGTTTTAATGATCTTCCGACGTGTGTACCTGTCACAGGTATGTTGGGCCGCGAACTGGGCGGCGATGGTGTAGATCCAAATAGGCAATGGATCCGGCTCGAAGGACCAGAAAATGATGTAACAGTGTTCGTAGTTGTCCACTGTTCTCTTCAGAAAATGTTGAGTGGTAAGCCTTGTATGACGTTACCCTTGACGAGAGGAATCCAATGAAAGGCAGGAAGGAACCACACAAACCAAAGTCCGAGATCTTTACTTCAGGAGATTAACCTTTATTTACTTTATTGTTTAATGGGGATACACCTTGTTTTATTACGATGAACTGGTACCTGGCGATGATTTCTCCGATGATGTGAGCGCGGTGAAGGTTGGCTGCAGACTGACTCATTGGGCATAACTGCCAATTCAAAAGGGGACGCTATGACCTCATCGTGGTGACAATCGGCCAGCTGGTGCCAGCTGCTGCGTAACTGGTATACACAGCGAATGTACTAGATTTCTCCAGTACATTCCAGCACATTTAATTGCCAATCCGCAACATATTGCTAGTACCGACTTGCATCCTTTCCCGAGGCGGTATTGGTTTTCTGTGTAGGGCCATTTCAATGGAGCGGGAATTTCGTCCTGATTTGTATAACATTCGCGGCTTGAGATAAAATTTCTCATCTATGTTTGCTCACGTTTCTAACCAGCAACCAACTATCCTTGCACTTAGCGAAACCCAGGCAATTACTAATACAGATATTTCTGATTTTAATATACCTGGATATAACTTACTGTTTCTGTTCTTTCCACATCGTGGTATACCCACATACATACGAAATGATATGGCTTATCAGCTTCTGCCACAATATGGGCTCTGCTTCAATCCAAAATTTAATTTCTCTAAAAATTCTAAAATCTGGCTAAAACTTCATGTTCGTAAGCATATCATACTGTAGCGAGCTTAGGGTTCGCTGGATTAATTATTTAAAATAAATAAGAGCCGTTAAATCGATTTTGAACTTAACTTTATTAGTCCGTTAATAACAGCCGTTACTTTTACCGTACACATAACGATTTATTCTTATCGCTTCCTTAGTTATTGTTTATTTTACTGCTTACTTCTTACTCATTACTTATTACTTCCGCACCTATCGCTTGCTTCACTTTCTACTACTTCACTCGTCTGCGTGCGACGTATTTATACCGTTTTCTCATTCTGATTTGGCGTTTCGTTTCCGTCCGTTCCATAGTCTCGACTTTTCTATTCCAGTTTTCCAGTACTTTCTAAAATAATCTAGTACTTTGTTTCGGACTTTCTCGAAGATTCCAGTACTGATTGTCATATGCGTCACAATACATTACAGCTTTCTTTACACAACCCCAAACTTGGATTGAAACGCATCTTTTAACGAATTTGATGCTCTGTGTGATTCTATCGATAGGATCTTGACCTTATATCCCCACACTGAAATCGTTATTGCGGGTGATTTCAATGTGCACAACTTTCAGTGGCTTCGTCACTCCGGACATACAACACCTGAAGGTCAGTATTGTTGCTGAGGTGCTGAGTCAAATTATTTAGCTCAACTCGTCAATGAGTCAACAAGGGTACCAGACATATATGGTCATTTCGCCAACACACTGGACCCGTTTCTCACCTCCCACCCAAACAAATACACAATTGACGTTCTTCGCCCTTGGGCACTTCAGACCATTGTGTCGTGTCAGCTAAATTTGTTCTAACCAACAGTAACGTTAATGAAAAAGCTCCCACAAGAACAGTATGGTTCTACGAGAAGGTCAACTGGGAAGGTCTGAACGACTTTCTTTGGAAGTTAAATTGGTCGTTATTTTCCCCAACAACGATGTTGACTCTATAGCGGACACATTGACAGACACAATTCTACTTGGCATGCGGACTGTCGCCTCTCGCTTAACAAAACAGCATGTTCAGCATTTAACTGCCAACATCAATAGAAAGACGACGACCATCAAAAATTATATTAACACCTTAAGTGTTATGATCTCGCGTCAAATCATCGTTCAATTCGTCTAGTTTCGCTTGGCAACCGCCATTAATCAACCACGTGACCATGATGGCCCCGCCTACTTCCGTTCACCAAGGGACGCCTTCGTTCAGATGCAGCCATTAAGGATTTCAACGGCGAAATTCCTTTACACTTCTTTCACTTCGTCGTCGTCCTCAACTCATAGCAGCCGCATTTTTTCGTATCGTTAATCACACTTAGTGCTGGGACAAACAATCGATCGCTCGTTTTTAATGTATTTCTTGTCAACCGGTTTAAATATACTTCACACTGCAGTATTTTCCTGTCAGTGAAATCTTGTCGTGCAAATTCTGTATAAGCAATAAATTCGTTTACAGTCCACAATATATATATGCTTGTCGTGTTAGTTTTGATTTGATTTAATCAACGTTTTTCTTATAAAATGAATAAGTTCATAAGGTAAACGCACCGTACACACGGACCTTTATTCCACATAGGGTAAAGGGTATCAAACCCAAGAGAAATATATGGTTCGATTCCGGGTGCGGAGAAGCTATTAAGGCTAAAGAATTGAGCTTCCGGCTGTATAAATCTAACAATACTGAGGAAAATCGAAAAACATTTAAGAGAGCTGGAAATGACAACAATGCGCATATTCAACGCGCCAAGTTCTCGCATGACCAGAGAGTGAGACAAAAAATCCTACACTCCCTTACAGGTAGTAGAAACTTCTGAGCATTTGTGAAAAAGATTAAAAACTCGATCTCCTCATCCATTCCTTCGCTTATAGTCGATGACAGACCAGTCACCGCTGCAATAGATAAAGCGAATCTACTTGCTGCACATTTTGCAGCTAACTCAACGCTGCCTGATACCACGTCAGTTCCACCTTACCTCGAGCAGAAGCAGCAGGCCATAACCCAGGTTCATTTCCGAACGCGTACTGTTGCCCGCACAGACAAAGAGCTAAACGCAAACAAATCCGCTGGTCCGGATGGCATTCCCCGATTTCTCTTGAAGAGATTCACTCGGTAAATCACTGCGGAAACTCTTCCATTTGTCTTATTCTACTGGCTCCTCCCCTAATAGATTGAAGTCAACGAATATTCAGCCAATTTCCAGGAAGGCTGCCAAATCGTCCCTCTCTTCTTATTGACCCATAGTACTAACTTTAATTCTCTCCAAGGTAATGGAATCACTGATCAACCGTCAAATATTCGAAATATCTGGAATCAAATGACCTCCTCAATGACACCCAATATGGCTTTCGTAGCAACAGGTCTGTGGCGTTTGCAACAGATACACACACAATACACAAGCAAATAGTGAAGAACACCGAACGAAAATCGAATAAGAAAATGCATCAGAGCCGTATACCATAGCGATAACATAACAAATCCACATCAGTCGAATGTATTTGAGTTTAGAAATCGAATTCGTACACACGGCGGTGGCCTGATGGGTTGCGCTTTGGTTCAATTTTTGGTGATTCTAACTGTCATAGCGTCAGTTCGAATCACACGTTCTTCACTATCATCCCAAACGCTATTGGTCCACAGGCCATCTGATGGCGTACCTTGCCGAAAACTTGAACCATTCCATTCGCTACTTCGGTGAAAGCAAGGTAGTCGCATTGGATATTTCAAAAGCCTTCGACAGAGTTTGACATCCAGCCTTTTTGTCAAAATTGCATTCCTATGGACTTGACAATCCCTGATCCAATGGATAAGAGACTATCGTTCTGACCGTTCAATTCAAGTGGTTCTTGATGGTGTCCAATCTGTCTCCTATCAAATTAATCCAGGTGTTCCCCAGGGTTCGGTACTATCATCCACTATTTTCCTGTTCTTACTCGCAGCCCAATTCACTCGTTTGGTGATGATAGCACGTTGAGTTTCTCATTCTCGTACGAACACTTCCGTTCAAACTCTTCGAACGTCACTACCAACTAGCAACTTATGCTTGATATATTGAATTCAGACCTCAACAAGATATATCAGTGGGGATTATCTAACCGAGTAGAATTCAATGCCTTAAATACTCAGTACTGTCTCCTGTCGTTAAAGGCGAACCCCAAAGTAAATACACGGTTGTTGAACGGCACTTGCATCGACGAAGCCAAGGAACTATCAATCCTCGGCACTCGAATTAATTCGACTCTTAATTGGAAAAGTGCAGCCAAATGTATGGGGTTCCTTAAGAGATGCAAAAGATACTTCACTCCATCCAACCTGGCCACTATTTACAAGGCGTATATTCGTCCAAAAATGGAGTTCAACTCCCATATTTGGTCAGGAACATCCAAAACTGCACTACACGTGCTCAACAGGATGCAAAAACGGGCAGTGAAACTTATTGGGGACTCAGCCGTAAGTCGATCAATTCCGTCGTTAGAACATAGGCGCAACATATCATGCCTATTTCTTTTCTATAGGTATTACCACGTCGTTGCTCAACTGAACTTGCTGAATGTGTTCCGCCCCTTCAGACATTTTCCCACAATACCCGTCAATCTGTGAATGTGCAACAGTTCGCGTTGAGAGTGGATTTCAGGTGCACAATTAAACATACAGAGTCATTCTTTAGCCGAACCACACGAATGTGGAATGTTCTACCTGATCATGTGTTTCCTCGTCGTCGTGATGTCCAGACATTCAAGACCAATATACATTAACACCTCCTTTCCTTATCCACTTCCTTTCCATCCGCTCGCACTGTGTTCTGGCATTTAGGGGTACTTTAAAATCCCCTTTGTGCGCACGTTAGTGTAAAAAAAAATCGGAGTTTCCAAAACACAACTCTGAGCATGGGGGATGCGAAGAAATCTCGCAAATCGCTCATTTAGCAGCCCCTTACCTCCATACTTGGCGAAGCTGCTCCAAAATCCGCTTTTGTGGGCGCGTTTGTGCAAAAAAAAAAAAAACAGTTGCGGAATAAAACATATGTTTGATTATATTGTAACGGATAAGACAATCAGTACTAGACTATTCTAGAAAGTCCGAAGCAAAATACTGGAATATTCTAGAAAGTACTGGAAAACTGGAGACTATAAGCAGTAGAAAATTCGAGGCAATGGAATGGACGAAAACGAAAGGCCGTATCAGAATGAGGAAACGGTATAAATACGTCGCACGCAGATCAGGAAGATAAGTAAGAAGTAAGGAGTAAGCAGTGAAGTAAGCAGTCAAAGACGAGATAAGTAAAGAAGCAAAATATCAAGTAACGGTTGTTATTAACGGACTAATAAAGTGCTTGCAAAGAGAATCGATTCAACGGCTCTTATTTATTAAAAATAATTAATCCAGCCAACCCTAAGTGCAAGAGATATTAAGCAGTGATTTGAGTTTTCCATTGGCGCAATTTTTTTCACGGAATCACGTCGGTCATCCCGTACTCGCATAGATTCCTCCACGAGATAAGTGAAATTGCGGCCAATAGCGAACGTTTAGAAGAGACTCCCATCCTCGTCGATTCTGTTAGAATGTACTAACCGGTTGGAGTTTTGCACGTTAAAATAGATAGTTTTCTATCCAGTCGACAGTGCGGGAAAGGTGTTTGAAAAATATCGCTGTTTGGTCGTCATTCGGAGAGCGGTATAGACAACAAAGAAAATTCACAGAACTCTTCAGCAGGATTTACATCCAAATGATGTCCAAGTTATTGGGTTCTAATGCTTCTTCCCTTTGACAGGCCAAATAAGATTGGGTGAAGATGCAGGATCCACCTTTAAAACGAAATCTCGAAGATAAGCCGCATCCTGGGCAATGAAGATATGTCGAGTCGGTTGACATCTCGGCTACGGGTGCAAATATTTATGGATAACGCTTACATTCGTATCGGTGAAGCTGATGCCTCTGATGTTACCAATTGAAAGTTGACAGCGTTTCGTGGTTGGATCCGACTACGCGGAAACGAGGCCTTTACGGTCCGTTTTTTTATCAAAATACATGCATGATGTTCTCTTTGACATGTCGCTTTCGGAGGTATGTGTGGGGGTTCTCTATACTACATGGAGACCCAACCCACTATTTCAGCCCAATTTTGACCGCTAACAGCGTGCCAACTCAACTCCAATTCCCCCTACAAGCTATTCCACCTTTTTTTTATTTTTTATTAGACTTCTCTCGGGAGAGGCGAACCTATAGCGTCGAGTGGGCGCCCCGAGATGCCATCAAATAACTGTTGCAGTTCTTTTTGAACAGTTGCAGGTTGTAACGCTCCGGGAACACTCGCGTGGGAAGGGAGTAACGGAACGAGTTCTGATACAGGGATGTTCGCGCCGTCGGGAGATGAACCACAAACGGGTGCGATCCGTCGGATTGTCTTGTGGAGCGCATATAAACCGAATTACGTGGAACAATGCCAAGAATCTCCGAAGAACAGCACCCGTGACAATATCTGTAAAACTGACAGAGGTCGGCTACGCGCCTTCAAACCATGTTTTCCAAAAGGACGCATAGCTAAATTCATTATTCTATACAGACAATACATAATTGAGTTTAGTTACCTTTTTGCCATACGGCAACTCCATTCCGCCAACCCATGAGATTTCCATCGGAAATTGCAATTCATGTTGGTTAGCAACAACTAAGTCGACCCAAACGACGCGGTTGCAGCATCGTGCAACGGCTTGGATAATTACCGAATTACTTAGCGTGTTTCCCACGGTAATAGCCGATTTGGCGCCCCTTTGACTTCCCCCAGACGCTCTATTCGCTGGGGATCAATGATCTCTTTTTGCAGGTGAATAGCACAAGCCTCTTTCCTCTCCTTTCCATTTTCATCTTCCCCTAGTACATTGCACTCTGAGGTCATCACAGTCACCGAATTAGGTCAGTGGGCCGTCCTCAGAGGCTGTATTGTTACACGCACACCAAAGCCAGATCAACGCTGGGTTATTGTGCTTTTCCTTTCAATTTCTTCATCCTTTCTATGCTCATCGACGGTCGAACAAATACACAAGTAGTTATTCATCTCGATGAACGGAGAGAATTGAAGAATGCACAGAAGAGCGCGATTACCATTGGCTGATCGTCGTGCAAAATCAAAGTTTCATGCCCGATTGAACTAGTCTTTACTCAACCACAACCGCGGCAGGTCACGCTGCTGATAGGTGGTCTTTCAACCATTGCGGCGTGTGCACGTGAGTGCACACGCAGGAGTTCGTCTTTTTTCATTCCCAGTGGACAGTGTACACACCCCGAGTCAAATTAAGTCGCTGCGTGAGTTCTCTTATTCGTAAAATCCATATTACCGCGTAAAACCTCTGTTATTCGTGCCTCTAATGGAAACCATTGATAAGCAACAAATAGTTTCGAGACTTTACTTAAGAACAAAATTGTGCAGTCGGAAAATATCATAAAGCCTATGTCAAACGTGCCTCTAAAGAAACTATTAATAAATAATAAACAGTGTCCTAAAATAAAAGATCTCAATAAAAAGTTTATTTCCAACAAAATGAGTGTTTATTCCTTTCTGTGCTGTGCTGTATGCGCTACACCTCCTACACCTTTTACCGTTCCATCTTGACAATAAAACAAGAACAATAAAAGAATATTACAACCCGGAGTGTTTCTTTTCCACTGTGTCTGGGCGAACCTTATCCAGCGATACAAACTGATGGGGATAGGAGTGAACCGAGTGCCCGTGTTTGGCATATCTACTTCGTACCCCACATATGAACTAGTTTACCCCTGGAATTCTTTATCTCAGAAGGTACCATCATGTCCTATCTTAACTTCGTTGTATATAGTTTAAACAATTTAATAACGGAAGTGACTTACTTGGAGATCGGACCGTGGAGCGGTCGTTACTTGTTGACCGGTATTCAGGGTACAGGGGACGTTGATCCTTGTGACCCGCTGTTCAGCTGGCTAGTTTATTGATGATGGTTATTTGTATTTTGTGTACTTGTTTTATCACTTAATCTTATATCATTATTGATAACTATTAATATTAAACGTAAGTCTTCCGCCACGAACTAATGAACATTAGTTTTCGTTGTTTGCTTTCTGCCTTGGCTTCTTGTATTCTGGCACAAAATCTCTCGCCTTCTCCTGATATTTCCTAATTAATTATATTTTTTGCCGTAGACGTTTTTATTTTTTATTCGGCGCCAACGCTTTTTTTTATTATATTTTCTGCCAAGTAGAATTTGCATAAAGTAGTTTATGTAAATTAGCTACTTGACGATATTTATTTCATTTGCAGGTAGAGAGGGGAAATTTGAGGAAGTTAGTGGGTGTTGGGCGAGGACATTGACGCAAGGTCCGTAACAACTTCAGTCAGGGCCATCAGCTAAACGTCCCGTGCGGAACATAGTCGAACATTTCTCCTGACCATATTGCCGAACGTACAACGTGACGGGTTGGTATCTCACTTTGAGAACGACTTACCTGCCACTTAAACCAACTTTTTTTTCGGACCGGTCCATCAGTCAAGCATCGAATGATGGCCAGGGATTTCTCTGGACTATTTTACGGAGCCTATAGATTGATGGAGCTCCTCGATAGTATAGTGGTTAGTATCCCCGCCTGTCACGCGGGAGACCGGGGTTCGGCTCCCCGTCGGGGAGCCTCTGGCGCAAGATTAATGACTTTGCCCGGAAAAACAAATTATCACGGAAAATTTAACAAGCCTCATGACTTGCTAAATACGGCCAAGCCCGGTTCCCGGTTGTAGTGCCGATGATGATAGATTGATAGGGTGGTATTTCACCAACCGGCAGCAAATTGTGATTCGACCTACCTCTCGGACTTTAGTCGCGTTTAGTTTATAATATTGAGGAAAACAATAAGAATTATCCTCAGTCCGTCGATCGAACACTTCTTTATATTTGTCACTTTAAGAAACATAGGAAATTCTTCTTAAAAATAATTTATTTACATTTGACGTATTAAATAAAATACAACTATCGTTAACTACGCCTTCACTCCGTACGCTTCGGGCATCCTTTCAATAGCGTATTTCTTCGCCGCTACGTACATAATGGGCACACCGGGAATCTTTCGTATCCGATTCTTGAGATCTTTATCGTTGGTAGCAACTATATAACACTTGTGTTGGGTAACTTTCTGGACAATGCAGTCGTCAGCATACGTGCCTTTGTGCAAACAAGGCATCCTTTCAAATCGTGGGTCGGATATTATTCTCAGAGCTAGTTTGAATTTGTTGCCTAATTTTTCGAGTTCTCCTCGGACACAGTCCGAGATGTATGGAATGCATTTGGCAAAAAGACAATCCATCATACTCTGGTAAATGTCTAGTTTATTTTTGATGCTGAAGTTAATGAAATTGGTGTCGAGCAGGATGTGGTACGGTGGGCCCAACTGTGTGTTATATTGGAAAAATAAAGCTGAACTGACTTGTGGCGCTTCGGTTATTTTGAGTTCGTGTGGATCAATTGGTTTCTTTCTCTTTTTGCGGAGCTCCTCTTTGATGCGCCCATCGGTGGGCTTCATTAGACGTTTAAGTTGAGCATTTCGTTGCTTCTGAATCTTTTTTGTCTTCTTATCCTTGCCCTAATTGAACAATTCAGAATGGATGATTATAACTTGAATAAATTGTATATATATTTACATTTACCAACCATTGTCAATCACTTTAGTGAACCAGTAGCAGCAGAATTAGTAATTTGAAATATTCAAATGTTTATATCAAGCACGAGGCAGACACTTTTGGCGGCTGTGACAGTTCTCCCAATCTGTTGAGAGCGAACTGTCACTTCAATTGCAAAATTGTTGAAATATAAAATTTTATATATTGCCAGTGTAAGCATATAATGTAAATAAAACTTTAAATTAATAATTCCACAAGAAAAAAACAAAGAGAGACCGAATAAAGTGGAAATAGAATTAGTGCAAACATATGAAAGAAAACGACACTTGCATTGACAGTTTTTGCCAGTGACATTGACAGCACTCACTACAGATTGACATTAATAAAATGTCATTGCATTTGTGTTCTTTTTTACATTCAGTTTACATGGACTGAATAATATCGCTTTATTTTTATTTTTATAATTATTAGGCTTAAACCGTAGTGTATTAAAATAATTTTATATAGTCTGTAATGTCACATAACCCTTTGCCTTACAATTTAATTTTGCAGAAATGAATGCAGGGTACTTAAATTTAAAGGAATTCTGTGCGTAAAGTCATCGCAAAATAAAACTAAAATAATTTAATTTTAGGGAAATATCGTCTCATTGGGAGTTTCAGGAAACCACTCAATGATATCTGTTCACACCCAAGAACTTGTTCGGCATACCTTTTTATCATCGTTCAACACTTCTTACAGACACATACGGCATCCGGGTGTACGGTTATATAATTATTAAGTTTTGGTTTACCCTTACCTTCTTGGGTGGACGGCTGTTCCAGATGGAGGTGTGAGGGCGACGTAATGGATGTGTCCGGCCTCTTTAGTGGGATCCTCCCCGATGAGCCGATCTCCCAACGCAAGTTCTTTCCGCTTGCTTGTTTCTGGAGTTAGTCCACCATGGGGGATGGACTTCCTTGTTAGCAGCGGTGCCGACAACGTTGGCCGTCTTGGAGAAATGGATCAACAGTTGATGGGTGAGCGTACCCGCAATCGTTTTTTATTTCACAAATAAAAGGTCTTTTGGATTTATTTGTGCTGTAAATGTGTGCGCATTTCGTTGGCCGCCGATGGACGGTCACAACGAACAATGGCTGTCGAACTCGTTCGGCACAAAAGGGGAGAGAAAAGCGCGGTCAAGGTATTAACAACAACGACTCCGAGTAACTTTATTGGTTTAACTTATATATATATGTTGTATTTCGATATAAGACTTGCATTTATCGGTGTAATTGTTGCAGACTGTCTGCCCATGTTGGAAGTTGATTGCAGACTCACTGCTTCCAATAACTGCCAATTCAAAAAGGGACGCTGCTGATCTCACCATTGGCGACAACCCGCCAGCTGGTCCGTGACAGCTGCCGCGCAACTGGTATGTTGCGAATCTACTCGATTTCTCCAGCACATCCTAGCACATTCAACAGCCAATCCGCAACATTCCGCCCGCCTTCGCCAATCGTTGGCGAACCATTTTGTTCTGGGGGGCGGAGGCCCGGGGCCGAGGGCATGGGGTCTGTTGTCCACCTTCACGTGGGTGGTCTGCTGGGAGGGGGCCGCCGGCCCTGAGTAGCACTGAGGGCTTTAGGGTCTGGGGTGGGCCGGAGAGTCGACGACGACGGGATGATCCTTTCCATAGCTGGGGTCCGTTGGGCGTGGGGTCTGTTGTCCACCTTCACGTGGATGGTCTGCTGGGAGGGGGCCGCCCGCCCTGAGGAGCACTGAGGGCTTTAGGGTCTGGGGCGGCCCGGAGAGTCGACGACGACGGGATGATCCTTTCCATCGCTGGGGCCCGTTGCCTTTTGTGGTCGCGGAACCGGCCAAGTGATCTGGGTTGGAGTTGAAAAGTCGCAACCGCGAGGAATGGCTATGTGGTGGCTGATGACAGATCTTGTCACATCAAAGCTGGATGCTATGGTGGGTGCTGCACCTGTTAGCACCCACCCCAATTCAGTGGCCTGCGCGACGAGGCCGGAACATGGTCCTTCCTTAGACCTTCGAGGAGGAGGTTGGGGTACAGATCTGCCCCAATGATGATGTCCACCTTGTCGGCGGAGGTGATGTTCGGATCGGCAAGATCCAGATCCCCCACGAACGAGAGATCCCCCGTCGTTCATTGTGGTGGTGGTGCATACACTGATAGACCGGACAGGATGAAGGGCTTCAGTGTCCACTGTTACGAGCTGTGGAGGCGAGGAGCGATGGTTATGGCGGCTTGAGTCCCTGTGGCAAGGCCACGAGTGCCCCCGACACCGTAGATGGGGACGGATAATGCTTGTCGTCGGAGGTACAACCTTCGGGCGAGCGACGTTAAACTGAATGTGCCGCTGGCGCAGGGGTCCAACAGAGCACGGACTTCAATCCTCCGTTGGTTCTCCGACGTCACGATGACTTGAGCCGTTATAAGCAACGCGGAATCTTGTGAAGGGGTGCTGAATGTGTGTGCGCAGGCCCCGTCATGGCAGTTGATCCGGGGGGCGGACTTGAGGTTGTCCCGTCGATGGCGGTTGTCCGGACATGCAACAAGGTGTGATGTCTCTGCTGGCATTGCCGGCACGCCTTGCTGGAGTGGCAGTCGCGTAGGCGGTGGCGACCCAAGCAGTTGAGGCACAAGTTTCTTTTGTGTGCGAAGGACTTCCGACTGCCAGTTGTGAGTGATCGGAAGCCTTCGCAAGCGTAGATAGCGTGTGAGGTCCCGCGGAATGTGCATGGAGCCTGTTGCCTTAGGGGTGCCGGCGGTGTTCTGTGCATCGGGCCTCGGGGCTGGTTGGTCATTAGGCCGGCTATTGTTGCTGGGGCAGTTGAAGGCGTATTCGTGGAAGGCACTGGCGTTAGATCTGACACGGATTCTATGTGCGTCGTGCCCACTGCTCGTTCTTGAGTCGGTTTGAAGGGAACCAGTTCCTCTGGGTTGGAGTTATAAGTTCGTAACCCACGAGGAACGGCCACGTGATGTGCCCCACAACGCGTGCGCGGCATCGGTTTCCGTTGGGGCTTCGGCATTGGGCCGATCATCGGGACATGGGCCGGGTTGACTTTGGGCAGGCGGCACTCTGGTCGGCGGCCTGCTGGTTCTTGCTCACTGGTCTGGGGTGCGATTCCTTTTCCGCTGGCTTGGTGGTGACCGTTGGCAGATGCACTGGGGGCAGCTCGCTAAGGTGGGGGCGATTGGCGTTGTTCTCTATTGTTGGGGAGGCTGACGCGAGCGCGTACTGGGCCTCGAGTAGCTTGGTCTGTTCCTCGAGGTATATTTCCTCAGTCTCGCCGATAAAATCCTCCGCGAAGTACTCGTGGTTTTGATATTCAGGTGCCGCCGTGTAGACGATTTCGTTGTGCCGCCTGGAGATGACTTCCCATTCGGCGGGGAGTGCGCGTTTGGTGGTTTCTATTGTTGTCGGACTTGGTTGTCCCTTGTCTTGCAGGTTGAGGAAGGTGCCAGAGATGCGGTCTTGTGCCGCGAACTGAGCGGTGATGAGTTCTTTAATCGTCATGTTCATTGGTAAGTTGTTTGTGTTCATAGCCCTACTGGGGTGGTTTCGCAGTGGTTGTCGTCACGCCTTCGTTTTTCCATATATTTGATGTTGTACAGGACGTGGCATTTGGGTCACTATCATTTGCTGTCCCTGTGGAGTAGTCACTATCACTTTTTGTGGCTGAGGTGATGTGGATAATATCTGTTGAGGCGCCTTGCTGCTGTTGTGTTGTACGTGTGTTGATTGTTTTTCACTTCCGTGATCGGTTCTCTCTACGGTATCAATGCGCTTCGGAATAGCTGTGGCAATTGTCGATTTAGTTTCAGTATCTACAACTGATGGTGCACTATCTGTAGTGTATTGTTGAATATCGGCTAATTCGTCTGTCCTCACAACATTTGAAGTGTTATTCTCCTCTTTGTTTTAGGGCTATCAATAATCAGAGAGTTTTACTGAAGAAGATGTATTATGCGATGAAGCTCGAGAATTCTGAACCTTGGGTTGGTTGGTATCCTTCCTTAATGGGGTTGAATTGTTGTTACTCTTCACAGGTGTGTTGTGCCGTGAACTGGGCGGCGATGAGTGGATCCAAATGGCACTGGATACAGCTCGAAGGACCAGAAAATGTTGTAATGGTGTGCGTGTTTCGTTGGCCGTCGATGGTCGGTCACAATGAACAATGGCTGTCGAACTCGTTCGGCACAACAGGGGAGAGAAAAGCGCGGTCAAGGTATCAACAACAGCGACTCCGAGTAACCTTATTGGTTTAACTTTTATATATACATGTTGTAATGTTTGAGAAATTACACGGTGACTTCTCACCAAGGGCCTAAACGCTTGTCGGATTTTTATTTATTGATGCAGGTGTTTCGCCGAATACTGCTTGCGAATAAAAGTCACTTCTTTTTTTTTTTTATTCTGACGATATGCTTTTATTTATTATTAAATTTAAAAAACGGTTCGCGGCGGCACACTCTTAGTTTTCTTTCTGTATTTTTCTTGACACCTTTTATACGATACTCGCGCCGACACACTCTCCCGTTTTTTTAAAGTATCGCGGATCTTTTTCCCCCCGGATGTTATCACTGAACTGGTTAAACGAATTTTTCTCCAGAGATGAGAAACTCACCCGGTTGTTCTTCCTTTCTCTTCCGTTCTCTTATCCCTTGGTGTCCTCTCTTTACCAAGAGATTTCTCCTTTCCAGGAGATCGCACCTCACTTGCTCTACGATTTCGTATTGTTCGTAGGCATACTATATGGATGTACTCCACACACACAGACGCGAACGTTGCTGTCCATGTGACCGGAGATATGCCAAGGATCGTCAGGATTTTCGCATGGTCTGCGGCATCCTTTTGTGTACATTACCCGCGTGTGGTTTATGGTCCTGGTGATTTCCTCGACTGAAGTCATTATCTTCGGCTGCGATATTTACATGGTTTTTATTTCCTTGTAGGAACCGTGTTGGTTGTTTGGTTTAGTGTTTAACCTCTGTTCCCACAATGGTCCCTTCGATAAGGAAAATCAAATTGCGGTTGGTTCAAGGGCAGGTCACACATTTGTTTATTTCTTGGCCATAAATTTATCGCTTGGGATTTTTCTGACTGTTGGCATCTTGCACTGCCATACCGGCCACTTGTGTTTGTAATGGGCTGTCAAACAATTTCTTTTCCGGGTGGTGTCCTTCGATAGCCGTGCAGGCATGAGGAATCGGTCGAGAAATTGAGCCCACGTGTCTGTGGATACGTGGGGTTGGGGACGCCCGTATGCATGTCCTCTTTAGTGGGGCGGACAGGTAAATTAGTCCCACGTGTCTGTTACAGCGTGGGGTTGGGGACACGGTAAGTATGTCCCCTTTAGCCAGGCGAAGGGTATTTAACCCCACAGTGGTTTGTGCGGTTTGCAGCACCGCCACACATGCTTTAAAGGATCGTGTCCCCGTTCGACATGAGGGGAACGATGTTGATTGGTATATGTTAAAGGTGTGGCAGCGATCCTTTCATCAGAACTGGTCTTCACATGTTTCTTAAGGTCATCACCATCGTCGGTTGAGTTGATTGTGGTCTACCTTATACCTTCTTCTTGTACTGGCACGGTAGTTGGAATGATTATTTCTTTGTTTGTTGTATCATTTCCTTCTTCATCATTTTCGTGATGACGTTCATCATTGAGTAGATTATTTAAGGATGTCGCCCATCGCATTGTGTTCATGGATAAATGTTGTTTATTCATTGTCTGAGGCAGAGCCAAGTTCAAGTAGCGACAGCGTAATTTAGATCCAGCTCATTATTAGAAGTAATTTCATTTATTTCTTGAACAGTTCTTTCTATTATTATAATTAGTCACCTCACTTAGGGAAGGTAGCGTCGATTCGGTACATAGCGTTGTCGAATTCTGATTTATACGACATTTGTTATTTATTTTGTGGCTGTTATGGGACGATACTATATTCGTATTCGCCGCGGAATGACTTTTAAGAGATGCCGACGTTGACGACGGAGCCCGAGACGCAGATGGTGACGGATCGGATACTATTCTAACCGGTGCTTTCACAAACCCGCTCTGTTTTTAATTCAATAAACCTTTACGCGAATTTGAGATACATTCGAGTTATTTGGTGAGAATCCATTTCTTTTCCCCATATCGCTTACCTTAAACTCGCTTACCTTATCTGATCCTGATATTATTGCTAACCTCTTCGCCGCTCACTTCAATCAGTCATTCACGAATGACTCCTTTGTTCCTGACCCGCCATATTTCAAGTACCTATCTAACTTTTCCCTCGGGCCCGTTGTCCATAACTCCTTTGATCTAATCGAATCCCAGCTACTGGAACTCAAAGACGAGTTTACACCGGGCCCTGATAGAATCACTGCAATTCTCCTCAACAAATGCTCATCCATTCTCTCTGCTCCCCTCTTACTGATCTTTAATCTCTCAATGCGCATTCCACCACATTTGGAAAAACTCCTTCATCACTCCCATGCACAAGAAGGTTCCAAAAGACGATGTCGCAAACTACCGCCCCATCGCCAAATTGTCCCACTTACCCAAGATTCTCGAAAGCATTATATACGAATCTCTTAGTTTTCGTTGCTTTGTTGTTATTGCGTTATTTCGCCAAGGCAACATGGTTTTCTCAATGGTCGATCAACCACAACCAACCTGGTTGAGTTCACTTCCTTTACACTCTCAACACTAGAGGACGGTTACGAGGTCGATATGGTCTCGACCGACCTCAGTAAAGCATTTGACAAAATCTTCCACAATCTAATCCCCTTCATATTATCCGCCCCCGGCTTTGAACCTGGATTGCTGAAATGGATTTCTTCCTATCTAAAGGATAGACTTTATTCCGTTCAGTTCAGGTCCATGATATCAACCCCTTCCTTGCCGCCTCTGGGGTCCCTTAAGGTAACCACCTGGGTTTTCTCCTATTTATACTTGCCACTAATGACATCGATAAGGTCATTAAGTATTCCAACTTAATGGTCCCAAGTTATATAAGATCATCGAGTCACCACTTGATTCTGGACTGCTGCAATCTGACCTTGATAGCTTCTCGACTTGGTGTGACAAAAATTGTTTTGTACTTAACATCGCCAAATACCAATCAATAACCTTTTCTCGTAAGCGTATTTACTCATCCTCATGTTCCTATACACGTCATAACAAACTCCTGATCATTGTCCAATGCATTCGAGATCTCGGGATCCTTCACGACAGGGAGCTTAACTTCCTCTCTTACATTGATGCGGCGATCCGGAAAGGCAGTTCTGCTCTCGGGTTGGTGTAACGATGGTCTTAGGAATTCTCCGACCTTTACGTTACCCGATCCCGTTACCCTACCCTCGTTCATCCACTACTTGAATATGCTAGCCAAGTGTGGTCTCCTTATCACAAGATCCATATCTGTAGAATTGAAAGTATTCAACGTCGAATCCTTCGGTTTGCTCTCCGAGGGCTAGGATGGGAAAACCCCTTAATCCTTCCCCCGTACATTACCCACCTTAAATTAATCAACCTCAGAACCCTTGAGGAGCGCAGGGTCGTGGCTGATATAATATTCATTTACAGGGTCCTCTCCGGGTCGGTTGACTGCGCCTACTTCCTAAACTTAATTCCTCTGAACACAAAACATCGAAATACGCATAATCTCCACTTTCTCCACATTCTCCCCCATCGGACCTCTTATGGTCTGAACGAACCCCTTTCGCGGATGCTGAGAAATGTCAACTTCAATTCCACGTTGTTCGACTTCGAGCTCTCTACCTATAGCCTCAAGCACCGCTTCCTAAATCATTCTCACCACCAATCTTAAGCGGGGCTTCTACACTTTACTATAACCTGCCCCCGCTCTTTCTCCTGCCTTCTTAACTTGTCTTGGTTACTTTAGGTTAAGCGTAGTTAAGATTGTTGTTAAGCTCTCTAGTTTGTAACTTATATTTACTTAGATGTAGGTAATTATGTTGGTTGAATTATGCCAATAAATGGGGTGGTAGCCCCCACTAAACTTTCCACTGCCTGCAGTAGTTGGGTAGTCGTAATAGCCACGATGCACTTTAAGCTATCACTTTCGTGTCCCGACTTTAACTGATGGTTCATTTGCTGTTCATCGTCACTGATGCCAATGCCGTTGCGGATAGGGCCACTATGACCGTCGCTGCCGCCTCCCCCCTTGTTGCCGCTACCCGCCTTGTTGTTAGTATTTGGAGCTAAAGTAGGTTCTTGTGATGCATGTATTTGGTGTTCGATGCCAACATATACGACGGTGGCAAGGAATCCGAATTTGGGAAGTCACCGGAACCAGTGCCTGCTGTTATTCTTTGCTGACGCACCAGATGCTGTTCTTGGTGCCAATTTATCGTTGTGGTGGTAAGGGCTTCCATTGGATTTATTATTAACCTGCGTATATCGACCTCCATATAATGATTCGTTGTGTTGTTGTTAGGCCGATGCCAGCGTTATTTGCACATTGCCGTTAGAAACCCCGTCAACCTCAGGCTCGTATTTATCGAATAGTTGTTTTTCTGTCTCGCAAAACTTGCGGAGTTGAGTATTCAAATTAGACAACCACAAGAAACTTCTAACCGTACGTGGTGCCTCCCCATTGACCCACCAGTTAAGATCCACCAAAAACCAGTCTTTTAGTGATTCAACAGTGGCTGGCGTGTGAAACAACGGGTCGGCCAGATCCAGCCCGCTGTTGGGTGTCCAATGTTGATGAGGTGTGGTCTGCGCTGGAAGAAAACCCGTCAAGGAATTGGAGGCCTGGGCCCACGTCCGCCCTTCGAACGATGAATAGTGTGACCCAAATGATAGAGTCTGCCAGATGTGATAAGTCCCGCTACTGGCCTCTTCCAAGCCTGTTACGCCGACCAACGCACGTCTTCCCATCAGTCCCAGGATCTGTACTACGGAACTAGTTTTTATTTTTTTTTATTTTTTTTTTATTAGACTTCTCTCGGGAGAGGCGAACCTATAGCGTCGAGTGGGCGCCCCGAGATGCCATCAAATAACTGTTACAGTTCTTTTTGAACAGTTGCAGGTTGTAACGCTCCGGGATAACTCGCGCGGGAAGGGAGTTCCACAGCTTCCCCGCTCTGTAACGGAACGAGTTCTGATACAGGGATGCTCGCGCTGTCGGGAGATGAACCACAAACGGGTGCGATCCGTCGGATTGTCTTGTGGAGCGCATATAGACCGAATTGCGTGGAACAATGCCAAGAATCTCCGAAGAACAGCACCCGTGATAATATCTGTAGAACAGACAGAGGTCGGCCACGCGCCTTCGATGTGATAGCGACTGTAGTCCCGACGTCAGCGCCGAGTCCCCGATCAGGCGGATCGCTCGTCTTTGTACGCTCTCAAGTAGGTCGAGGATATGTTTAGGAGCAGAGCTCCAAACATGAGAGCAATATTCGAGCGCGGGTCTAATTTGAGATTTATATAGGAGAAGAAGTTGGGCCGGAGTAAAGTATTTCTTGGCTCTAAAAAGATAACTCAATTTCCTGAGGCTGATCTGGCGATACCCGATTCGTGTTTATGCCATGATACATTCCCACAGACCGTGACGCCGAGCAATCTCAAACTTTCCCCAGCCTCGAGGGCCCGGCCATTCATCATCAGCTGTGGAACCGATGATCCGGTTTTCTTTGAGAATGTTGTATACTGGGTCTTCGTTGCGTTGAAGTCGACAAGATTGGCCTTTCCCCACTGCAGGACTTTATCTAGATCCTGGTTCAGAGAGTCAATCTGTCTACATCTCAGCTGGTGCGACGTTGATGCACCAATCGGCCGATCACTCGAAAAGGAGGAAACAAGCGTACTATCATCCGCAAAACTGAACACTTTGTTATCCATTGTCTCCAACAAATCATTTATGTGAAGCAAGAACAAGGTTGGAGCCAAAACAGAACCCTGGGGCACCCCCGAATTAACAGGATACAGATCCGAACACTCGCCGTCCACAACAACCCGGATCGATCGATTCTCGAGGAAGCTCCTCGTCCAGTCGCAAAGCTGTTGGGAAAGTCCATATGAACGAAGTTTGCTCAGCAATGCCCCGTGCCAGACGCGGTCAAAAGCCTTGGAGATATCTAATGCGACCGCCCTTGACTCACCATGCCGTTCAATCGCAGATGTCCATATATCGGTTATCAGTGTCAAAAGGTCTCCTGTGGACCGCCTGCCACGGAATCCGTATTGACGATCATTCAGAAGACCGTTGCACTCCAAATAATTACCCACTCTGTATTGATGACTTTTTCCATTACCTTAGATAAAATAGACAGTAATGCTATCGGACGGTAATTTTGTGGGAGACACTTTTTTCCCGTCTTTGGGATTGGCTGAACTCGAGCGATTTTCCAGCAGGCAGGAAAGGTCCTCCGTGCATAAGATAAGCGGAAGAGTCTGCCAAGAACCGGCGATAGTTCTGGAGCACAGTTCTTAAGGACTATTGCTGGTATTCCGTCCGGGCCGGTTGCCTTCCTACAATCCAGTTCACGTAGAATGCGCTGAATAGTGCGCGGACGAAATCTCACATCCCGCATGGAAGACTGTACCGGCGAGATCACGGGTGGCTGCAAAAGGCCGGGATCGAGATTTCGGAAAATAAATTCGCGAACACATTAGCTTTATCCTTTGGATTCGTGACTAACGTCCCGCTGTCTGTCACCAACGGAGGGAAAGAGGAGGAAGCAAAGTTACTGCTGACAGACTTTGCCACTGACCAGAAGGAGCGCGAACCAGTTGGGCACCGAAGGAGCTTATTGATCACCCTGTCGTTGTGAGCCTTCTTCGCGGTATCAATCGCCTGGTTGCACACGTTTCTGATTCTAACAAAATTCGTTCTGTTAACATCGGTGGGATTGGAGCGCCATTGCTTAAAAGCTCTATTTTTTGCTGCTGTAATCAGCTCGCATTTTTTGTCAAACCAAGGTTTATCAGACGAACTTCGTTTGATGGAATGTGGAATATACATCTCCATCCCCAGAAGAATAATCTCTGACACCGACTCCGCGCAAGCGTTAACATCGGAGTTTCCGAAGCACATCTCGGACCATGCAAAAGGATGCGAAGAAATCTCGCATATCGTCCCAGTTAGCGGCCCCATACTTCCATACATGGCGAAGCTGCCTAGGCCGGTTATTCGCTTGGTATGCAAGTGCTTGCGCGACAGATACCAAGCAGTGATCTGAGTTTCCCAGTGGCGTAGAAACCTCTACGGTATAAATACTCGGTTCGGATGTCAAAAACAGATCCAGGGTGTTCGCATAATCGCCTCGGGCATCCGGTATTCGCGTTGGTTCCCCCACGAGTTGAGTCAAGTTGTGGCTTACAGCAAACATCTCCGCCAGCCTCCCAGCCTCGTCGGTTCTGTTAGAATGTAACAACCAGTCGGAATTGTGCACATTAAAATCGCCAAGGACAACTATTTCAGAAGCTGGGTGGTTGATCTGTATCCAGTCGACGGTATATGAAAGATGTTCGAAAAATGTCGCCGGTCGATCGTCATTCGGGGAGCGGTAAAGACAACAAAGAAATTTAACGGAATTCCTCAGTACGACCCTCAACCATATGATGTCCATATTATTGGGTTCCAACGCCTCCATCCTCTGGCAAGCCAGATCGGACCGTGCGAAGACGCAGACACCGCCCTTAAAACGGAATCTCGAATGTAAGTCGTATCCTGAGCAGCGAAGATATGTCGAATCAGTTGACGAATCGACCTGGGTCTCAGTTAGGGCAAGGATATCAGGTTTCGTTGTTTGCAAATATTGGTGGACGGCGTTTACATTAGTATTGGTGAAACCGATGCCCCTGATGTTACAAAATGCCGTCACCAGTCGAGCGTGGGCCGAGCCTCGAGAGCTAGCCCGGTTATGCGACGACGAACCTCTCAAAGTTCCACCATTTATCACGATATCTGCATGATGTTCCCCCTGACATAGTCCCCCCCGGAGATCCGAATGGGAGACTAGTTTACCTTCGGAATTCTTTATATCAGAAGACACCATCATGACTTATCCCCGTGTCAATCCGGGCCATCAGCCACACATTCGAAACACCGTCGAAGATTTCTCTCGGCGATATCGCGGAATGTACAGCGTGACGGGGTGGTATCTCACCTTGAGACCGACTACCACCTAACCAACCTTTTCTCGAACCGGTCCATCAGCCAAGCTCCGAAAGATGGCCAGGGATTTCTCCCGACCATTTCACGGAGCCTAAAGCTTGATGGGGTGGTATTTCACCGGGCGCACAGGGCGTTGGGACCCCGGCTACCACTCGGCCTTTAGTCGCCTCTTACGACAAGCTGGCCTAGCTGTGAGTATATTCTAACGCCCTACTCACAGGGCTGAACATAGCCTTGGAATCTGGATCCATCAAGGCTCGCAGGTGGAACACACTTCCTGCGGCCGGCCTGACCTTTATTAACGCAGTCGCCAACAAAACCTGTGTCGAACCATGACTTTGGGTATGGAAGTAGTTCGTTGTGGAGATTGCCTGTACGATACCGTGTTGTGATGATTGCGCACTCTTAGCCGCCTGCCGGGGATCTGGGGATTGAAGGTTCACTTCGTCCAGCAGTGAATGATGCCTTCGATGGAAAAAGTAGCAATCCACGGGACTCTGGCATTGTTGCGTTCGGTGGCTATATAACAAGCAATTTGCGAAGATGTCTACCTGACACACGATGTTTATCCGGTCGTTCACCGCCGTTGCTAGGAATTTGCTACAAATGCGGAGAAAATGCGGACCCTAACCACTGACTCACTCACCTTATTCAGCGCATTCATTAACAAGGCGCGATATGTGACGTGTAATTCGCTTATGGGGGTTCTCCACACTACATGGAGAACCAACCCACAATTCCAACAACCCTTGACCGCTAACAGCGCGTCACTTTAATCCAACTCCCCATCCCAAACCTACAATACACGCATTCGCAACCATGCAAAACCTGCAAGCGCATCCACCCCAATATGCAACAGCATCCGCCCCCAATCCGCAATTGCATACAGCCCCCAAATTTACCAGGAACACATTTCCCAAGCTGAAATAAATGCATATTCCAATTTACAACGGAATATTAATCATCTCCCTCAATTACATCACCCCACATACATTTTCCCAAAATTGCTTCGGTCAATTCCTTACTTAAGTTATATTCTTTCCTGAGGACCAAGCAATCTTGATTTCCCCGAAATTCATATGCTGTAATAAAACGCATATTCAAACCTACAACGGAACATTAACTATCACCACCAACTATACCGAGCCATATATATTTCCCCGATATTGCTTCGGTTAATATCTTATCTAAACGATATTCGTTGCTCGCACTCAA
This sequence comes from Microdon myrmicae, assembly GCA_963931805.1. Taxonomy (NCBI): domain Eukaryota; kingdom Metazoa; phylum Arthropoda; class Insecta; order Diptera; family Syrphidae; genus Microdon; species Microdon myrmicae. The sequence continues at coordinate 178,893,405 of OZ007497.1, read as the reverse complement.
GCAATTCCAATTTCCCCCGAATACCATTTCGGTTCATTTCTTCCTTAAACTACACTTCGCGTTTGCAACCAAGCGACAGCTAATTTCCACGAAACAATCACAACGACCAAGACCCTTGATCATATGATTATACTTGGCTATGCCGCCGAAACCAATTTCCCAGTATACAAAACCAACGAATCCAACTCAGCTTACACGGCGAGGATTCACTGGAACTGAACCCCCTATGCGGCATAGCAACTCTTCTCGAAATTCCTCGTAAGTGGCAGTGAGCTTATTTCAGCTATGACTCAACTGCCACACCGGGATGAATAGATTTATCCCATTCTTTAGTCAGTCGGTATTCAAGGAAAGTAAGGTCGAGCCGCACCACGTGAGCCTGCTGCGTGAGTCCCAACCTAAGTCGAGCTTCAATCGCCACCGGGGGCACACACAGAGAAAACATTTGGACGCAGTTCGTGAATAGTAATTAAACAACTTTGTTCAAAAACCAGTCATCATCATCATCATCGGCACTACAACCGGGAACTGGTCTTGGCCTTATTTAACAAATCTCTCCACCGGTTCCGATTTCGAGCCGATGCCATCCAGTTTAGCACTCCCAGGCTCTGGGCGTCCTGGTCTACGCCATCCCTCCATCGCAGACAAGGTCTGCCGCGCTGTCTCCTTCCATACATCTTGCCACAAAGGGCTTTCCGGGCAGGCTCCTCTTCGCTCATTCGAGCTAGGTGTCGCGCCCACCGGAGTCTACCGAGCTTGATTTTTGTTACAATAAGAGCTTCAAGGTAGATTGCGTACAACTCATGGTTGAAGCGTCTCGGGAATCGACCTCCCTCACATACGGGGCCAACAATTCTCCTTAAGACCTTTCTCTCAAACGCGGCCAAGAGTTCAGAGTGCCTTTTATTAAGCACCCAGGTCTCCGATCCATACATGAGTACTGGTAAGACCATGGTCTTGTACAGTAGTAGCTTGGATGTTCTGGATAAATTTCGGGATTTAAAGAGCCTTGATAGGCCATAGTAGGCTTTGTTGGATTTAATCAGCCGTTCGCGTATTTCTTCTTCCATATTGTTATCGGCTGATACTATTGACCCAAGGTAGTTAAAGGATTGCACTACTTCAAATTCGTGCTCCACTACCCTGATAGTTTGACCAACGTTAGGTCTTCTCTTCGCAGAAGTTGCCACCATGTACTTAGTTTTTCCTTCATTAATGTGCAGTCCCAGTTTTTGTGCCGCCTGCTCGATCTGGGTGAAGGATTCCTGTACCGCCAATTCGGTTCTACCGATGATGTCGATGTCATCTGCGTAGGCAAGTATCTGGCTGGACTTGGTGACAATAGTCCCTCTTGTTGTAACGCCAGAGTCACGGATTGGTTTCTCCAACGCCAGGTTTAAGAGGAGGCAGGCCAGACCGTCCCCTTGTCGGTGTCCATTATAGATGTTTATTGGTTTGGACAGCAATCCCGCTACTTTTACTTGGCTAGTTACCTTGGTCATGGTCAACCTACAAAGTCGTATCAATTTATTTGGAATGCCGAACTCTCTCATGGCGTTATATAGTTCTACCCTGGCTATGCTGTCGTAGGCGGCCTTGAAGTCTATAAACAGATGATATAGTGGAATCTTAAATTCCAGACACTTTTCCATTGCTTGCCTAAGGGTAAATATCTGATCAATCAAAGATTTGCCTGGGATGAAGCCACACTGATATTGATCAATGATGGCTTTAGCGTATGGGGATATCCGGTCTTGTAGGATAGTGGAGAGTATCTTATAGGCGGTGCTCAGCAATGTTATACCCCTATATGATTTTAGCTGTCTAATGGCTTTTAATGTTTCCTCAATGCTTGGTGGCGGCAGCATTTGGTCTTGATCTTGCATTGGTGGAGCCTCCAATTCTTCTGTGAGCTGACCATTTAGCAATTCATTGAAGTGCACTTCCCATCGCTCCAGAATGCCTTCAGGATCGGTGATCAGATTACCCTCTTATCCTTGCAGTAAGTGCAGCGTGGTGTGTACCGCGTCATACTGCGGATTATTTGGTAGGACTTCCGCGCCTGGTGCGGACCTCGCTCTCTACTTTTCTCTATTTCACAGACAAGGTTTTTTTCCCAGGCACTTTTCTTTTGTCTGTGAAGTCTTTTTTCAGATCTTCTGAGCTCTTTGTATTTCTCCTCGCGTTCCCGCGTCCTATGAGACTGCTGCATTGCCCGGTATGCAGCATTCTTACGTTCAGTCGCTAGTTTGCACTCATCATCAAACCAGTCGTTTCGATCTCTACGACTACTGCCTAAGATGGAGTTGGCAGTACTAATGATAGTATTCTTAAGGCGTGTCCATTTCTCTTTTACGCCCGCCATTCTGGCCCCAGGACTTACACTCCCTCCGTCGAGCTCTTCGAGGGCGAGTCTTAACGCATGACCAAAGTTGTTGCTGGTGTTCTCATTGCGTAAGGCAGCCGTGTTGATTCGAACCTGATCCGCGGATGCAATACGTATCCGTAAGGCAATCCGCGCTCGGAAAACTGTACCAACAAGAAAAACCAGTATTCGGTACAATCGTACCAGTTAAATGCTTGCCAGTGAAATGGGTATGTTTAATTTATAGTGTACAAATTTCACAATAACGATATTCGTCTCGCCTTGTATAATAAAAAATCCTTACGGCTAATTCGGTGTTTCATTTTTCCCTGCGCCCGTGGACAGTGCACTGGTGAACAACTCTCTAGTGGGGCGATAGTGAGCTGGTGCCATATGTTGGCGCACCTACATCGTAACCCCACACGGTCATTCTGCTAAACGTCTCCTCCAGAATCAGCAATTCGGCTTCATCCGTCATTTCTGTGAAGGCAATGGTGTTAGCTGCCACGCCTGACTTAAGGTTAATCTCCAGCAACGCTAGACGACCTTGGAAGCAATTCTTTGAGGCCTTGGCCTCCTTATTCGCTTTCTTGATTTTCACCTCATCGCGTGTCATATGAGCCAGCACCTGGCTTAGCAATGCCCCTGCAACCTGTACACCAGGGACCAGCTACAGCGACCGCTCCACGGTCCGCCCAAGTAAGTCAATTTACTTACCCCTTAATTATATTACTATATTGTTTACATAATTTGTTAATATTATACAACATATATCATGTGGCAAAGCGAGCAACTGATAAAACAAGTATATGCCAACAAGCATAGGAGATGTAAATACCATCCTAAGATACTGCGTGAGCATACCTGAAAAAGGCAAAACTAATTTCGAAAGAACCAATAGAAAAAAGTACTGGTTGCTTGACCGGGTTGAGACTATCTGATAAACGTTCGGGAGCAGATCCTGCTGCATGGAACTCGTTCGGTCGACTGGCAGTCAAAGCACTGGTGATCGGCGCGGCGGAGGAAGTGTGGTAGGACCTGATCCACAGGCCCATACTCTTCATTAGCCTTAGGTAGACTTAACCTAGGCTTCGTTAGAGTTAATTTAGTATTAATTTAAGTACTACTAGGTTTAAATAGTTTTATTAAAAATAAAAAAAATATATACGTCAATTGAGTAGGTTTTTTTGTACTTTTTTCTCAAATAATATTAAAAAAAAACATCATACGGTACATTCTATAAACGATTTGTAAGGATAAGGAAAAAAAATATAAGTAATATGCGTGCCACTACGGTCTTATACATTAAAACAACAACAACACGAGATTATAGTTTTATGTTTATTTAGACTAAGAAACAAAAAAAAAATGTGATAGTATTTAAGTAAAATAAATAACGTTTATTCCTGAGTGAGGGAAGTGTAATATTTGCCTGTTACTTCCGTGGCTTCGTAAGGTTAATCAGCCTTTAAAAGTCTAAGGGGATTGTACAAATGATTTATTACACAGCAATGAACTAGGTTTGTCGATTTATAAACTGAAAACTTCACAAACCAATGTCCGAGCTAACCAATCTCAACAGCCCAAACTCCCATTCGATCACCAGCTGGAATGCGAAACCTTTCGAGCGGTGTGCATGCGATGGTGAAGTGGTGGCGACTGACTCAAACGACTGTTACGCGCATTCAAATTCGCTGACACTTAGGTGGCGTCCCTTTTGTCTATGACGCGTTGTCAGCTGGCGGTTGACAGGCACACAGATGGTGAAAGTACTAGATTTCTGTAGTACATTCAGTTGCGAATCAGCAACATTCCGCCCGCCTTCGCCAATTATTGGCGAATCATTATGGTCAAGGGGCGGGCCCCGAGGCCGAAGTTGTGGTTGTGGGTAATCTCTTGCGCTATTCTGCTTCTCATATATTTAGCTTAGTACTAGCGATAAAACTTAACAACTATCTTAAAACTAAAGAATATACACTATGGTTAAAAAGAAAAAAATAGTGAGGGGGGGGGGGGGTTAAGTTCGGCGAGTTGGTTACTGGGTTTATCCATCAATTATTACTCATTTATTTATTTAGCTTAGTGCGGATTGTAAGAGTGTAGGCGGCGAGTGGGCGTGGTCGGGGGGGGGGGGGGGGGGTGGTGAAGCTTGAGAGCAGTAAAGGTAAAGTTGAAATCGACGGAGATAGGGTAGGAGTTTGCCCACCCCAGCATTCGCGAAATGGGTTCATTAGAGCCGTAAGAAGTGTGGTGGGTGGGCAGATAGAAGAGACGAGATTTTCGCAGGTTACGGGGGTTAGTATGAAATGCAATGATGGAGAGCAAGCTTGGGCAGTTTATTGTGCCTGAAAGGAGACGGTGGATGAAAAGGTTATTGTGGCGTCTCTAACAGATACACACACAAAACACAAGTAAATAGTGAAGAACACCGAACGAAAATCGAATAAGAAAATGCGCAGAGTCGTATATCATAGCGATAACATAACAATTCACATCAGTGGAATATCATCACCATCGGCACTACAACCTGGAACCGGTCTTGGCCTTATTTAGCAAGTCCTGGGGCTTGTTAAATTTTCCATAATGATTTGTTTTTTCCGGGCAAGGTCATTAGTCTTGCGCCAGAGGCTCCCCGACGAGGAATCGAACCCCGGTCTCCCGCGTAACCGGCGGGTATACTAACCAGTATACTATTGAGGAGCTCAGTGGAATATACTTGAGTTTAAAAATCGAATTCCAAAAATCGACGAGTAGCCTGATGTGTTACGCATTGGTTCAATTTTTGATGATTCTAACTATCATAGCGTCAGTTCGAATCACACGTTTTTCATTATCCATCCCAAACGCTAAAATATCGGCATGAGTTCTGCGCTCCTCAGGTGTGTATTGAGGTTAATCAGATGGAGTCGACTTCTGTATTTGGGGATTTGGGACAAGTGGTGTGGATTTGGGACAAGTGGTGTGGAGATCAGACCTGACTGGCGTATTCAAGATGGGGCTGGACGAAGGCTATGTATAGAGAACGGGAAACGTACGGATTAGAGAATTCTTTAGACCAGCGTTTCACAAACCCAAGGACAGAGTTGGCCTTAAGAATAATATCATCAATATGCGGGATGAAGCTAAGCTCCCTGTCAAATAAGATCCCGGGGTCGCGGGTACAGGTGATATCTGCAGGAAGTAGTAACGTTGCGGGGGGGGGGGGGGGGGGGGCAGGGGGACGTTTGCGGGAGAAGGTGATGGAGTGACATTTGACAACGTTGAGTTCAAGGCAGTTATTACGGCACCAAGTTGAGAAACTGTCGAGGTCCGTTTGGAAAAGTGAGGAGTCGAGAGGAGAGATGATCGTTTTGTAGAGTTTGGCGTCGTCCGCATAGAGGGAGATGGATGAGTATTCAATAATGGAGTCAACATCATTGATGGTAAGGATAAATAGGAGGGGACCTAGATGACTGCCTTGCAGAGCCCCTGACGTGGGGAGAAAAGGATTGGAAAGCGAGGATCTGAATTTGACACGGTAGGTTCGACCTTTCAGATAAGAAGATAACCACTTGATCAATAGGGGTTCGAAACCTAGGGAGGATAGCTTAAAAAGGATGAGTTTATGGGAGATTTTGTCAAAGGCCTTGCTGAAATCGGTGGTGATTACATCGACTTCGTTGCCATTCTCTAAGGCACGGAGAGTATGGGATGAGAACTCGATCAGATTCGTTGTGGTCGACCTACCCGAAAGGAAACCATGCTGGTTGGGTGAGATGATGGATTTATTACGGATAGATAACGCGCTGTAAAGAATCCCTTAGAACAGTTTAGGGATTTGAGAGAGTTTGGCGATAGGACGGTAATTGCTGATATCATTTTTAGGTCCCTTTTTATGTATGGGGCTGACATAGGAGGATTTCCAGATACTAGGGAAGATCCTTTGTGAAAGGGATAGATTGAATATCTTTGATATCGGGAGAGAAAGAGACGTGGAACATTTCTTTAAAAATACAGCCAGGTGTCCACCAGATCCAGGGCTGAACTCGTCTTTGAGTAAGTTTAATTTATCCTCAACTACGTGACGCTGAATAATTTGAGGGCTGAAGGGGCCGAAGGAGAAGTCGGGCAAGTCTTGGAAGTAAGACGGATTGGGTTCGAAGGAGATGTCTGTAAAGGATTTATTGAAAAACGAAGCGAATAGATTGGCAATAGTTAGGGGGTCGGTTGAAGTAGTCGAGCCATAAGAAAGGGAGTTAGGCGTCGGATTTACGTTTGTAATTTATGAAGTGGAAAAAAGATTTGGGGTCATTGATCAAATTAGATTGTGTTTTTGTGAGGTAGTTGGTGTAGAGGGAGTTGTAGAGCTCGGAAAATGTATAAAAGGAACCGAGATAGTTGGAGTAGTTTTGGAAGAACGCGTTTTGAGGAAAATGTTCCACAAGTTATTTCTCTTGTTCCGACGAGCGCCGAGTGCGCGGTTGTACCATGGCGGCGATGAATCCAACGACCTGTGAGGAGACTAGGGGACATATAAGGCGTCGGCATAGAAGATCTCCTTATAGAGAGTGGCAGTAGCTTCTTCTACCCCCAAATGATCAAAGCGAAACGCTGTTTTGCCAAGATGCTCATTTAGAAGGCGCAAGTTAGCATAGTAGATCTCCTTATAGAGAGTGGCAGTAGGTTATTGTACCCCCAAATGATCAAAGCGAAACGCTGTTTTGCTCAGATGCTCATTTAGAAGGCGGAAGTTAGTTTGTGGAAGTTGTAGGAAAAGCTGTCATGAGGTAGAGAAAGGTGGGTTTCATGACCAAGATATATGGATAAGAGCAGTGGGGGGTGGATGTTCCTTTGTTGGCATATCTGTTGCTGACAATGGTGGGCTCTATTGACAAGGAGCTGATTCAACGGGTTGTTCATATTATCAAGCATGTTTGATAGAGGTAGATCTCTAGAATTCGTATTTTCCTCCCCAAGTTTCCGCATTCTCGCTTCAGGTTCTTTAATACTTGTAGCATTCATCTTTCGTCGTACCAAGAACTCTAAAAGATTGCTACTTTGGCTGGAAGCGTTCGAGTCGTATGCCGTGGACTACTTTTTTCACTTTTTGCCATTCGAGTTTTTGGTCCTGTACCAGCCGTTGGTGGAATCAGTTCTTTAGTGATTGAAGTTTTCCTACTCTCGTTGGTTGGTGTTTTGAGGTTCTCCATTGGCGTTCCAAACCACCGGCTAAATTGCGACACGAGTTCATTGTCTCCTGGTTTCTTATCACCCATGCAGCGGTTTCCAAAGGAATTGTCGGCTTTAAGAAATGCATCGAAATTGAATCGCCTTATGCGAGATTCAAAAATGCAGCGTCGACGATATATTCCAAATTTGTTTTTTTTTACAGAGTTGCTATAAAAAAATTGATTTTGAGAGCATTTTTGAGTTTTTTTCACGCTTGGACGTTATTGATTATAAATCTAGGAATGTTTTGAGGTAATTTAAGGCAATAAAAAAAAAATGGAAACATTTCTTTTAAACAGATATAACCCTCTAAAAAATGCCTTACTTAGTAAATTATTTGAAACGTGTTTCCAGTTTCGGGTTTTCCTAATCCTCTCGGGTAGGGGTTGCAATTTATTTTCAAACCATGTCCTTCAATATTCTTACAAAATATATCTTCTCTTACCGTTCGCTTTTGCAAGAATCGGTTTAATATTTTTTGAATAGTGCACCAGTTTGTATGTAACTTTGATGTCATTCGAAAACATTTGTCGGAACGACAAGATGGATTTACGACACTCAACATAGACGTTAAATGAGTGGAAAGCACAAAATATAAAATGAAGGAAAACATTTTTCGAAATGTTTCGAGTGTCAAAGCTCTCATGAGCGAATCGTTATGAATCCACGAATCACAAGTTACAACAAATAACAATAGAAGTCAGGCGGACAACCTAGGGGATGATTTTAAATTCCCTTGTTATCGACAACCATTTTTAAACGTGGAGGGAGTATTATGTGTGTAAAAACACTGTAAAGAACTCCACTTCAGGGGTTTGATTTGCATATGCGCAGATTGATAGATTGGTTACGAGTGAGAGTTTTGTATATATGTGTTCAAATATTTACAATGAAAAGTCTGTAGAACCGGTGTATTATCATTCATGAAGCGGAAGAATTGTTATACAGCTGTTGGGTTACAAGGAGGATGCACTACATTATTTGGATCCGTTTATATTTATTTTTAAATTTATCAAGTGATACAGCTGCGACTTTGTTTCACATTTGTTACGATCTCAATGTTTTTGAAAGTTGACAAATTTGTTCAACTTGTAAAACTATGCACATGTCTTTTATGTAATTTGCGTTGAATGGTCTAAAAATTCTTCTCTCAATCTTAAATTTTCAAGTCTAAACCTTGTATTACATCAATCGATTTAAGAATAGATAATAGGGAAGTATCATTTATTGAGTGTGTTGTAGGTCGAAGCTTTATGGTTGTTGGGCATCCTTGATGACAAATGCTTCATATTTCACTTCTTATTTGCTAAGACGCTTTTTATTGAAGTGCCTATGTATGTATCAGCTATATTATTCTCAACTTTTTTCTTAATATGTGCGGGATTGATCTTGAATATCTTGTTTTCTGTTTATACTCATCATCATCATTATCGTCGGCACTATAACCGGGATCCGGTTTTTGGCCTTATTTAGCAAGTCTTTCCACCGGATATGGGGTATACAAAACAGAATTGGAAAAAATGTTCCATTGTTGGAAGTAATAATCTTCCCCTACAAGTAAAAACTGTAGTTAGATATCTTGGTATCTAGCTTGATCAGCATCTTTGATAAGCACATAACAGCAGCTCTTCATCATCATCATCGGCACTACAACCGGGATCCGGTCTTGGCCTTATTTAGCAAGTCTCTCCACCGGTATTCGGTCCTTATCAGAGACTTGTTAAATTGTCCATAATAATTTGTTTTTCCGGGCAAGATTATTAGCCTTGCGCCAACCTTTCTCAGGATGTCGCTGCATGCATTAGTTCACTACTTGGTGCGTGCCAAAGTAGCTATCCACGCGTATCACATGGAGACTGCCTCTCAATTTGGATTGAACAGGGACTAGGATCGTCCTGGCCTTCGCCGGGTTGAAAGCAGAGACTTTGCCCTGTATGTTCGCTCCCACCCCCCCCCCCCCCCCCTTTTTGTTTATACTCCGAGGGTATAAATATAAACTGTAATTTCACTTTTTTGTGTAGCAACAAGTTGCGGGGTAGACAATCTTGTGCGTGGCTGTTGTTTGGTTTATAAACAGTAGGGGAACCGGCTTGGGTAGCGGTCGCGCTCGGCTTTGTAGTCAGTACAGCCATGAGCGAGCAAGAGGAACATACGTCTGTTGCGCAAGGGATTATTATAAAATTTTTAACAATGAAGGCGCTAAACCCTCGGAAATTTTTTCTCGATTGAAGGCACAGTTTGGTAATGATACACTGTCTCAGAATCGTGTGCATACGTGGGCCAGAGAATTTAAAAGTGGGCAGGAACGTATGGAAAACGAAAGTTATCATCGACGCCCAAGGACAAGTACAAATGACGACATCCGTGCCGTTCGAGAGCTTATTGAAAATGATCGCCGCTTAACTGTTGGAGAAATCTCATCAGAAGAAGTGTATTGAAACAAAAGACGAGGTATGCTCATTCGCGATGCCATACTTCATGACAACGCCAAGCCCCACACCGCGTCCTTGACAGGGGATACATTGGAAGAAATGAGCTGGGAAACGCTCGAACATCCTTCTTATAGCACAGACTTGTCTCCCTGTGACTATTTTTTGTTCGCACCCCTGAAGGAATCACTTGGAGGAAAAAATTCAAAAGTAATGTCGAAGTCGAAGAACACGTTTGCAATTGGCTAACAACTCGCCCTAAATCTTTCTACGAACAAGGGATATTAAAGCTTCCAAATCGGTGGCAAAAGTGTATAGATCGGGCAGGAGACTATATTGCAAAATGTTGATACGAGGGTTGCCTTTTATATTTCGGGATTAGGGAACAAAAACAAATATTGATCATCGAAAATCACTTTATTGTTTTTCAAAATATTCCCCATGAAGATCTATACACTTTTGCATGCGTTTGAACCAATTGTCGAAGCACTTTTGCCACTCTGATTGAGGTATCTCCAACACATGCATTCTGAATGCAGCAACCGCTTCTTCAGATGCCGAAAAACGTTGACCTCTCAGTTTGTTTTTTACGTACGGGAATAAAAAGAAGTCATTCGGTGCCAAGTCAGGACTATACGGCGGATGACCCATCAAATCGATGTTTTGGGTGCTCAAAAATGCAGTTGTCGCAGCCGATGTGTGAGAGCTCGCATTGTCGTGGTGAAGAGTGATCCGTCTTCGGCGGTTGGTGGTCCTGATTTCTTGGAAGACAACTGGCAAACAAATGGTTGTGTACCACTCAGAATTGACTGTTCTGCGTTGTTCTAGTGGTACGGTTGCGACATGTCCAGTTTTTCCGAAAAAACAGGCGACCATTTGCTTGGAAGTGCTTCGTGCGCGAACAACTTTTGTTGGATTTGGCTCATCTTGGAACACACAGACAGTCGACTGCTGTTTACTTTCGGGCTCATACGCGTAAATCCACGAATCATCACCTGTCACGATGTCATAGACGTGTTTCGAAGCACCGCGACCGTATTTTTTGAGCATTTCTTTCGACCAATTGACACGAGCCTTTTTTTGGGCGATTGACAAATTGTGTGGGATCCAACGCGAACAAATTTTTTTGACAGTCAAATGTTTATGCAATATTGAATGTATGCTGGTCCCACTAACGCCTAAGGTTGTCTCAATCTCACGATAGGTCACATGACGATCTTCCAATATCAGTTCGCGCACAGCATCAATGGTTTTCGGAGCAACAACTGATTTTGGACGACCTTCACGAAATTCATCTTGGAGTGAACTACGACCACGATTGAATTCACCATACCATCGATAAACACTGGTCCTTGATGGAGCTTCATCGCCAAAAATTGAATTAAGTTCATCCATGCACTGTTGCTGAGTTAATCCACGCCGAAAGTTGTAAAAAATAATCGCACGAAAATGTTGACGATTTAATTCCATTTTTGGGCCGAGATGAATCTTTTAAGTTACTGTAAACAACACAAATAGCGCTCGTATGTCAAAACGTTCTGAGTGCGTATAACCTCAAAAATGTCCAACTTTACGACAGAGCTGTCAATTGCCGGATTGCAACGCTAGGGTTGCCAAATCCCGAAACATAAGAGGCAACCCTCGTATATAGCATAGTTAGTATCTAATATTATTCAATAAATGTAAAAAAATAAATTACCGTTTATATTTGTATACCGTTTATCCTCGTATTTCTCTTTATTCTACTTCCTTTTATTGATTTATAATAGCCACCTTTATTATATTTGCTATATGCAGATGCACCTTATTCAATGAAGACTGGATCCAAAGAGAAGGAGGCGGCCATCTTGTGTCGATTCCAATAGCTACTGAACATAACTAGTACGTTAGGATATCAGACAAATTATTTTGCCCGTTGACGCAGCATTTGATTCTCCAGAGGATGCCATAAACCACGGGGGGCCAATTATCCGTAAATTTCTGGAATATACTTTAAACTGCAGCCCACAACTCCTAGGATCACGCACAGCAGAAGCTTACACTTGACACCGCTGCCAGTTTCACAGACACGCGGTTTCCCATGTGTCATTCGAGTTGATTTGACACTATGATATCCGTTGAAGTCAAGTTAATTTAAGTTCAATTCAGTCCCGCGTGAGAACTCATTTTAATGAGGTCTGTCCGATTACTGTTTGATAATTGCATTTTTATTTGTATTTTGATTTAGGAAGACAATTGTTTGGCCAGCTAGCGCAGGCATTATTATACAGTCCAAAATACACTGTAATACCGTTGCACCTCGTGCTTCCTCGCGATTGAGGGAAGCGTGGCGACTGTTGTTGAGTTGAGTACAAAAGGTCTTTTTGTTTTCTTTTTTTGAACTTTTTATTTGGCTTATCTTTTATGCACAGAACGACGTCCACAACTCACTTGGCAAATCTTGACTACTTACTACCTACTAATCTGCCTGTGAGAGTTCTTAAAACCTACACCAAGAACCACCCACAATTCCAACCCCAACTCCTGTTGCCAACCACAATTTCTCCCACCCACAACTCTACCCACAATGTCAACCTCAACTCCTTACGTTTACCTGCAGTTGCCTGCAAACATTCCTCTTCCCAAAGGCGTCATATCATGCAGATAATGCATAACTATAATTTCCCCGAAAAGAACTCCTAATATGCAACATACATAGGGAAACTTATCGCCACCCCTGTCAGCCAGGGTTTCCTGCCACACACGTGCGCAGCAGACTTTCCTGGCTTACCCACATTCTCGGCGGCCTTTTGTCCAACCCACAAAAGCAGTCGACGCATCTCGCGTCTGACCGCCAAAAATCGAATTCTCCAGAGTGTGAGCAGGCACACAGGGAATTCGACCTTTTCCACGGTCATGGATGCCGTGCGCAACCATCGTTGTGCAAGTATCTCATTTTCTTGTGGCACAGGTTTCGCTATTGGTGAGCAGCCTGTTGTTCGCCACCGCATGCGCGCCGTCAACGATACCCTTTGGCTCATTCTCTTTTTCTTGTTTTCGTTTGCCCGTGACCTGCCAACGCGAGCAAGCGAAATAATCCCGCCAAGATCGGCGGAGAGATCCTCTCCTATTGGTCACCACGAAGAGAAACTGCACGTTTCTCTGGAGAGTGAAAACCACCTTTAGAGGATGACCGAATCTGCACGGGTCATTTTTCAGCTGTCGGAAATCAACCACCAGCGTGTCCACACAACGAGTCGAGTTTAATTACGTAGTCGTGGGGAGTCGTGAGAGTGCGCTTCGAATTGTATGCCGGATTTGCAGTAGTGGTTTGTTACATCTTCAGTAACAATGTACGTTAACGTTGAATACATAATCCAGGAGTAAAACGGTCGAAAGAATCCTATTAGCGTGTAACTAGTGCATTCCGTAGTAACATTTGATTTAACCGTATTCTAACTAAGTGTCATATTCACATGTATCTGTCTAACCATTATCTTCTTCGCAATTGGGTTACTAAAATATACACAGTGTAACATATATTAAAACAAAATTAACAGTGCACAATAAACTTCCTTAAGGACCAACAACTTTATTCGATATAATACAAAAATCGTTAAAACTAGAGCAATAAACAATAGAATTAAAACAATTACCGTGTTTTATTTTACTGAATCCGGTGGAACAATCTGTGGAGTACCGGTGAATCCGTGCCCATTGGGCACCCAACCAGCCTACCCCCACATGCCCATTCGTCTCCCTTTTATCACTTTTGCAAGGACCCGCAGGTGTTCCGGAAAACCGAAGGAAAGCACGCAGATAAGAGCTTTGCGTGCGCAAAAATGCGTGTGAAAAAAATGTGTGATAGGATATGTTTGATATGCGCTCGTAGCGTAGGAAACATTAGGATGGGTGTACGTAGGAAAAAGCGTGTGAAATGATGTTTGATATGCTGTCGTAGCATAGGAAACATTAGGATGGACATATGGGAAAAAGTGTGTGAAAAGTGGTTTTTGATATGATGCCGAGCATGCGTTTGCAATGCTGTTGCAGTGTGGGAATGATAACGGGCGCGAATTAGCATATCATTCAGGAAGAGGCCTTTATTACGTAACATCCATTGTGGATATAAATTGGGTTGTAGGAAAGGAAAAGTGCCAAATGTATGAGGGAGGGAAATGGTAGGGCTTCGTGAGTACTACATGAAAAAAATGGAAGGCGCACGTCACCTCGGAAATATACAAGACACAATCCGGCCTATCAGTAAACCCTGGACATGTTGCACAAATCTAAGGATAGTAGAAATGGGTGTCCTCACAGTTTCACGGTCAAGGTCTTGCTCTGTTGATGAGCGATTATTTGAAAAATAATGTTGGATGGTATTTATTTAAAAACTATTTATTTTATTTAATGATGTGCGTATTGTGCGATCTGGGAAAGTTTTTTATTTTTTATTTTTTATTTATTTTTTATTTTTGTTTTTATTAGTGTTTTTTATTAAAATTGACAATTGACGAACAAGAAATCCGGTCGACTTCGCGTACTTGAAAACATTCGGCTAACTCGGAAATATATTTTGAAATTGATTTCGAAATTCCCTTTTCTTCTATTTTATATTTATTATATATCCATCCGCTTTAAAGCAATCACGTTGACTCTCTTGCACCGACCTTCTTATACCAACTGACCGCACCTGGGGTTTTTTTTTTTTGTTTTTTACTCTAGATAATCATCGCTGTAAACTTTTTTATTAACTGCGAACTCTGTGCCAATTCGCACCCCTTTTACACCGACCGCGCATTCCCGATCGTACACTCATCTTCAATTTCTTATTTCCCCGCCCACTAAACGCGAATAAACTCTCACGAATTTACTCAGCAGCCAATAAATCCAGAGAGAATGGAAAAATTGCGAAGGAGAGCGGTTTGTACTAGGTATGGATTTGGTTACGCTTGCAACAAAAAGCGAAACCAAAAGGGTGACCGCGTGACCTTGTTTAAATGCTTGGGTAATTCTCGAAATGTAGTACTACAAGTGCATTCCGAGAAGGGGAAATGGATAGGATGAAAAATATACTCATGCATACTTTTCACCGGATAGAAACAATTCCCAAGCGTATTGCCTGTACTTTTTAATGATTAAGGGGAATATCGACTTGGGATCTACTTTTGCATTGGAATGTGATGGTGGACTAATCTGTTTCGCTATGTAAAAACAGGGTCGTCAACCCATGTTTTACTGTTGTTAAACAACATGATGGATTTTGATGGTTTCAGTTAAGGAAAGTGATACGGGTAATTTAGGGAATCGGCTTTCTAAGCAAAAATGACGCGAGTCAGGTTAATGATTTTAAGAGACTTTAATTATCTAACAGACATTGTAATGGTGGACAAACTTGATGATTAGGTGGCGCATTCCATACATAGCTTTGAGCTTTGGTTCTATCTTTTAGTGATTCTAACCGTGATTGCGTCGGTTCGAGTCGCACGCTCTTTACTTTCGTCACAAACGCTATACGTCTGACACCTGCACTAAATACTTGATGGTTTTGCTTTCCAAGCAATTTATGAACGGGTACATTTATGCTCCCGAAAGAATACATAAAGAAATGGAATATATTCTCTAAATATTATCAGTCGAAATGTAGCTTCGAATTTGGGGTCATTCGAATTGAGAGCCGAGTTAATTCGAGTGCCGAGGATTGATAGTTCCTTGGCTTCGTCGATATTAGTGCTATTCATTGGTAAGCATATATGCTTTGGGGTTTGCCTTTGACTACAAGAGGCAGCACTGGGTTTTTAAGGCATCTTTTTTTAACGGAATTCAATGTATTAAACATTAATTGATAATTGCTTTGCAGAGTTTGTTCGGGCATGTTCGTGTGACTATGAGAAACTCAATGTACTATCATCAGCAAACGAGTGAATTGTCGTGTGGGTAATGGACAAGAAATGGTTTATAAAGATGAAGGAGAGAGTCGATGAGAGTAGAGAACCTTGGGGAACACCTGAATTAACTATGTGGTAGATAGATTTGACTCCATCGAAAACCACTTGGTTAGTCTCGTATACATCGGATCAGTAAACTGTCTACTCTATAGTAATGTAACTCGATAAAAGGAGCGGATGCCAAATTGCTGATATGAATTAGGGACATTAAAGCGAAGGTTGCTCTAAAGATGGTGGAGATAGGCGGATGTTACATTATTCGTAACACAGAACACTCGCACGCTGTTATAAATTCTATTTCTTATCTTCTAGTGATGGACAAAATTAGGGGTCGATTCGCAGCAAACCACAAAAAAACTAAAAGATCTGCGCAAAAGGGTCGAATATCAAGACGAAATAACGAATAGATTTAGCATCCTAGAGGATGGGAGTAGTGAAGAAGAAGAAACCAATAATGTGGACACTAAATGGGCATCGATCAGAGATGTAATGAAACAAACAGCTCAAAAGTTATTAGGATTTAAGAAAACAATCAAGTCCAAACCCTTGTTTGACCAGGAGTGCAGGGCGTAGATCGAAGAACGAAAAAGCCTCAGAGTGATCCACTTAGAAAGATATGATGAAGTCAACGCAGAAAGATACGTGACAATTCGGAAAGAGAGAATGAGACGCAAAAAAACGCGAATGGCGGAAGACTCGGATCGAACAAATCCCATATAAACTCAATTAGAAATGGCTACCGAGCGAGAACCAAAATAATTCGAGACGCGAACGGCTGTCTGGTCACAGAGACTAACAATATCGTGGCAAGATGGAAGCAGTACTTTGAAAATCTGCTCAATGTGCGCACCCATCAACCACAAATAAACGCACCAGACGTACATACAGCTGAGCCCCAGATCCCAGGGCCCTCTTTCAACGAAGTTGTAGACGCAATAAATCGATTGAAAAACAACAAAGCTCCCGGAGTCGACTGCATACCGGCAAAGCTTATGAAGCATGGAGGAGAGGCAACCGCTTGAAAGATCCACCAACTGATTAAAACCATTTGGGATAGGGAAGTGTGGAGAACTTCAGTCGCCTTCACTCCATTTCAAAAACGGCGAAATATCTGACTGCGAAAACTACGGAGGAATATCATTGCTCCCAATTACATACAAAATACTAACAAATGTCATACTAGCGAGAATCACACCGTACGCAGAAGAAATACCGGAAGACTACCAGGGCGAAACCGGCCGACGAGTGACCAAATGTTCACAGAAAGGCAATTGCTGGAAACGAACTGGAAATACGGAGATACGGTTCACCAACTGTTCGTTGACTTCAAAAAAGCCTACGACTCTGTCGCAAGGCAAAGACTATTATAGATGAGCTGGGAGCCCCGAAAAAAAATGCCCCCCTTATTCAAATCTGCATGAACGAAGAAAAAGGGCAAGTTCGAATAGAAAACCACCTCTCAGAAGCATTTGAAATCCGCGACGGACAAAAACGAGGGGATGGTTTTTCACCATGTCTTTTTAACCTTGTGCTCGAGTATGTTATCAGAAAGGTACAAGACGACAATATGGCCGGACCATCGCCGAATGAGTACACACAAGTCCTCCGTTCTGGGCGATCATTTATAAACTATAAGTAAAAACTGTGAAATCATCATGCAAGCGGCAGATGTTGTGGGCCTAGAAATAAACGAAGACAAAACAAAATATATGATTACGGCGAGAGCAGGTGGAACCCAGGGAACACACATAAACGTAAGGGGCAAGATATTTGAAAAAGTTAAAGAGTTTAAATATCTGGGAACAATACTGGCGGCCAGTAACGAAATGTCGAAGGAAATTAACAAAAGACTGCATCCCGGCAACGCTAGTTGGCACGCAGTCAAACTCATGAAATCCAAACTGCTATCACGTAATATAAAACTTCGTGTTTATAGAACCATAATCATGCCTATTGTTCTATACGGATGCGAAACATGGGCTCTCACAAAACGGGAAGAAAACAAATTCCGTGTAGTTGAGAATAACGTTTAAAGGAGTATCTTTGGCGGTAAATATGACGAGGAAGCAGGACAATGGAGGAAAGTTGAGAACCAGGAATTGGAAGAGCTATTCCGCAATCCTACAATAGTGGGAGTAATCAGGTCGCGAAGATTAAGATGGGACATGCGGCGCGAATGGGCAACGACAGGACCGTGCGTAGAATTCTTGGCGGTAGACCCACGGGAAGAGACCGGCAGGACGGCCGCGACGAAGATGGAAGGACAATGTAAGGTTTGACCTTGAGGAGATCAGATCGGATGGTCAAGCGTGGACGGAAAGTGCTCAACTGAGCTTGGTAAACGTATTTCACCTTTCCATATATTTTCCCGCGACACGCGCCAATGAGACAGTACGCATTAGTTCAAATACAGAGCTGATTGTGGCTTTTGATCTGCTCCTATGTTGTGTCGTCATTATATTTTCCAGACACTCAAACTGCATTTTGAACAGAATTCAAAGAATACAGAAAAAATTCGCACTGTCATCACATGATCAAAGTTGTACTCGAGTAGAATTCGAAATCCGTACTAAACTTTCGGGAGTTTTTCTGCTCGGATTAGAGTCCTTTCGCACCAAACAAACAGCTTTTATGTAATATTTTATAGTTAGTTTACCATTTTTCACCAACTTTCATTTCATTTTCTTTCAAATAAATTTTTGATGAGCAGCCTCCAGGTTGGCTATAAATTATTGAGAGAACTACGCGAGTCATATCATCCCCCATTTACTCTGAATACTCCTATCGAGAATAATTTTTCGGACAAACTTTGAAGGTCCTTTTCAATAGCAATTCTTATTAGCTTTCTCCAAGTAACCAATTGCCCCTAAAATGCGAAAATGATTAGCACCCACTTCAAATAGTCCTTAGGGTGAGAATTTGAGCCCTTTTCAATAAAATCAATTTCAGGGGTGGAAGTGAACTCTATACATGACGATGGATCACTACAGGATAATGCCACCAGTAATTTCAGGACCTATATGAGATGAGATGAGAAGAGATGAGATGAGATGAAAGACCTGACTCCCTCGAAACCCATATCCATTGCAAGCCTTGAGCAAATTTGTATTTATTTATCCAACATCAGGAAGGGCCCACTGGTCAAGTTTATTTCCTTTACTGAATTTCTAAAGGACGACACGCTTTCGGGGTAATATTGTCCCCTATAATAAAAAGCCTAAATCTGAAATACGAAATCCCATCTTTTTTTTTGTTTGCAGAACAACCGATTCACACCATTTTGAATTTTAAGGATTCCATATTGTGTTGTTTTGGAGGTGTCAACCCTTTCTCTTCGAAAAGGATTCCGGCTAATGATTGACTGAGTGCCGTACCGTGAACACGTTTTTCTTTTGAAATCATATCTGTTTTTGGGTCAAGTGTTTTGATTGGAAAAAGTGTAAGTCGAGATTCGATTGACAAAAAAGGTTCACAGGACGTATTCCGAGTGGGCGGAAAACCGAACGAGTACCTAAGCGGACAGTTTTTACTGAATAAAATTCGAACAGAACACAGAGGTTTTGGTTTGAAATCAAGGAATTCCTTTGATTCCTTTCATGGAGAATTAATTTAATTAATTTCTCGCCCATCAAGAGTCTAGTTTATTTAATTTTGTTTGGAAAGGAAACAAGGAGAAGGTCGATAATCATCGCCGGAAGTGTGAAAGGTGTTTTCAAGTCGTTTCGTCCTTTTTATATTCTTCTGCATTCACCGAATGTCGGAATTTGTTTTTTTTTCTTCTATTATTTTGTTCGTCCTTTTGATTAGTATCTAACGAACCGTTATTCTAGTTGACATGACTCTAACAAAGGACTCACTCCGGATGTTGGAGTGAGAGATTTGGGGTGGTATTTTAAAAAATTTCTCTGAATACCCAACAATAAGCATCCCAAGCTAAAGACTGTAGGCGGGGAGTTAAAATGATTAAAAGTTCGAGCATGTGGGCGGTTTCTTTGTACGCATACTCCCGGCAAAGTTAAGCGTATAAGGGTATATGAAAAGGGCATGCTGCCTAAGGAGGGGCTCTTTAAATATCCGAATGGATGAACCATGTATGCAAACGGGATGAGGGTTGTGCTATAGATTAAGTTTAGTTTTCAATTGGAGCTCTGTTATTTTGATAGTATAGTTACCAGGGTTTGTGCAGTCAGCGAAAGAGGCCAATGAACGTTTACAACATACAACAATAAGTGTTCAGAAAAGTAATACAGGTGTTGACTTAATTCTTTTTCGACGGTCAAGTACCACATTTAAATTTTGGAATTTACTTACTTATCGTTTTTATACATTTGTAAAGATGACAAAATGAGGATAGAAGCCATTAAAGCTAATGTTAACATTCACGTTCTTATGTTAAAACCACGGAGGGTCTCTCAAACACGCATTTGACTCTGTGCGTAATAAAAGTAAAAGCAATACACCTTTTGCAAAAAGAAAAGTTTAACGTGGTTTACCATCTGTAATTTTAAAGTTAACTAAATAGATACAATAAGGTGTAAATAATTTGGAATTAAAAGACGTTTCCGGCACAAATCAACATCTTAAACGATTTTCGGAAGAATTACTTAAAGTTAAACGTGATTTATTTTTGTATAGACTTTGTTAGAGAAAGACTCATGATATAAATCTTGAGAACCCTATTGAGCTGGAGTGATTAAAAACGGGGCTGCATCATTTACATCTGATGAATCCAAGCTACTGGACACATTCAACAAATTTGTCACGAGGAGTCTGGTAAAGAAAGAATTCCTAAATTGGTGGCATACTACTGTAATGAAGCAGGATCGCCATGTAATATTATGTCAGAGTTGCCATGTACTGATTCGACTGTTGGAAGGATCTATCTAAAACCTACTTCCCTACTGTTGCTGTATGAAGCGCAGCTATTCTATTCTCTATCACCAGCTTGGTGCATACTGTAAAAACAATGACACGATTTGACCCAATTAATTTCTGAATCATTTACCAGCAGCAATCTCGCAGACGATTGTCATTTGAATCTTACAAATCGTAACCGGAGCAATTCGTTTCTTTTACTCAATGAAAAGAATCGACCTTGAATTGTTGTCGGCAACGAATGCTAGTTACCCGAAACTTGCTAATTGTGACAAGGTCAAATTGATTTACTTGATATTATACTTCATGGTCATTTCGTGGATATGTTGTTACATTACACTACGTTGGGCTTTGGCAACTCCGGAGCAGAGTTCGAAGGAGCCATCGAGAAAATAGTTTAGAGGACTAGGATATCAGCAACAACATCATTTTATGTTATTCTCTTTTTTCTCTTTTGTCTTCTTTTTTCTCTTCTCTTTTTCCTGTTGTTTGTTTGTTCTTCTGCAGATCAACTTCCTCCGAGTTAGCGTTGTAATCTGTGTAAGTTAAACTTTTCCTTAATTTCTGTTATTTTTGTTCAGAACATTGTTAGTGAATATTTTATTATTTTATCAAGGCAATATGATTACATTTTTCTCTTCCCTGTGCCAACTTTGGTTAGGGTTTTGCTTCCACGGCCATTCGTTTTTAATCTATGTTATGGGAAAAATTAACGCGTTCTTTTAATTTTTCTTTTCATTTTCGCGTAAATATTAAATTTTTCGGACTTAGCCACAGTTGCAGGATGAGACAACTAATTTCTCTTTTGTTCTGCTCTGCGGATTTTGTTTTTCCGGGCGGTCAATTTTCCCATAAGCTTATCAGTCTATCAACCTTTTCTAGCGATGATCCGAAGTTTTGGTTTGTGCAAGGCGAACATATTTTGGAGTTAAAATTTATTACGGAAGAGTGAATCAATTTAATTTTTCTCTTTCTGAAGGTTGAGGAAAGCCCTCGGTCTCGTGTAACACACCTTGTTGTTTCACTTTCACAATTGAATCACTACTCCGTATTCAAGGATATCGTTTAGAATGCATTCTCAGAGTCTATGCATAATCGTTTGCGAAGATTAATTAACGAAACTAATGTCCTTGGAATGAAGCATTTTCTGGGATATTAACGTTCGTTAGCTGGGATTGCAGCAGATGAAAATCTTCTTCAAACCTTGTTGTTCGAGAATCTTGTGGCGGATCCGCCAAACCCCACGGTTCACTTACCTAAAAAAACCCCATAACTCCCATCCAATCACATAATTTCGCTACTGCAATCGCATTAGCACCTTAAATGCTTTACGCATCTAGGATTATCTAAGGTATAATCTAAAAAGCTTCAGTATAAGTATACTTACCCTTTCTTGCATTCCCTTCGCATACAAATTCCTGTAAGAGTTCTTTCTTACCTTATCATAAATTCCCTGTAATAAAATTCATCGGTTCGCATATCATACGACCACATATCAGGGAATCTTACCCTTGAGTTGGCTAATCCCAGCCTCAATATGTGTACATAAAAACTATCTATACACACATCGGCTGTCGACCCTGTTAGCCAACGATAATTAGTCCAACACCAGCTGCGTGTAATTAGCACCATCCACGTTAAGATTATTTCCCTAACTCACACCATGAGTAAACAAAAGACCGTTGTCCTTCATTAGGCGTTCTGTCGCACGCAAACAATTCAATCATTCTAGTATCCCAAATGCACCTACCGTCTAATGAGTTACAACTTGTTTACTCAGTTGAACTCTCAGGTCATAAATTCCTTTTATCCTACATAGTTCTGGATTCGTTTCCCAGTAACCTCTCACATAAACAAAGATCTCCGCGATCCCTTTTTCCTTTCTTTGTTTCAGGTTCATTCCCATGGCCTTGTGTATGAAAAAAAAACCAATGTGATCTTCACTCACACGTACACATACATTGCCAAATCTTTCTTCCTTGTTTTCACCACGGGAGAAACACTTTCTCTTTCGGGAAAACTCACCCCAAACGATTGAATACCGTGGAGTCGAATTCCATCCGCTGACCACAATGGTCATGCCGTCTTCCGCTCACCGGCGTGCACGGTGACGCGAATATAGTCGAGTCGCGAATTAAGACACCCCGGAGTCGTGGTTGTAGTGTTGTGTACGTTGGCCAAAAAGTGTCACAGACACCGAATATTCCTACCGCGGTCCAGTTCACATCAATTAACTTTGTCGTATTGTTAATCTATAATGTGTAAATTTCCCCACTAAATGAACACCAATTTCTCTAGTGACTGCGGTCCAAATAAAACTGTGTATATTGATAAGAAACGAACAATAAAATTAATTTAAAGTGGTGATCACCAACCAACACTAATGTTTTATTTCTCTCGGCCTACTTCCTGTGTTGGTGTTTCCTTTGCTTGGGCGGAATCGTGTAGTGCTCGTCGGAACAATTAATTATGATGGAGGAGAAAGTAAATCTAGTGCCCGTGACTGGTACAATACTTCCTCCCCACAATCTCCCACAGAAGTCCGAGATATTCGAGTGTCCCGAACGGACTTGAATGTTTATCAGATAGCTCAAAGTGCAAATGAGATAGTTGGAATTTAACCAGTTCCAGTACAGACGTATCCTGTTCAGATCGCCGCAGTTAATACACCATCGGTGCAACAAACACCAACAACTCAATTGGCATCCCGTTCAGGCGAATCCCTTAAACTAGGATCGCCTATTGTTGTTAAGGAGAGTTTCTCATCAAGAGGTTTTAAAAAACTCGTTTTTTTTTCATTTAATTTTTGGATAGCTTATAAGCCCCTAAAACCGTATTTGCGAAAATAATTTTATAAAAAACGTTACAACATAACGAAGTCAAGTGATATGTCTTTTCACTTCGAGTCGTCTTGTTCTCAAATGTATACTAACAGAGCAATCGGTCTAAAAATTTATATTCAAGTTAATGAGGCATAGTACCGTGGCGGTTCCGCCAAACCCCACTGACTACATACCTAAAGAACCCCCATCCCCACAACCCAGTCTGCATACGTTTCTACTAATGTGATCGCATTAAGCACCTGTAAATGCTTCACGCATCAAATAGATCAAATTTATTTAACTAAAAGTCCCTGTAAAAGAATTCTTACTTTTCATGCATCTCTTCGCATACAATTTCTTTACAAGAATTAAAACCAAAACCTATTCGGTACCTTCGGTTGCCAGGCAAATTCCAACCTACCCACACCTGCACCGCAGCCTCCCCGCAGCAAAAACATTTCCTTCCCAAGGATAATTAATGCTTTCAATGCATTATCTGGAAATACCAAGAAGCAAACTCCCAATTAGTGTAAATATTCACACTAGAGTTCGACCTTGGGGTCGCCTTAGATTCCATGCATAATTGACACAGATGGCATACGCAACCGTCATTGTGTAACCATCTAAATTAGTTTCCAAAGAGTTGCAACTATTAATTCAGCTGCAAGCACTTCTCTCGGAAATACTTCTTTGTTTGAATCTTCAAACAATCACCAACGTCGCGCTTAGCCACCGGATTGCATTCACTAGCATAAACATATGCAAACAAAAGAATCTGATCCTCCCAGTCGGCAGAGATACGATATGTGATCTCCATTATCTCAATCCCTTTTAGCATCTAACGAGTGGCTGCTATTTATTCAGCTGACCCTCATTACCGGACGATGCATTAGGACGCTACTTCGTTTGTTCTGCATCCCTTGTCTAGGTTTCCTTCGCTTTCGCCTGCGAGCGTTAGCAAACAATCTGATTTCAACGATCGATTTCACGCACACCACTACAGGACCTCACCAGTGAGATCCTCTTTCCCCGTTTTCACCACGAGAGGAACACTTTCTCTCTCGGGGAAACTCACCCCATTAGCGAGTCGGCTCTGCACGAGCCGAATATCTCTGAGTCCTATACCATCCACCGACCGAGCCGGTCGTGTTACTCCCGCTGACCGCAGCGCTGCGGGCACGCGTGTTTTACCCCGAGTGTGTCGAGAGTGTATAGCCCGTTTGAACCGAGTGTCGGGTCGATCCGCGTTGTTTCTTTCTCTGAACAACCCATTTTACACAAAACCAAACCCGATAGAATTAAAACTAGCGCGGTTAAGTTAAAGAAGAAAACCAAAATACTTGCCGTTGTAATTGTTCTGCCAATGTACACGTTGTTACAATTTCCATAACTTCGTTCAATTAT
Organism: Microdon myrmicae; assembly: GCA_963931805.1. NCBI lineage: Eukaryota > Metazoa > Arthropoda > Insecta > Diptera > Syrphidae > Microdon > Microdon myrmicae. The sequence goes on along the minus strand of OZ007497.1, from coordinate 178,868,375 downwards.
TCGCTTGTGACTGCCTGCTGCAATTAGTGTTAACTTAAAGTTCCTCTGTGCAATAGCCTAAGTGACATTTGTTTTTAATTCCCCGTCAAGACTGGTAGTAACAAATAAAGAATTAATATTGACCTAACCTGCGTGTTTTATTTCTCCTGTGTGTGACGTTTCCCTTTGGTGAACATTTTGCTGCGTTTCATTCGGTTTGTTTTCGATGAACTATTTACTGCGGAACTTTCATTAAGTGAATGATGGGGATGCGAAGAGAATCAGCGCCGTACATCGGTGCGCAATGCTTCCTTCCCCACAGTACTATAGTATGTCATAGGAATTAGACATGTTAGTGGCATCTTGTCAGCTTGGAAACACCCTCGTATAGCATTTTGAAACTTTAAACACATTTTTCATGAAACTATATTTTTTACATTGGTCTCCATGATAAATCAAAAACTACTCGATGAATCGGTTTTTGTTTTTATTTTAAAGTAAATTAAATTTATTGGAGTCTGAACTTAAGGCTAAATGATTTTTTCATAATTTTTTTTTCTATTTAACGCTAAAAAGCAAAAAAAAAAAAATGCGAATATCGGTACCTAAAATTTGCATGTCCGCCATTTTGTTAAATTTCGACTTTGTGGATGATTCCATTAGAGGCTCCAACTACACTCACATGATCATCATCGGCACTACAACCGGAATCCGGTCTTGACCTCTTTTAGCAAGTCTCTCCATCGGTCCCGATTTCAGTTTGGCACCCCCAGGCTCCGGGCGTCCTGGTCCACGCCATCCCTCCATCGCAGAAAAGGCCTGCCACGATGTCCCCTTCCATACATCCCACCAAAAAGGACAGTCCGGGCAGGCTCCTCTTCGCTCATTCGAGCTAGGTGTTCTGTCCACCGGAATCTACCGACCTTAATTTTTCTTACAACGTTAGCTTAGAGGTAGATCGCGTACAACTCATGGTTGTAGCGTCTCCTGAATCGTCCCCCCACACATACGCATACACCGATGCGTAGGCAAGTATCTGGCTGGACTTGGTGACAATAGAGTGACGACAGAGGCATTCCTCCAAGGGATTTTATGAGCTCTGCTCGGTTCCGGAAGACCTTCTGCGGGCAAAATGAATCCAGATTACGGAAAAGATGGTAGTCCGTTGGGAAAATGCCAGAAGAGTACGGTAGATGCGGAAGAATTTCAAATCCCAACTGCAACCGTTTTGGCACCGTTACCTGTGAGGTATGGGGTCTAGCTTTGTCATGCAAAAGGATCGGGCCGTACCTATTGGACAACGCAGGTTGCTTTTCAGCCAATTTGGCATGCAATATGTCGATTTCTCCACAATATTTGGTAACGTTTATCGTTTCTCCTGGTTGAAGAAATGAAAAGTCGATTGGTCCTCTCGATATCCACCAACTTGTCACCATAACCTTTTTTGGGTGAAGATCGGGCTTGGGGGTGTGTTTTGGTTTTTTTACCTGCATCCAAACACTGCCCAGGTCTCTTACGGTTATCATACAGAATCCATCTTTCATCACAGGTGAGTATCCAGTGGGAAAAAGGTTTAGTTTGGTTTCTTAATCTAAGCGATGCGCAGATTACCAGGCACCGTTGTTTTTGGGATTCATTCAGTTCATGGGGTACCGACTTATCGAGTTTCTTTACCTTTCCTATGAGAGAGCAAAGACTGTACTAACCCAATGAACATGCGTTCGATAAGTTTACACCCAACCATCAGTAAAGTATTAACAAAGCTCTTCTAAAATGGGTAGATGACAACAACATTATATATAACCAGTTTGGCTTTAAGACGGGTCATGAAATCACACATGCTGCGGCTAAACTGGTCTCCGACGTACAATGGAATAAATGTAAGATCCAATGCATAGGTGCCTGTCTGATCGACTTGGAAAAAGCCTTTGATACCATATAGATCGAAGGGTTATATTACAAACTGGTCAGACAAGGCATATATAAGCCTTTGCTATATGTACTTTGCGATATGTTAACGGACAGGAGGTTTGTGGTCAAAAGTGGTAAAGTGACCTCCAATTAAACGTATAATATCAAGAATGGTCTGCAACAGGGAGGGGTACTTTCTCCGACTCTTTTTAACATTTACATTAGGGACTTATTAGATGCACTTTCGCAGGCTATTGTGTACGCGGTTTATCTCATAATTTACAGAGCAGCTCCGAAAGTTGAAATCATAAATAGTTTAGTAGAGTGAGCCTTAAAAAAAGTGGAGCACTATTGCGACGAATGTAAACTTAAGATAAACTTCCAGAAATGTGAAGCCATTCTATGTAGAACCTCATTATATAAAGCCACGAACAACACAAGAAGAAACTGGGGAAAGTTAGTTATCGTGGGACTGTGGCGGTGCCGCCAACCCCACGGTACACTTACCTAAAAACCCCCATTACCTCATCCCAAGACGCATAAGTTTTAGGCACCTGAAAATGCTTCACGCATTAAAGAGATCAAATCTATGATCTTTAAGCCCCTGTAAAGAAAACTTACCTTTCATGCATTCTCTTTGCATACCAATTCTCTGTAAGATTTCTTTATTAGTTTACCAGGAATTCCAAACCAATCCATCTACGTTGCCAGACAAATTCCTGTAAACAAATGATTTGAATTACATACTTTGTAACCTTCACCAGCGATCATAAATATTGCGCCGTCTATTTTCCAACTTCGCCATGTGCACGATAAATTTTTTTACGTACACATTGGCCGGCGACCTTTTTCTCCCAGCAATAAAATTCTCTGACTCGCACATTGTGTAAACCAAAGCAAATACGCATTCCGCGTCTCTTGGCATCAACTGAATTCAAAGCATAAACAATGCAAATATAGAATCCGTTTCCCACAAACGGATTTACCTGCATATACAAATGCTAGCAAGGAATTTGTTTCGTCCACCAACCCATTAGCACCTTTCCCAATGTCTATTCGTATATTTACACAAGGGCATCATTCATCTAACCCGTTTATGATGCCCTCGTCTCATCTTTTCTTTTACCACATTTCTTCGCTGTATCGTCGTCTATTTATTTAGACGCGATGCACTCCATAGACGACGATCTTTTCGATCTTTTTGTCTTTACCGCCTGTCTGCTTCGTTTACCCATTACCCCCGAGCACGTGTAAACCACACAGATCTGAATGATCACACACATACCACCATGACCTTCATTACAAGATCTGGTTTCCTATTCCACCAAGAGAGACTTTACGATTCTCTGGTGGTAGGTAAAAACGATATCCTTATTGGAGAGGATATCTACTACGACACCATAAACTCACCCTGAAGTTTTAATCGCGTTTTTCTCGAAACCACATTTTTCAAGTCTATAGACACGATATCTCAAGTTCTATTGAACCGATTCACCTCAAATTTAGTATATGTCTTCTTTAGAGGCTTTTCTATTGCATGAACTATCCTCATCCCCAAATTTCAATGTTAACTATTTTTTAAAAATTCGAAATTTTTGTTAAAAAAATTTGCTTCCAACTTTTTTTTGTTCCAAGGATAGAGGCATTTCTGTAAATTAATAATCTTTTTTTTTTCAGATTGCTAGGGGGGTTGAATCGTGGGTATAGTCGCGTGCCAACTTTTTGAGATCCCCAGCTGCTAACTTTTTGAATTTTGAATTTTTTACTTTTAATTTTTTTTATTGTATTCTTGAAATATTAATAAACATTCTATACAAAAATGAATAGTAAAAATATTGATTGCTTTTTTTTTACAGCACTTCAAAAAATGCATTAAATTCGTGCGTCTAGACCAGAATACCCCCTTCATGGAAATGAAAAACTGAAACTTTCTAACGATATCCACCGGCATCATCTAACCGACAAACACTCAACGCATCATTTTATCAAGAAGCATATCGAAAACCTCAACAATTTAAACAAATCCTCATTGGTGGCTGTTGTGATATTTAAGAATACATAGCTTCAACATCGTCTTCCAAAGAATCTTCAACTCCTCATCAACATCATCGTCCACCTTACAGAAAATGTTCGTGTTCTACCAAATGCCATCGACGAATTCAGGCAAATCGTAGTTTGGTCATACGGGTCTTTCGAGTAGTTGCAGATATCGACGGACGGCCTCGTGAAAGTTGGGAGCCTCCGAGCCGCAACTACTGCCCTCATCAGGATCGATCGAGATCAGTATGCTCCCTTTTTGAAGAGGACAACAATTGGCGAAGACGGGCGGGATGTTGCGGATTTGCAACAAAATCTATTAAGAATTGCCACTAGCAGTTCTAATATATAGTACTACGAGGGTTGCCTCTTATGTTTCGGGATTTGGCAACCCTAGCGTTGCAATCCGGCAATTGACAGCTCTGTCGTAAAGTTGGCCATTTTTGAGGTTATACGCACTCAGAACGTTTTGACATACGAGCGCTATTTGTGTTGTTTACAGTAACTTAAAAGATTCATCTCGGCCCAAAAATGGAATTAAATTGTCAACATTTTCGTGCGATTATTTTTTACAACATTCGGCGTGGCTTAACTCAGCAACAGTGCATGGATGAACTTAATTCAATTTTTGGCGATGAAACTCCATCAAGGACCAGTGTTTATCGATGGTATGGTGAATTCAATCGTGGTCGTAGTTCACTCCAAGATGAATTTCGTGAAGGTCGTCCAAAATCAGTTGTTGCTCCGAAAACCATTGATGCTGTGCGCGAACTGATATTGGAAGATCGTCATGTGACCTATCGTGAGATTGAGACAACCTTAGGCGTTAGTGGGACCAGCATACATTCAATATTGCATATACATTTGACTGTCAAAAAAATGTGTTCGCGTTGGATCCCACACAATTTGTCAATCGCCCAAAAAAAGGCTCGTGTCAATTGGTCGAAAGAAATGCTCAAAAATACGGCCGCGGTGCTTCGAAACACGTCTATGACATCGTGACAGGTGATGATTCGTGGATTTACGCGTATGAGCCCGAAAGTAAACAGCAGTCGACTGTCTGTGTGTTTCAAGATGAGCCAAATCCAACAAAAGTTGTTCGCGCACGAAGCACTTCCAAACAAATGGTCGCCTGTTTTTTCGGAAAAACTGGACATATCGCAACCGTACCACTAGAACAACGCAGAACAGTCAATTCTGAGTGGTACACAACCATTTGTTTGCCAGTTGTCTTCCAAGAAATCAGGAAAACCAACCGCCGAAGGCGGATCACTCTTCACCACGACAATGCGAGCTCTCACACATCGGCTGCGACAATTGCATTTTTGAGCACCCAAAACATCGATTTGATGGGTCATCCGCCGTATAGTCCTGACTTGGCACCGAATGACTTCTTTTTATTCCCGTACGTAAAAAACAAACTGAGAGGTCAACGTTTTTCGACACCTGAAGAAGGGGTTGCTGCATTCAGAATGCATGTGTTGGAGATACCTCAATCAGAGTGGCAAAAGTGCTTCGACAATTGGTTCAAACGCATGCAAAAGTGTATAGATCTTCATGGGGAATATTTTGAAAAACAATAGTGATTTTCGATGATCAATATTTGTTTTTGTTCTCTAATCCCGAAATATAAAAGGCAACCCTCGTACAGTAACATCGAATTAAAATCAGCTTTGAGTAACCCCGACAAATAAAACAAAGATCAGAACAGAGAACTGATCTTATATTAAGACAAGTACCTGAAACGAACAAAGCAAGAACGTTTGGAGTCCTGCGCTGCGTTAGTTAGTGCAAAAGTAGAGAGATTCAACAGTAATCTATTAAATAATCATTAACTAACTATACAATCATATCGAGTTAAAATCACGTGTGAGTAAAATTCTATCTATCCAACGAACGCTATTCTCAAATAAACAATTCTTTACAAAAAATCCCTTCACTCGGCACTTGGAAATTCTTTGAGAATTTGGTTGTCCTTGTCAGTAGTACAATCAATTTGTATCCATTAAAATAGATGAAATAAGAAGTGTATCAAAACAAAAGGTGTTTGGCCTACGTTGATAAGTAGACTCGATAGTAGTTGTGGTTGAAATCGGCAGAGAGATCGTCGGGACCTAGTGTTCAATTTGCCTGGACATTTCAAGCGGTTCAAATAGCCTGAATGACATTCAAGAAAGGACAAATTTCTGATGTGACCTGACGCGTGCAAATAACAAGGTGTGTGTTAAATGTCATTCGAATCAAATACATTCGATTCGGAGGGAAGATCTATCCTGGAAATAAACATCAACATTTCGTCTGGAGCAACACTTTCAATGTGTGGTTAGATCCTTTTTCGAACATCTTGAAATAAACGTGAAAATAATGGATTTTTTTTCCTTAAGCTGTTATCTATCTTTATGGTCCTCTGAATTTCTAAATGTGACTTAGAATCATTTCCCACAGTCTAGTCAAAACACCTCAATTACAATACTACATTACAATTAACTTCTTAACCAGTAACTCAAAAGTCGATCAATCTTGAGTCAAATAACGAAATGGCTTTATCACACCCAAAACCCCGGCACATGAATTCGTATAGCCCCATTCATAAATAACACGAAGTACTTCCTTGTCGACTCCATTAATTCCACTTTGATTTGGTGAGTGAATGACTTTTAACCCCACAAAAGCATCTAGGGCAGTCCATTTGTTGAATCCTGTTTAAGCATATAAACGGCACAAATTTCATTTAAAAAACGATGTAAACACCACCACCACGTAAAAGGATATCGGCACACATAGGCAGGAGCAACTGTAATGGGGTGAGTCACACCGTGAAGGGTTACAGCACAAGGGTTAAGTGGGGTGATGAGATTTTTTCACGCAAAATCCTTACGGCATTGGCTGGTAGTGCTTACAAAACGGATGTTATTATTGCTACGGGCGCGTGCCATTCCTTTTTTTCGTTGTTGATCAGAATATTGTATCCTTGATAAACAAACTTCAATCAATCAGGAAGTATTCAATATTCAACAATCAAACAGACCGAAAGGAAACAACAAAGCATACTCGTATTCGCCAGTATAGGCTATATGCATGTGTACCCTTTTAGAAAAGGATTACAGACAGGAAGGACATTTTATAAAGTCATTTCAATAAATAAAAACGAGAATGCCAGCACAAGATGGCGACAAGATGTGAATCTGAATTATTGTCATCACCTCTTTGGTCCTGGAGATGTTTGTATCCCTTGTGTTGCTTTCATGTTACCATAAGGACATCCTTTTGTTTTTTTCCGGGGGGAGAGAGTAAAAACATGACGAAGGGGACTATTATGAAATCATTTAAATTGCCATCACATATGATGCCGAGATTTAGTATGAGGCGATGATATTTAGGATAATAACGTCTTTGACGGAGCAAAGGGTCGGCATAACGAATTGATTTTGTCCACCCATAATCCTCTGGTGAGTTGTCAAGCTGTCTTCGTGTAGTTTACACATGGAGCTCAGAGTATGTTAACAAGGGCATTTTGTAACATAACAACTTGTTTCTGTGGAGGCTGGAAAAATTGTAAGAAGTGATAGTGGGGCTAATGACCCGATAAGCTTTAATTCAAGCAAGGAAGCCAATGGGTCCGGTGAGATTTTTATTAAGAACGAAAGTGGTTACCAATAAAAATCTTTTCAAATTGAGATGCCAAAGATTTATCCACGAGTGCTTACAGAAATTCAATGACGTTAATGATGAAGGAGAATATGGTTTAAGGTATAGTATAGCTGTGTTAATAATTTTTTTTTTGGAGATGATAAGAAAGTTGAGATTTGTGTACGTCTATGTATGCAGGTTCAACTGACGACTTATATTTATTTCTGTAAAAAACTTGGACGGCAGTTCATTGTTTTGAACTCACTTTCATGTCATTGATTGTTTTCACGAATCTCTGGTCGAATAACCAGAATTTTGGGTTCAAAGTCGTTTTTATGAACTCATCAAAGTCATTATCATTATTAAAGTCGTTTTTACCAACACTACTTTTTATTTAACCAGAAGCTAGATCTCTTTAGAATCCAAGTCCACTAAGTTAGATGCTGTAAACTTCCCTTTATAGAAATAGTACTATAGAAATGAGAGCATAAGCTTGCGGTGTGATAAGATGATTCATGAGAACTATAGGTTCGGTCTAGATGTGTGAGAGAGGGAAATATTTGCGTTGAGATGGATTCAATGTCGCCCACGGTGGCAAAGAATCTAGATATCTTTGAGAGAACCGTACTTAGATCCTGCATTAAGATGCACTATCAATCACAAACAGAGTGTACTCTAACAGACGAGCGTAGACGTGCGCTAAAGTTACTCCACTTAGGAACTCTGTTGTTAGATGGATAGTACCGGGAATCGCAAAGATGGCCAATAGTGAAAACTTGAAGACAGCCCCTCGCCTGTGAGATTAAATAGACATCAAAAATAAGTGAACAATTAAATTGTTAAATTAAAACAATAAGTTGTTAAAATAAAACAATAGAACAAAAATAAGTGGAAATTTAAGTTGTTAAATTAAGACAATAAGTTGTTAAAATAAATCAATAGATCAAAAATGTTGTAGCAGGAAATGAAATGAACGGGCGATATTGTTTATTAAAAAGGAACTTAACAATGATTAGTATAAAAACAATTCAAGTGTTACGTCATGTTGAAGCAAAAGGCGCACTCGGTCTGGTACAACTGTCAGAAGTAGAGTGAGCGCATTAAGGCGTGAATTCATTTGCCTTTTACTCGTAACGCCCGGTCCGGCGCTACAATCGCACAGCTTAGGGCGGATCCACAACAAAAAATAAGTGAACATTTAAGTTGTTAATTTAAAACAATCATCATCATCATCATCATCGGCACTACAACCGGGAACCGGTCTTGGCCTTATTTAGCAAGTCCTGAGGCTTGTTAAATTTTCCATAATGATTTATTTTGTCTGGGCAAGGTCATTAGTCTTGCGCCAGGGGCTCCCCGACGGGGAAACGAACCCCGGTCTCCCGGGTGACAGGCGGATGTACTAACCACTATACTATCGAGGAGCCCCATACAATACTGTTATAAAATTCTGTGTATAGATCACTCTACACACACACCCACACACAGAGAATGAAAACTCACACACATAGCTAAATAAAACACACGTGCCTTTTTCGGATACACACAATTCAATTTTAATTCACACAAATGCGGTTTTTAGGTTTTGTTTCAAAGTCAATTCACCAAATTCAGTTTTCTAAAACTATCTTCTTTATGCCTGGATACTGCGAGAAACACAACACTGACACTGAATTGGATTTAGAACACGTATCCAAAAGATTCGAATTATTGTTACACTTTTGAGAACACGGTGGTTGTAAATACAAGATTATCCGGGTAAGGAACTCGACGACGTCCTACGGTAAGCGCAAACCGCCGATGTTCTTTCTTTTTTAACCACTTTCAAAGAGTTAATCGCAACGACTTTCTCTTCCGTCTTCGATGACGGGTAACAGTCACGACTTTAGAAACACGATCGGCTTTATATTTAACGTCCGTTTTGGACTGATAGCATGTCCAAACCGGATGACGTTCATACACACACCCCCTTATCTCTTTTTCGATCGTCCAGACCGAAAGATGCATCCATTGTTTACACACAATAGCTCTTTTTTGATACACATGGGGTATGCTTCGCAGTACATTCCCTGAAAATCACAACATTGAAAATGTTTATGATCTGCGAGACCTGATTGTGTGGATGCGTGTATACAATTCTTAGAACCTTGTATTTACACAAGTGTTCATTTATGGTCAACGATGACAAATATATTTTGTATACCATATTGATTCGTTACCATGGAATTGTTCTTTGTTTTTAGTAGCACATTATTTTCTTTGTGCCGTCATGGATTTTTCCCAGATATATATGCATTTTGTATCTAATGTAGTTTTACAGGTACTTATTGGATTGGGTATGTTGATTTGAATCCTGTTAATGGTGGGGGTTAGCCCCCTAAAAGGCTGGGTATTAGGGGAGCGTAGAAATTGCGTGTAACAACACGTTGTTAAAATAATACTGTACTAATAAGTTGTAGAATTGTTTAAAATAGGATAAAATTGTATTAGAGTAAAATGTTAATTGTGTAGTACTTGTATATAGTGGTATAATAAAACTGGCTTAAGAACACAAAGAAATCCATTTAATTAAAAAGAAAAAATCGGTTCAGTCTCCAACCTTCCCTGACCTACGCATAACAATTCGATGGAAACACCGGAGGTTCTCCCCACAAACCACCTCTGGCCCGAGGATTAAACAGTGCAGCACAATACAACAAGTGTATAGCCAAACTCGAGGCATAACAATATATATATATATATATATATATATATATATATATATATATATATATATATATATATATATATGTCCTGCCTCTTATACATCTCTTTATTTTTTTTTTAATTTCATAAACTTTTTTTGTCCGAACACACAAGAATTTTAAAACCAAACGAAACATCATTAGGTGTTAAAACTGAATGGACGGAAATAATTAAAAACTAAAACTACATCTAGGGAAGGGAAAAGAGAGCGTTGCGCCTGAGAGGCATACTATATTTAGGGACGTAAAGTCTTTTCTTCGTCACACACCCATCACCAGAAGAGATCCGTCTCTTTTAGATGTATCCCCTTCACTGATCACCATACTGAAACGTAGGCAATCTGGTATATTAGAGATATCACTATCATGGAGAATCGTTTATCACTGGCGCCACAGAAAGCGCCGTAAATAATAGGGACTCCATGTTTGTCTTGGATAAGAGTTTTCTATCCAAGAAGGGGAACGCTTCTGGGGGAATAAACTATTCTGGAGAGTAATCCCCATATATAATACATACCATTGGAGTAAAATGCTCCCAAAATAAGATTATTTCCACTGCACATTGCCCTTGCAGTGTGACCACGAATAATTTGATTATGAGGTTATCTATCCTGTTTTGTCCTGATTTACAACTTCTTATTTTGCGACTCTGGTGTTCTCTACATTCCAAGGCAGAAACGCAAACACTAGCTCTTGAACATCCGAAACTTCTCCACGTAGAATGGGGATATGTTATACCATACCGCCCAGCCATACACTAATACTGGTCGGATGAATGCCGAGTATGAATTTATTTTGACTTTGGCGTCTACAAGACTGCTACGGAAGAGACATCTTGTCACGGGATATGCGTTTTTAGCTGTCGCAAGAACAGCTGTTATGTGCTTATCAAAGCTGCTGATCAAGCTAGATACCAAGATATCGAACTACACTTTTTACTTGTAGAGAAAGATTATTACTTCCTACAATGGGAAATTTTTTCCAATTCAGTTTTATATTCCCCGATGCCCTGGACGAGGGCGTTCTGAAAAGGATAGTATCTGTTTTCTGAAAATTGATCTTTAATTTCCACTCGTCGCAAAAACGTTTGATTCTATTGAAGTCATCTTGCAGAAGTCTAATGATGACATCAATCTTTTCTCCAGATCTATACACAACAATGTCGTCGACGTATGCAATTACATGGTTGAGAGAACCTACTAGATCACTTTTTTGTTTGCACTTTTTTTAAAAATATATATAGCAGACTGCTATCGAAACTAAAACAATTACACGGACAGTTTACAGGCAGACAAGACCAGGGGATAATATCACTGAAATCCCGATTAAAAAACCTCCAACAGTTTCTTAAAGCTAACTATAGATTAGCAACAAATTTGTATTGGAACAACAGAATTCGAGGTATAAAAACTAATAACCTGAATACGTTCCCACAAATAAATAAAATATTCAAGAGAAATAATCAAAACGAAATTCAGTGTCTCCAAATTCCACGTAAACAAGCACTGCAAATCAACACTGGCATAGATACAGAGAACGCGATCTTCAATAGTGAGCTCTTCGTGATCGAAGATCCTTTGGAAAAGGTGAACGCTGTGGTAGCTGCCTTTCACACATGGTCACATGTGAATGAAAGCATTCGCCGAAATCACGACTTGGAGGACACAGTACTACTGAATCACCTGCACCTCCAAAATGAAATTTCACTTTGGCAATCGGAGACCTGACCGCAGTAATTAAAAATTTGACTCAACTGCTTGTTTGACAATAAATCGGACAGAGACTCAGGAGACGTGTGTTCCGTTTGGATGACGATTATCGACTGGTTAAAAAGCGGCGAAATTAAATTTTCCTCCGGGCGGCGTGACCTGCGCGGTTGTGGTTGAGTAATGACTGATTGGAATTAGGGATGAAACTTTGATTTTGCACGCCGATCAGCCAATGGTAATCGCCCTTCCTGTGCATTCCTCAATTCTCTCCGCTCATCGAGGTGAATAAATACTTGTGTATTCGTTCGACGGTCGATGGGCATAGAAAGGATGAAGAAATCAAAACGGAAAGCACAATAACCCGGGGTTGATCCGGCTTTGGTGTGCGTGTATCAATGCAATGAAATGGAGTTGCCGTATGGCAAAAGGGAGCTGAATTTAATTCTGCATTGCATAGAATAATGAATTCAGCTATGCTTTCTTTTACAGGTAAAATAGCTGAACTGCGGGATAGGGTATAATGTGACGCGCTGTAGGCTGTCGAAATTAGGTTGAAACTGTGGGTTGGTTCTCCATGTAGTATAGAGAACCCACAAAGTACTCCCCCCAGTGACGTAGTCACGAAATAAAAGTAGGGCGGAAGGAGTAGTTCGGTGTGTGATGGAAGGAGAGTTAGTTGCTTAGGGATTAGAACTGCCGTGCTGACGAATTCTTGGTTCGTGGCTGGGGTTGGGTCAGTACTGGAGCGGACCTGGTTGGTACCGCGAGTGTTGCCGGCATGGGCAGGGGGATTGCGGTGCGGTCCACTGGTCTGTTGTGGTTTGCATTGACCAAAATATATGACGTCCGAGTAGGTCGTGGCCTATCGGTAGCCCGCTCGCATCCGCCGCGTCGAAGTTGCGTGTGTAGGATGGAGGAGCTTTCAGCCCAGAATTTATTCGTCTCCGCAGTGACGGGGTGCCGTGTGCGGGGTGGACAAGAAATGAGTCTAGGGTCGGCATTTTTCGTCCATACGTTGGTATGGAGAGTTGTTTATCGCCCTTGGTAGAAGTGCGGTTTTGTGGGAGCTCGCATTGACGTGAAGTCTAGCCTTACGAGTTTGTGTTGGGGTGAGTGTTACAGGGGAATTGCTTGTTTTTATCCCCCTCACCGGTTTTTCGCGCTTGACCCACGTGTGGTCCATACGGCCACACACGCCGCAGCCAATTGGACCGCTAGTCACTCGGATGGTCGATATGGTCGGGTTTTTGACAGTAGAGGGTTGGTGTGGTCCCGGATGTGTTTTCTTCTGGGTGTCCCTCTGTTGGTGCGGTGACCTGTTCTTTGGGAGTGAAGCATAGTGCGCACGGCATCCTACAATGTCGTGGCCATACTGCCAGCACTCCCGGCAGAAAGGTGTGGTTCGCCTTTTCAGGCACTCGTCATACAGGTGGCCCTTTTTATGGCAAAAACTGCACGTGATGCGTGCAGTCACCTGGTACAACCGACGAGCGCCTTGGCCCCTCGTGGTTTGATCCACTGGTGTGGTATTCTGAGGGGGTGAAGGTCGACCTACCCGTTGGGTATGCGCGTTTTGATGGACGCTTCTTACCTCTGCGCGGATTTTGTTTAAATTGCGGCGGAGTGAGGCCTGCAACGCTAGAAGGTCGGATAAGGTGACGTGCGCAGGGGAGTGGTCTGAGGGAGACTCGCTGGGCCCGCAGTCTTGGGTCCGCAGGGGCAAATTGTTTGAACTAAGGCCAGCGAGCCTTCTGGAGGGTGTGGATGGCTGTGAGGATGGCGCTACCGGGCAAGTCCTGGGTGCTGCTAGAGGAAATCGTGGGTGTCGTGTAGGCGGGGCGACGTGTTGGTTAACCGCCGCGACTTGATACGCTGGGAGCTTAGACTGCGGGTCTGAGCTTTCCATTATTGCGTCAGCAACTTTTGATAAATAGCCCAAACTCTGATTGGGTGTAGGCGGTCGAAATTAGGTTGAAATTGTGGGTTGGTTCTCCATGTAGTATAAAGAACTCCCACAGGAGTACCTAACATCGTACTCAAGAACCTGCTCCCAATGGCAATAGATATATACACGGCCCTGTTTAACAACGAGTTGAATAATGTATATTTTTCCGCGCGTTGGAAAAGGGCAATCATACAGCCCATCCCGGTCTTCTACATATAGTGGGATAAATGTAAGAACCAATGCACAGGTGCAGATCATGTTAAAAAAGTCTTTGACACCGTCTGGATCGAAGCGTTATATTACAAACCGCTCAGACAAGGCATACATAAGCCTTTGCTATATGTACTTTACGATATGTTGAAGGACATGGAGTTCGTGGTCAAAAGTGGTAATGTGACCTCTACTAAAACGTATAATATCAAGAACGGCTTGCAACAGGGAGCGGCATTTTCTCCGATTATTTTTAACATTTACATTACCGACTTATTAGATGCACTTCCGCAGGCTATTGCGTACGCAGACGATCTTATAATTTACAGAACAGCTCCAACAGTTAAGATCATAAAAAGTTTACAGCGAGACTTCAACAAAGTGCAGTGCTATTGCGGCGACTGGAATTTTAAGATCAACTTCTAGAAATGTGAAGCTGTTCTATTTAGAACCCCATTGTATAATGCCACGAATGACACAAGAAAGCAGTAGTGAAAGTTGGTTATCGTGGAACCGCATGGAGGTAAATTGGTAACCAAGAGTGTAGTTAAATACCTTGGCATCTGGCTAGATCAATATCTGTATTACAACAGAGATGTAGAGGCTGGTTTGGCCGAAGCTAGAAAAACTTTTGTGACAAGGAGACTATTTCACAGTAGCCAACTTGACAGTATGGTGAAAGTCATATGCTACATGACGCTAATCAGCCCAATGCTCATATATGGTTGTCCAGTATGGTTTAACATAGGTCCAAATTTGATGGAAAATATTTAGGTGTTCGAAATGAAGTGTCTCAGAAGTTGTCTCAGATTATATCGAACACCGGAATCGGACTATCATCATCACCTTGCGATAACCAGAATCACCCACATCCGTGAAGATGTTGGGCTCGGTCTCGCGATATCTGAAAAGAAAAGAAAAAAGTGGGGGTATCCATGGATAGTGCGGACAGTGTTAGTCCAGGTGTTCTCTAACTACTTGTATAGAGGGATGGTGGGAAAGAAATCGTACAAGACCGGTAGGTCTTGGGTGCGGTAGTAAACGTAGATCACGTCTTTGGCGTCTGATAATCTGCGCTTTGGTCGGTGTGTCTCCCGGTGCTTCAGCGCCGCGCTCGCCTTTTATTGCCAGCAGCTGTCTCCTCGTCCGCTTGTTTTCGATAAATCACTCGTTTCCTGTTGAGTGATTTATCGCGACTGGTATACAGGTGACTGTCATGCTCCTCCCCCTTGAGTGCTTGTGCGCCGATGTCGAGTGCTTGTGCGCTGGTGCTCAGTGCTTGTGTGCCGATGCAGAGTGCTTGTGCGCCGATGTTGAGTGTCTGTGCGCTGATGCTGATCGCATCGCCAACAATAAGGGTAGTATAAGATTTAAGTTGAGTTCTTTTAAATAAAGTTAAAAAAAAAATTAAGTTAAATTTTAAGAAAAACAAAGAACAAAAAAAAATCACCACAAAGTTTTCCTAATTTTTCTCTGTCATACAAATAGCCATAAATACACCCACAAACAAACTTCTGTCGCTGAAAGACGAATTATACAATAGTCATGTAATGTTTAGCTTAAAGCGTCTGCGTAGGACCAGTAAGGTATAATATAAGATAATTAAGCTAGATTTTAACCATTTTTTGGTAGCATATAATTTAGAAACTAGGAATATAAAAAGAAAAGAACAAAATGTTGCAAAAATGAAAAGAAAAAGTTCAGATATAATTTTGATATAAATGTCCGTTGATGGATATTTTTTGTCCGAGGGATATATTTTTTATTAGATAATTATCAATTTTTATGTTATTTAAAATGCTACGCACTTTACCACTGGTTGATTTGAAAACTACATTTGGCGGAATGGTCTCTTTCGTTACTTCTGAACACTGATCAGCGTTGGTAGAGTCCATTTCAGTGGAATCCTCCATTAGACTTTGTAATGGTTGGTAATATTTTGTGTTTGAATTCATTTTAGATTTGGTTAGGACTTTATTGTTTACATTTGAAGGTTTATCGGGTGGGGTGAGACCTTCAATCCCGGGGTCCGGTCGTAACGAAATTGTTTACGTTTAATTGAACTTAACGCGCGTGGTCCAGGGGCCATAACTTAACAGATTACACACTTGATCAAGGTATATGTATGCGGTAAGCGGTAACGAAGCAAAGAAAACAAGTTAATGGGTCACAGTACCAAATTGACCACCGAACGGTAAAGACGAATCGTGCATTGAAACAGAAAATAAAATAAAATAAAATAAAGTGAACTGAGTGCAAGTATTAAACAATACACTGTGCATAGTAATCAAAAAACAATTAGTGCCGATACGCGACGTACGAAGTGTTCCGGTTTGTGTATGTGCACAACATAATAAACCAATTCCTGATTATCTATCTGTCACTCGGGCAAAAGAAAAAAAAACAATAAAAAAAGGGAGTGCACGTGGTCCATAATATGGACGTAAAACAAATGGATGCCAAAATGGCGCCTCGGAGAAGGCAAAATTGAGACGTAAATCTAAAGGCTAAACGCCTTAGTACAAATGAAAACAAGGACACAGACACGTTGATTGTCAACAGCGACGACGAAGACAACACCCATGGTGCCCAGTACTCAGGGGCTGGAAACCAATTCCAAGAACTAGCTGTCAGCGAAACAAATGCAGACGGTAGCAATCAGATCGAGGTCCTCAACAGACTCATCCAGGAGATTAGCCATAAAAAAGAAGAACTGGATAGACAAATGGAGGAAGTTGTTAAACTAAAAAACAATCTGAACCGGAACGAGCGAATTGTGTGCAGGTGTACTGCACCGGGTTCCCTTCTCCACCCATCATAATTCCGCTGTAAATAGTGCACTGGACACAACGACAGGATAAAAGTACAAGCAGAAACTCCACAACATTCCGCTGATCGAACAACGATAGGCTACTAGAAAAACATGGTGAATATCGACTAAGGACGTCCACAAGCAGCAAAACACACAAGGCTTAATAGTTCAAACTTTTTTTTTTATTTAATTTGATTTGAGAGTACAAAATTAATGATGCACGGGCACTTAGTGTTTTCGATTCATCTAAAATGGTTTACACTTTCATTATTTTAATGTAGATTAAAGTCGAACAACACATAAAAATGACAACATTCTAATTAAAACTTAAAACTAATACCCACAAGACTCTGGCTATGTATTTGCGCGTCTCCGCTGCCGGCGGAAAGCGGGAGTGACGCGTGTGACAAGCGTGGTCAACGGATGAAATTCGACTCCACGATATTTCATCGTTTTTGGGTGAGTTTGCCCAAGAAAGAAAGACTTGGCAATGTATGTGCGCATGGTCTTTTCATGAATGAAAACGAACCTAGAACAAAGAAAGGGAATAAAGAGCATTCATGGGATACGATTTTGGTAAAGCAAATAAAACCGAAATCGTCGGATGTTAATGGGATTTTTGTTGGAACATGTGCGTCGCGGCTAAGCAAAGAGACAACGATGCGATGTGAAAATGTGCTAATTGGTGGGTGCACGAAACAAATCCCTTGCTTGGATTTGTATATGCAGGGAAATTCGTTTGCGGCAAACGGATTCTATCTTTGCATTGTTTATGCTTTGAATTCAATTGATGCCAAGAGACGCGGAATGCGTATTTGCTTTGGTTTGCACATTGTGCGAGTCAGAGAATTTTATTGCTGGGAGAAAAAGGTCGCCGGCCAATGTGTACATAGAGAAATTTATCGTACACATGGCGAAGCTGGGAATAGGCGACGCAAGGGTCATATTTTCTGATATGCGGTTGTATTATATATAACCAATGAATTTTCTTTCAGATAATTTATGGTAAGGTAATAAAGAACTCTTACAGGAATTGTATGCGAAGAGACGCAAGAAAAGGTAAGAATTTTTTTACAGGGACTTTTTAAGATTATAGATATAATCTATATAATGCGTGAAGCATTTACAGGTGTTAATGCTGTTGCATTAGCAGAAACTGATGTAGATTGGGTTGTAATAATGGGGGTTTTACGGTAAGTAGACAGTGGGATTTGGCGGAACCGCCACAAGTTTGCTGCGTTTGATAAATAAATCGGAATGATAGAAAAAAAAGCTGACGGAACTGAGCTAAATCAAAGACACAAATTGGGCTACCCAAATTATAAAGTAATTAGACGAGATCGCCAAAATTCCACTCAGGGGGCCGGGGCCGCTGTCTTAGTTAAAAATGGTCTACAACACAAAGTCGTATACAGTAGAGATGTATACAAGTTCCAGGTACTAGAAGCCTGCGTTATAGATATTCCTTTGAAAAGTCAAAAGCATCTATATGTGATCTCTGCTTATGCTCCCGAAGCTCCACAGTGTATACAGTTTATCAATGAACTTGATACCCTTTTTCGAAGTCTCAAGTTAGACTCGGAAAATATTAATTTCTTTATGGCGGGAGATCTCAATTCCAAGCACAGTGCTTGGGGTAACCTTATCACAAACACAAGAGGCAATGTGTTGCTCGACTGGTGGCAAACAAACGCTATCGAACATAAATTAGAATTGTACGCTACAAGTACGCCGTCATATCCAAGAGGAAATTCCTTCTTGGATTTACTGTTGCTGGACGAGCGAATACAACTATTAGATACGGATCTAACTACTCGAAATTGTCTTCGTACAATCGAGCACGATAGCGATCATTACGGACTTGGTGCTGTAATACATGTCGCAAACGAACATTCACTACTTGAACAGTACAAACAGATACATTCTTTTAATTTCGGAAAAGCACACTGGTCGCGCTTTGATCGGATAATAAAAAAAGAATTACGCTCCAATGGCATAGATCCATCAACTGACAGAAATCTTCATAATGACGAAATTGATCATTATCTTTCGACGATGAACAACATTGTTACTAATACAATGGATCGCTCTATCCCAAAAGTGCCTCACTCCGAGAGCCATACAAACCGGTACAGAAACGCAACGATCGACGAGCTGTATAGGCAAAAGAGTACTCTGCTCTCTAAGTTAAAACTGCTCTACAGACAGTTCAACGATCCAAATAGCCAGGAAATAAAAACAATTAAGTCACTGATTAAAAATCTTCAAAAACTTATCCGTGACAACTATAGCTCAGTAATTAACGAAGATTGGAACAAGAGAATTCAAGCCATAAAAGCTAGTGGACCGAATATGTTCCCTCAAATAAATAAAGTCTTTCGAAGGAAAGATTATAATGACATCCCGCGTCTGCGAGTTCCGCGGACTACCGAGAATTTTCAAACTCTGCTGAACGCTGGACTTACCCCGGAACACATCAACTCTAACGAAGAGTTCATAATAGTCGAGGATCCGCAAAAAAAGGCGAACTCAATTGGTGCTTGTTTCGAAGCAGTGTATAGATTGAACGAATCGGCTGATTCTACCCTTGACCTGGAAAATAGGGCTCTCCAACAACGTATTTCGCTACGCAATGAGCTTAACAATTGGCGTCTCTTAAGTCGAAGTTTCACTATCTTTAGTGAAAATAATAGAGCGGATTCCCCTCTTAGAAATCTAAACACTAGTATATTTGTACACAAGGATGAACTGACGGACATTCTTAGATCCATTAAGAACAAAAAATCTTCTGGAATAGATAGTGTTCCAAACATTGTTCTAAAACATTTACCTCTTGAAGTAGTAAAGGTTTATACTATTTTGTTCAATAACGCTCTAAACAATGCATATTATCCAATCCAATGGAAATCTGCAGTAGTCCATCCCATCCCCAAAAAGGGCAAGGACAGGAGCAATCCAGCCAATCTTCGCTCGATTAGTTTGCTTCCGAACATCAGCAAGGTATTCGAGAAAATTATAAATAAAGCATTGACTAACTGGTGTGAGGATAATGGTATTATTCCAAACAACCAGTTTGGTTTTCGACCGCAACACTACACAGTTCATGCTGCGACAAAACTTGTTTCCGACATACAGTGGAACAAGGCGAACCGACAATGCACGGAAGCCTGTTTGGTTGACTTTGAAAAGGCTTTCGACACCGTATGGTTAGAAGGGCTGGTATATAAGTTATCAAATCTAGGTATGCCCGAATATTTATTATACATTATCTACGATATGATAATGAGTAACCGATTTGTAGTGAAATGTGGAGATATAATCTCTAACAAGACTTTCCACGTCAAAAACGTTCTACAACAGGGAGCAGTGAATTCTCCCATTTTATTTAACATTTACACTAGTGATCTAGTGGATTCTCTTAACCATGCAATTGCGTTTGCCGAGGACATTGTGGTGTATAGATCTGGAGAAAAGATTGATGTCATCAACAGACTTCTGCAAAATGATTTCAACAAAATCAAACGTTTTTGCAACGACTGGAAATTAAAAATATATTTACAAATAAATATATAAAAAAATATATTTGCTTTGATAAGCATACAGCAACTGCTCTCACAGCAGCTAAAAACGCATATGCAATGACACGAAGTCTCTTCCGTAGTAGTCTGCTGGACCCCAAGTTGTCTAATACAGAAGAAATTCCAATTTTCCGAAATTAGGTTCACCAATATAAATAATATTGAGTACACGGCAATTAAAATCTTTTGCAAAAGCAACAAAGTGCTTGTACTGTCGTCCGTATACATTCACCCTTCTCGCGAGCCAAACTTCCCTGGTTCCGACATCACTGAGATAATCCAACAGTCTCTACCTGCACCTTTCATAATAGGAGGAGACTGGAATGCTCGCCATACTTCATTTAACGACACTAAGTGCAATAAATACGGTTGCCAACTTCTAGCACTCCTTCAACTCCATCCATATATATATATGCGGACTGTCCATTACAACCAACACGTATCTCCAATACTACTAAATCAACAATCGATTTTTTTTCAAAATCCGTAGACGTCTAGTCACCTAACCTCCCTACAGTATCCTTCGAATTCCCTTCCGATCATGGGTCCGTCCACACCACTGTCCAAATCCCAGCCATCGAACCATGTTACTCATTCAATCCGATCCCTAATTTCTCCAGGACAAACTGGAAAAGAGTCAATAGGGACAATGCTGCCAGTTTTACAGACTATACTTTTCCAGGGACTTCAAATCTACTCCCTGCTGAAATTGTACAAGCAGCCTTAAGAATAGAGCAAATACTAAAAAATGCTCTCTTCAGCTACACACCTACATCCATCCCTCATAATCACATAGGAAAACCTTTACCCAACATCCTTACACAATTGTTACGCGTAAAAAAACAGCTTAGACGAAAACTACATAGCAGTTACTCCCCTTTTATTAAAAATCAAATCCAACTCTTGACTATCCTGATAAATGGACAACTAAAACAATTTGCCGACCAGGCTTACACGTCTATACTTAAAAATATTAAACCCAATCGTAATTTATTCAAAAATATCAACGGACTAACGGGTCGAAAATACAAACCTCGAATCGATTATATTATCAACCCTACTAACAATCACCCAGTCCAATCAGATATTGACATAGCAAACTTTCTAGCTAATCACTTTTATAAAATCCATCAACAAAACGACTCCCTCGCACAATGACTCCATCCTTCACCCCTTTCATCGCGGAATTCAACGAAACAAACAAAGCGTCTCATCCTCTAGATAATGCGACCTTCCTAACAGCAGGCGAGTTATCTGAATTTATAACATCACGTAATAACAAGAAGTCGAGCGGCTTAGATGGAATTCCAAACCCTCTTTACAAAAGCCTTCTCCCGTCAAATCTAGTCCCTATGCTCATTCTTCTCAACCACATAATTAACGGATCACATTTCTCAGATAACTGGAAAACCACGGTTATAGTCCCTATCAGTAAGTCCAGTCCTTCCAACAACCCCAGCAACTATCGTCCGATTTCGTTATTAAACACATTAAGCAGGATATATCGAAATCTCCTTTCATTTGCTAATGACAACGCTATTATCCCAAATTCCCAGTTTGGCATTCGCTCACAACACTCCACCTGTCATGCTCTGTTAAAACTAACGCACGATGTCACAACTAATCTTCAAAACCAAAGCCCGGCAGTCTGTATCTCTCTCGACATATCTAAAGCATTCGACTGTGTTTGGATCTCAGGACTGCTTTACAAGCTGCACTACATATTTGGATTAAACACCCATACTACCAAACTTCTTACTTCCTCCCTCTCTGGTAGAAAATTTATGGTCAAAATAAATTCTTTTATCTCCCAATCGTATAATATAACCGCAGGGGTTCCGCAGGGTTGAATTCTTGGACCACTATTATACCTCCTTTATACTTCAGACATACCGCAGCCTCAATTACCCAATACCGTAATGTTGAATTACGCTGATGACACCATAGTCTACTCCAGCAGCAAGTTTGTAAAAGAGGCAAGAAGCCGCATTAATAACTTCCTCCCAAATCTATCAACATACTTCAATAAATGGAAAATTCGCCTAAATCCTGATAAAACCCAGCTTATAGTGTTTAAGGGTAAAAATGAGCACTGCACAAGCAACACAAGGCGCACCCACAACAAAATTAGACTCAAACTAAATAACACCCAGATAAAACCTTCTAAAACTTTAAAATATCTGGGAATAACCCTTTCCAATGACCTTTCATTCTCCACCCACATTAAAAATACTTTACGTATAGCCACAATACAACAGAATCTCTGTAGAAGAGTGATGTGGAAACCCAACGGTCTCTCTCACAAAGTCAAACTGCTCATCTATAAACAAATAATCAGACCTACACTGACATATGCGTGTCCACTATGGTATCATATATCACCAGCCCAAATGGAGAAGCTACGCACTTTCGAAAGCAAATGCTTCAGGCTGGTCACTGGCCTCCACCGACAACCCAACTCTTACAAGTATTACAATAACAGCTTGCTATACAATGCCGCTAATATTTACCGTCTTGATAGACGCTTCCTAGAGCTGTCTATCAAATTTATTGAAATCTCCCAAATAATCCCAACCCCATAATAACTTCACTACTACCAACTCCTCTAGATAACAGGGCTCACTATCTGAATTGTCTCCATACTAGAAGTCTCTTCACTTCTGGAAGATTGGTTAATGACTCCAACGAGGTAGTGTACCATAACAACGAGCTCGCACCCAATCAGTTCAAATACTGTAACATACAACCATTCTCCAACATTCTGCGTTTTAACGAACAACCGGAAAGTGTTACCGCACCTGAGGCCACTGTTGAACGTCCGAACGCCGTGCTTCCTCTTTCGAGGGAAGAGCGTGGACCTTTTCTTTAATAGAGGATGGTAAGACGTCTTCTGTCTGTCTTCTTTTTCGAATAAATAATAATTCGTTTTTCTTCTTCTTTGTAAATTTCTTTATTTCTTCTTTCGGTTTATTCTATTCTTATTCTATTTACAGCTCTGTTTTAAACTCTCTAATTTCAAACTTTTTAATCTATTTCACAAAACTGTGAACTCAAACTCTTTCTTCTCGACTCTCAAAACTAAACTGGATCGGAACAGATTCTAACTCAAACTGATTTTTTCTATTCGATTTTCTCTGTGACTTTTAACATGAATAAAATTTGGACGAAAATCAAAGTTACTATGTTTTGAATGAATAAAAAGGTGCAGGTTATTAAATGTGCTGTAACTGGCAATATTGTGAATGTTTATGAATGGTATGTATTAAGTGAGAATGTAATATATGTTAAGTGAAGTTTTTAAGGATGTGTAGGGAGATTCAGTTTTAAATTTAATAAAGGGTAGTATTCTGGAATACAACACCACTAACTGACCGTATCCCACGCCAACCTACTTCCTTAACCATCAATCCCTATATTCCCCAATTCACATTACATATTTAACTTATTATAAAATAAATTAGGTTAAGTTAGAATAAATTAGAGTTAAGTATTAGATTAGATTAAATTAAAAAATAAAAATCCTGGTTTTCTGACTTTTTCCAGGAAAACTGTTAATATTAAAACTATAGGTTTTACTCGAATAGTTATTCACACATTCAGTTATGTTTGAAAAATGTGTAATGTATGCATGTAAACAGTTGTATCACTAGAATTATAAGTTAGCTGTAGTACTTAATGTAAACATTGATTATTGGTCAAATAAATACAGTAGAGTAACTTCGGGTATTGTGATATGGTTGGGAAATGTGATATACTATCATATTTTCCGAAATAATCAATTCTCGACAAGAATTTTCTTGTCAACATGACGGCAACGGAAAAGAACACGTGCTGCAGTTTTAGGCGCGCTCGCGCTCATTGCGTTGTATGTCAGTGCATTGAAATTGTTTAAGGTGTACAGTCGACAGTTTTTTTTGTGTGCGCTTTATGTTATATTTCAGCAAAAATTGGAGCAAAATTAAAAACTGAAGTAATACATTTTGTTTGTGTGTGAATAGAGCTGATAATATATTGGGTGAGTTTTTAATTCAGTGAAGTGCATTTTTAAAAAAATCTCTATATAAAAAAAATCTGTATATCCGCCAATTTTAATAAGGGGGGTTACAGAGATTTTTTTATTTTGTTGTAAATAGCTGCAGATTGGCTTACGCTGCAGGGTTCTGAAAACGAAATATAATTCGCAATGTATCAAAGAGCTATAATGAATAGTGCGGCAAAAGCTATGTAATAAAAATTACGAATAATTGTTAGAAAACAAATACCTATATCACATTACCCGAAGTTACTCTATGTTAAAAAAAAAAAAACCGAGGTTGAAAATAATTTCATACTCAGCATTCATCCGACCAATATTGGTGTATGGCTGCCCGGTATGGTACAACATATCTCCATTTTACATGGAGAAGTTTCAGGTGTTCGAGAGGCAGTGTTTGCGTTCCTCCCTCGGAATGTATAGAACCCCAGAGTCACAGTATAAGGAATACTATCCCAATAAATTCCTGTATGACAAATCAGGACTAAACAGAATAGATAACTTCATTATCAAGACTATTCGTGGTCACACAACAAGGGCAATGTGCAGTGAAAATGATCTCATTTCGGGAGCATTCTATCCCAATGATATGTATATGGAGAGTACTCCCCAGAATGGTTTCATTCCCCCAGAAGCGTTCCCTTTCTTGGATAAAAAAGGACTTATCCAAGATAAACGTGGAGTCCCTATTATTTACCACGCTTTTTGTAGTGCCAGGGATAAACGATAACGATATCTCTAATTTTCCAGATCGCCTGCGTTTTAGAATGGTGATCGGTGAAAGAGATAAATCAATAAAAGATCGATCCCATCCCAACTGGTGGTGGATCAGTGATGAAGAAAGGACTACACGTCCACAAACATAGTATGCCTCTCAGGCGCACCACTTTCTTTCCCCCTATCCCCAATTACCAATTATTTTTATTTTATCTCTTAATTTTGTTTTTAATTTAATTTAAATTTTTTATTTTTATTTGTATTCCTTGTTTATGTTTGTCCGTTTTGTTTCCTTTTTTATTTTTATTTTGCTTGTCAACCCCCTATATACGTAATTAAAAAAAAGAAATTATAAATAATACATGATGTAGAAAAAAATAGAATACATTTAAAAAAGAAAACATCAATTATTGTGACATGTTTATAAAAACAGTTGTTGTACGCCGAAAGGCATATGAAATATGATAATGTATAATTTAGAGGGCTTGCGAAGAGCCAGTAAGTTAATGTAAGAATGATATTTGTAAAATAGATGTTAACATTTAGTCTTAAGTGAAATATGTAATTTAATTGTTAAATAAATGTGGATATAAAACAAACAAACGAGTTAATGGGTAGTGACGATTGTTGTGAATATAACGGTTGATGTAATTAAGAAAATAGCATGAGCAAAACTGAGAGACAAGTTGTCGGCTTGAAAGTCAGTCAGGTACTGAGCTTTCTTTATTTTGAATGAATAAAATAATTTGTTGAAAATTATATTTGTCGTATTATTTTTCACAATTGTATGTTTTAACGGTTTTAAAAAAGGATTTGTGTACACAGAATTTTATAGTCCCTGATGTTGCGTATAACATTTTCACCCATGTTATGTTTTTGTTGTAATACACTTAATGTGTTAATGGATAAGGGAGAGTACTGGATAAGTCCCGGATTTTGTGAACATCGTACCAATAGAGTGCAGTCAATTTTCGAATAAACAGCGACAATTGCGCTTTTAAATTGGGCAGATTTTATAAAATGTAAAAACTCAGGAAGTTATTGATCCACTCTCTACCTATAGTTTAGTGTTTCTTTTCACTCGATACAGATTAATGACTTTATACTAGTAATATTGTAATTGCCTTTGTTTGTAGATTATTTCAAAATTTTTCTTAAAAAGTTTTGTGATTGAACGTTTTGTTGGCTGTAATATCATGAGCACGAATTTTCGTCAACAGATGTAGGTATTTCTTGTGAGATTTTGTGTATAATGAGTTGAAAGAGTATTTTTAAGGTAGCTGGCAGAATTCTGATTAATTTTTGTAGCATGTCACCATTCATTTAACATAGAAAAAATTGTCGTTTTGTCACAAACACCTTGACGGCTTTTTAATCGTATAAGAGAAACTCTCACTTCGTACTTATAAAAAATCTGTTTTCGCTCTGACTTAAATTTGGCGCTCATCCCACAAGTTAGTAACTCCGTTACCCTTTATGCTTGAATACCGACAATTTATCCTACTTACCATATGTTTGAACTGCAACAATAAACATTGTACCTCAAAGAAAGACAAGCTCAACCGAACACAAAGAGGGCCAACCCCTTGTTGGCTGTTTAGGTTTTTTGTTATTCTCCGATGTTGAACAGACGATATCCTTATCGAAAAGACCAAAGAAAGCTCGGTCACCACTGTAATGCGTGCGCCTGAGGGCTGCCTGCCATATTGATTGAAGACCAGAATTCTTGAATCAACTCCAAGGGTAATGGAATCTATTTTCCATTCAAATGACCATTTATTTACCTTTTCTTCCGTGGCCTTTTCCCTCCCTTACCGGGGGTAAAATGGAGTACTGGGGATGACATATGAACCGGCATCGCTTAGAGAAGAGACCTTGGGGTAAGAGTGTTAAATGGAAATAGAAATAAATAAAAAAGAACGAGATTAAGATTATCGAAAGTAGCTCTTAAGAACTGTTTAGGGAGTTTTGTGATGTAGTACGAAAATGCAAAGGAGATTACTTGAGATGCTTATCAAAAGGGCGAAGGATTGTCATAGGGGTAGATGGTGAGGAGTAGACGGAAACTTCATTTATTACAGAATCCCACTTAAGATGCCATTTACCTGAAAGCGTTCCAGATACTTAAAATGAAAATCAAATTTAGAAAAAGGACTCAGAAGGACTCAATGCTGGTAAATAGAGACAACAAGAAAACAGTCTACGTGTAAGCAGGAAACTAGAATGATGCACGTTTCGTTTGAATTATCCTACAGAACTTGGAGTCAACAGTTAATCGTTTTAAACGATGGTGAATGGCTGAACGTTTTGCTGCCATTGGGCAACCAGATGATTTGATTTGATTGGGTGGCGGCGCAAGGTGCTTTGATGTGATTTCATCAAGTGGAATCCTCTTTCTTTATAGAAATCTATTTGACCAACAACACGGGATAAATTTCGCAGATGGACTGATGTTGTGTTAAGTTGATTTCTTCAGAAGAAAAAAGTTGAAGCTTTAAAGGGAATTGCCGTAATGCGGTTAATGGCTTTGTGATCAAGTATTGCGTACAATCGTGTATCGATTTGGTAGGTGATGTTTGAATCCACTTGCTCATAAAAGAAATTCTAGATTACTTCAAAACACATTGATCCATTTCAAGTTAGGTATGTATGTGTTGTTGAAAGATGAATTGAAAATTGATGGAATCTATGGGATCGATTTCAGAGGGCACAAATGTACCGAATTCCTTGGAAGGATGTTACGAAACTCCAAGAAATCATCGTCGTCACAATATCTGCAAAAGTGGCTGAAACAGGTTGTTATGATTTTTGGCAGACAACCCATAAATCTTTCCTAGCAGACAATAAAGATATGTTTAAGAATGTCTAAGAACGAAGTTCGTGCTCTGGTTTGTGACAAAATGCCTGGAAAAAGGCAAGACTTGAAAGTGGAAGGAACCCAAACCATTTTTCCGTGGTTTAACGTTTGGCGAAATCTAATGCTACTGCACCTACAGCCCTTTATTTTAAAGAAGCGTTCCTTACCGCTGATGAGGGAAACGCGTTTGGTGTAGCTGAAATATCCAACCTTGACCAGAGGAGCAGAGGCCGAGTTAAACGAGACAACGACAAGTATCTCCTTCTCTGGCTTTCGGGTGTCCTGCCATATCCAAAATCACTTACATCCATACATGAGAACGTTGAACACGGTCTCGGGATATCTGAAATAAGCGGGGGGTCTCTATAGATAGTTTCTACAGATTTAGATCATGTGTTCTCTAACTACTTCAATGATGAATGAGATGGAGGGCGTGAAATCATATAAGACCGGTCTAGGTTGGGGTGTTAATCTAGACCTTTGAGAAATGTTATAAGAAAGTGTGCTTTCTTCAGTTTGGTACTGCAAGAGGTACTATGGCGGCCGGATTCGAAAAGATCGAATGAGATAGGGGAAATGGAAGTACTTTCATATAAGTGCGAATTGGGATAGTGGCGACCGATTGGCTTCCTAGAGAATTTGATGAATCTTCTGAGGAGTTTCCTTGCGAAAATTGAAAGTTTTTTCAAATGGACCGAAGATATACAACATCGCATAGAACAAGCGTACGATATTCTCGATCGGATTATTTGCTTACAACAGACAGGTTTAATTTTTGTGTCAACCTTGTTACATCACTTCAAAATGTTGTGCAGTTGCTTAGACCCCGAGAGATGTGGATCATGTGGCGTTTCTAACAGATACACACACAATACACAAGCAAATAGTGGAGAACACCGAACGAAAATCGAATAAGAAAATGCATCAGAGCCGCATACCATACCGATAACATAACAAATCGACATCAGTTGAGTGTACGTGAGTTTAGAAATCGTGAATTTAGAAACACGCGGCCAGTAGCCTGATGTGTTAAGCACTGGTTCAATTTTTGGTGATTCTAACTGTCATAGCATCAGTTCGAATCACACGTTCTTCACTATCTTAGAAAACGCTATAATTGGTGGCCCCGACGTGATCTGTGTATGCACACACACACACTTTCCCAAAGTAAACAGAACTTTACCACTATGGGGAGCGAGATCGCGATCCCGCACGGACGAGTGTTCTACCTCGTCCCCACCAATTCTTATTGTCTGCCGTAGACCGAAAGAAAAACAGCAAAATGTCACCAAGGGGAAAACAGCGCACCGAGAGGGAAACACAAAGCGAAACTCCGCGACATCAACACAGGAAAGAATAACACACTGATTCAGTTTATTATTAATTTAGTGGTTAAAACACTGTCATTTGGTTTGGATGTATTCAAGTGAAATTGATATTAAATTGATTTTTTTATAACTTTTATAAATACATTAACTTTGGTTTGGATGTATTCAACTGAAATTGATTTTTTTATAACTTTTATAAATATATTAACTGACGAAACACTTTCCTCGACACGACTTCGCTATTGGGACGCTTCTCCACCGGGCGACGGAGAGCGGGAGTGACATGACCACGACCTGTTCTGTCGGTGGATGTAAAAGGACTCCACGATATTCAATCGTTGTCCAAGGGAAATTTGGCTGCATTCACTTTTACGGTGGTGATAAGCGGATCTCATAGAGGAGATCGTCATTGTACACATGTATATGTGTACGCCGGTTCTTTTCATGGGTCGAGGCCATGATACGAATCTGAAATAAAGAAATGGCATAAGTGCATTCACGAAATACGATTTCGGTAAAGCAAATAAAACCGAAATCGTCGGATGCTAATGGGATCTTTGTTGGAACATGTGCGTCGCGGCTAAACACAGAGACGACGATACGATGTGGAAATGTGCTAATTGGTTTTAGCCAGGTTACTGGGAAATGATGTTTATGGCATCGCTAGTAAGGGTAGGTATTGAATTATTTCCGTATCGCCAGAATGCCTGATGAAGGACAGTGGTCTTTTGTTTACTCATGGTGTGAGTTAGGGAAATAGGCCTCAGCGTCGATTGCGCTAATTGAATGCAGCTGCCGGTATATTATTGCTGGGAGGAAAAGGTCGTCAATGTGTACGTTAAGAGATTTATCATATACATGGCGAAGCTGAAAAATAGACAGCACAATGTTTATGGCCTCTGGTGAAGGTTAAATTATATGTAATTCAAATCCTTTTGTTTAAAGGAATTCGTCTAGGGATATTTGCTTGACACTGAAGGCGCCGAATTAATTTGAGATTCCTGATAAGGTAAGAAAGAAATCTTACAGGAATTGTATGCGAAGGGATGCATGAAAAGGCAAGTTTTCTTTACAGGGACTTTAAGATTATAGATTTGATCTAATTAATGCGTGAAGCATTTTCAGGTGCTTAATACGATTGCATTACCAACACTTATGCGTCTTGGGATGAGGTAATGGGGGTTTTTAGGTGAGGGTACCGTGGGGTTTGGCGGCACCGCCACCCCACTACGATCACGACTTCCGCATAGAGCGCCGGCACACTCGCCTGCTCCGACGTTCTCTCGTTTGCTCCGTCGTTCGCACATGAATTTGATAGGAACAAAGTTACTGAGGAGGGAGTAGTGTGGCGTTTCTGACACACACACACAATATACAAGCAAATAGTGAAGAACACCGAACGATAATCGAATAAGAAAATGCATCAGAGCCGTATACCGTGGCCATAACATAACAAATCCACATCAGTTGAGTGTACTTGAGTTTAGAAATCGAATTCGTACACGCGGCCAGTAGCCCGAAGTGTTAAGCAGTGGTTCAATTTTTGGTGATTCTAACTGTCATAGCGCCATTTCGAATCACACGTTCTTCACTATCATAGTAAACGCTATAATCATATGTGTGATGAAATTTATTTTTGGGGTATAAACAACAGCCATGAAAAGATTATCTAGCTCGAAACTTGTTGCTAAGCAAAAAAGTAAAATTACCGTTTATATTTGATTCACCCTCGTAAATATAGAAAAAACGAGGAATATTCCAGATCAGAGTAGCTGCTTATAGCAGAGAAGTCTAACTTTGGTGTAAACCTTGTTGTTCCACTTCAAAACGTTGTGCTTTTGCTTACACCGACCGAGGGATGTGGGTCACATGTGGGATGAAATTTATTTTTGGGATATCTGGTAAATAGCCCTAAGATACTTCATTTTGTCTAACCTAACGTTGGTCAAACTATCAGGGTAGCGGACCACGAATTTGAAATAGTGCAATCCTTTAACCACTTTGGGTTAATAGTATCAGCCGATAACAATATGGAAGAAGAAATACACGGACGGCTGATTAAATCCAACAAAGTTTACTATGGTCTATCAAGGCTCTTTAAATCCCCAAATTTATCCAGAACATCCAAGGTACTACTGTACAAAACCATAGTCCTATCAGTACTCGTGTATGGATCCGAGACCTGGGTGCTCAATTAAAGGCACTCTGAACTCTTAGACGTGTTCGAGAGGAAGGTCTTAAGGAGAACAGTTGGCCCCTTATGTGAGGGAGGATGATTCCGGAAACGCTACAACCATGAGTTGTAGGCGATCTACCTTGAAGCTAATGTTGTAAGAAAAGTTAAGCTCCGTAGACCCCGGTGGGCGCGACACCTAGCTCGAATGAGCGAATAGGAGCTTGCCCGGAAAGTCCTTTGTGGCCGGAAGTATGGGAGGCGACACCCCAGCTGACCCTGTCTGCGATGGAGGGATGGCGTAGACCAGGACGCCCAGAGCCTGGGAGTACCAAAATGGATGACTTCGGCTCGAAACCGGGACCGGTGGAGAGACTTGTTAAATAAGGCCAAGACAGGATCCCGGTTGTAGTGCCGATGATGATGATTTCCTGCTGTCTGATCATAGCACCTCCTGTTTGTATTCGAATATTCTGTAAATATCGAGAAGTAGGTTGGAAGTATTTACTCCTAGAGTTATGACTGCTTTGTTGAATTGTGTCGAATACCCCATCGACTGTAATACTGATACAGTTCGTCCAGGTGACGGTTGAGATGATTTGTTGCGAGCTTAGAGCTTATAGATACCGTGAACTCGTCCCTCCATGGGGCAGGGAATATCTGATGTGTAGATATTGAAGAGGATGGAACATAAAATAGACCCCTGTGGTACGGCTGGGGCGAAGCCTATAGCTTAATGAGGTAGTATTTTATCGGGCGGGCTTTGGGACCCCACCTACCACTCAGTAATTGTGCTGAACTGCACAATAGCAAGAGTCATCAATTGAACCTAGATTTGCACGATATAACGCCAGACACAACCTCCTTATCAACTCAGCCATTGAGACGGCATGACCGCTAGAGTAAGAAACTAAGTTGTTCCTGTGAGGATGTCTGAAGTTAAAATCGTCGCCATTATTGAAGGGCGCACTCGCATGCCCTGAAGACCTGATTAACTTTGCGATATCTTCGGGAATAATGGTGCTACTATTGGTCTCATTGGCGTGGAATACGTAATGTATAGTCACTTTACCATTATAAGCCAGATGCAATTCAACCCCCGAGACATCCATAGACTCGAAATTTGGGAGGTCAATAAGTTTGTGGCCTCCTCAGTTGATGGTCAGTCAGAGTTTGACCGCTTCGAATCAAGGAGAAGTTTGGGAATATGGGACGCTGACATGGATGCAAGCTAGTTTCGGTTACAAGAACAGCGTCTGCCCGGTTATCCTTTATGAAGTCAAGGATTATCAAATGCTTCGATAGCGAAAGGGAGATTGACATTTATAAGGATAACTTCAATTTCGAAGCATATGCCTTAGTTACGCCGCGAACACGAGTGCACACCGCGCCGGCTATCAGTTTATCATCATCATCATCATCGGCACTACAACCTAGAACCGGCCTTGGCCTTATTTAGCAAGTCCTGAGGCTTGTTAAATTTTCCATAATGATTTGTTTTTTTCCGGGCAAGGTCATTAGTCTTGCGCCAGAGGCTCCCCGACGAGGAATCGAACCCCGGTCTCCCGCGTGACAGGCGGGTATACTAACCAGTATACTATTGAGGAGCTATCAGTTTATCATATCGGGGTCAAATATTTTCCATTAGGCGGGAGAGACAGTAGTTTCTCGACCATCCAGGATTGCCCCTTTGGAGACTTTTGTATCGCCGCTTGGGTTCGTGGTGTTGTTGTGGCTTGTATAGGGTGGTCCATACATTTTTTCACATTTGAAACATGAATAGAAATAAAACTACAAATGTTATTTTGTTGATCATTTATTTAACGTGATAAACGTTTATTGAAATTTATTTTAAAAAAATGACATCCTCGAGATGTGCCCCGTCTCGTCGTTGGCACTTCTGCAGTCGACTAAGCAAATTTCGGAAAACTCTGATTTTGGATCGTTCCTTACAGAAATTTCAACCTCCCTAATCTTCTCATCGCTTCTTTTTGAACCTGGCTGCCCTGTTTGTTTAATATTCTTTGTCGATCCCGTTTGTTCGAAATTCTTGAACCAAGCTTTGATTAAATTAACACTTAGACACTCACTTACATGGCGTAATCCGTATTCAATTCTAAATAGGCATCGTACAGTAACATAGGAATCGTTGTTTTTGTAAAATTGTTTTACACAAAAAGCACACTGTTTTTCCGTGAAGCGCCCCATCGTGACTAAATTGCATGAATCGACGCACAATTCGCCGCCACTAGCGCCCAGCCCCCCCCCCCCCCCCCCCCTGGCGGTTTTCAAGAAATCAAGTGATGACATTTGGAAAAATGTATGGCCCACCCGATATAACGGATCGCTTTGGGATTCGAATATGTTTTTACGTGAGAGATGTTGAGCGACTTTTCACATTCTTTGTTTGCATCCATTTAAGATTATCCCAAAATATGTATCTATTTTGGATAAAGCTTTGTATTGCCTGTTTGCCGATTAAATCTTGGATATTTATTTAGCTCGAGTCTCCTTGAATCGTTCGATTTTCGTTGTGCCAAATTCCAATATCGTGGGATTTGGTATAACGGATGCAGTTGCTGTGGTTACAGTTTCGGGAGACGTGCCCGAAGCATTGGCAATGTGTGCATTAAGGTTTCATTCACTGTTTTGAAATACATCAAAGACAACTTGGTGATGCAAGATTGAAGGGGACTTTGTCCGTATTATGGAATATATGTCAATCCAATATGTCCAGCTTACTGCATTTTTCCAGTAGGATTTTCACAAACTATTGTGGGGAACAGCATTTTATGACATCAGTGAATTTGATGTTAGGAAATGTTAACTCAAGAACAATGGTGATATAGTTTTTCTGTTAGTAAGCAGCGACTCTTTTCAATAGGATCATCCTTGATTTTTCTTGGGCCGGAGTGAATGTTTAATAATTCACGTTCTGGATTTTGAGATTATCGCTAGTAGCTATCTAGCTCCCGATGGATCTCTCAATCCTAGGTTACGATTTTGTTCAGGGATTGACTCAAGGTCTTTGCCTTAAAGTTTTGGAGATCTTTGGTTGTTTCATATTACTGACGAACTCCTTCAGGTTGAGGTCTCGTGTAAAGACTTCAGGTTGCTGGTTTTTTTAAAGCAAGTAGATCGGCGGCGATCACTGTTTATGCGGCCATTGGATTTGTAGTAGTCTTTGGCTTTGGGATAGTGGATGGTGCTGCCTTCACTGGGCAGGATTTTGCGGAAGATATGGCGTTTCGTGTAGTGGGGCGTACCGCGAGGTTGGCTACATTTTCATTAAGGGGAGATATACAATTATATCGACTAAAAAATTTGTTTGCCTTAAAAGCGACGAAATTTCCCGTTTAAAAGACGGCCGTGAAACTTGCAAATGGGAGGGGGGGGGGGGGGGGGTGACACAGGACAAAAAGCTTTCAATCCGGCGAAGGCCAGGCCGATCCGTGTTGCTGTTTAATCCAAGTTGACATGCAGTCCCCACGTGACACCCATGGATAGCTACTTTGGCACCCACCATGTAGCGAACCAATGAATGCAGCGACATCCCGAGAAAGGTCGGCGCAAGGCTAATAACCTTGCCCGTAAAAACGAATTATTATGGACAATTTAACAAGTCTCGGATATAGACCGGTTAGCTATGGAGAGACTTGCTAAATAAGGCCAAGACCGGATCCCGGTTGTAGTGCCGATGGTGATAATGATGATCATGATGATGATGATGATGATGATGCTGACGGTGAAATTTGCAAAACGAAATTCGACCTCCTTCTATGTTTTTCCGACGATTTTCGAAAGTGTATATAAGTACAATTTTTCGATAGTCCAAACTTTAAACGAGTTTTTCTCGAAACAACCTTTTTCAAATTTACGACCACGATTACTTAAAAACTACTCGATTGGGTTGGGTGAATCTTTGAGGATCATCATCATCATCGGCACTACAACCGGGAACTGGTCTTGGCGTTATTTAGCAAGTCCTGAGGCTTGTTACATTTTCCATAATAATTCTTTTTTTTTTCGATCAAGGTCATTAGTCTTGCGCCAGAGGCTATCCGACAGGGAATCGAACCCCGCTCTCCCGCGTGACAGGCGGGTAGACTAACCACTATACTATCCATGAGGCCGAATCTTTGAGGATATCTTCTTTATATTATTAGCTTTTCTGTAAACCTAAATGTTTTTGAATTTTTCGTTGCAAAATTAAATTGTTATTGCATATATATATATATATATATATATATATATATATATATATATATATTGTTGTAGATTCGCAAATGAATGTGCTGGAGGAATCTACTACGTTCATAATCTGCCTGTTATATGGCAACTGCCACCCGCCAGCTGACTAAGCGTCATAGGAGAAGGGGACGCCACCTAAGCGCAACCGGAATTAAACGAGCCAAACGGCCGCTTGAGGCAGTCTTCATCGATCCTTCATAGCGCGCACACCGACACAGTACCGACGTAATGAAGCAAAAGTCACAAGCACCCGATTTAAGAAAATAAAGTTAATATCACGAATATATATGTATAAACAATAAAAAATAAATAAATGAGTAAAAAAAAAAAATAGAACATCTTTAGGTATATTGCGTTAGCAAAGTTGTAAAAGAGGAAGACCTCTTATATATGGATTATACTTTAAACAAAATTATGTCATTGTACGCCGAAAGGCATAAAGAAATACTAGATATAGTATAATTTAGAATCATTGCAAAGAGTCAGTAAGTTAACAGGACACAATAGTTGTAAAATAGGACATGCTTCCTACATTAAAAAAAAATTGTAAAAATTCATTCTGAAAAAAATAGATGTTAACTTTAAAACAAAAAAAAAAATTGAAGTCGCTGTTGAGGTTTGCCAGTTCCAGTTCGGTCAGTATCTTTAGATCACGAGTCTCCTACCTTGTATTGTAAAGGGATGGGGGTGATGTAGCTTTTTATACTGCAATCTCTTTCTCGAGAGCAGTAATCCTGGTTATCTGCGGTGTCGATTTTGCTAATTAATCTCTTTAGAAGAGCTATCAGACCATGATCTGGTTGATGGCCCAGGTCCGAGAACGAGCAAAACTCCATTGGGAAATAGGTAGTACCTCAGACACAAATTGACGATAACAAGTATATATAAGCAATGAATCAACCGGTAGAGACAGAAAGTTAAAGATATACCTTCACAAAGATTACAACAAACAAAACAGGTGAAAGACAAAGAGAAAAAAGGAACAAACAAAGAAGAAGAGCAAATTAAGAATTCCTTTAAAACCGCAATAACTGCAGAAACATAAAAGGACGAAGAAATTGGAAGTCACCATATGAATGATATTAAAATTAAAATAAAATGTAATAAATGAAGTGTAGAAATTTAGGGCTGTAAAAGAATGATAAATTAAATTAAATAAATTATAAAATATTAAGATTTCACCACCTTCCGGACCTGATGCTGTATTTCAAAGTTGTTATAGCCTTGATTATAGGTACACTTCACAATCACTGAGTTTTTTTTTCACTGATTGTTGTCGATTCATTCATTTCAGAGCAGGGAACTCAACTTCCTCTCTCACGGTGATGAGACGATTCGGAAAGCCAACTCTGCCCTCGGATTTGTTAAACGATGATCTAAGGAATTCTCCAACACCTATGTAACTTGATTTATTTACCTTACCTTCGTCCGTCCACTGTCAGAATATGTTAGCCAGGTATGGTCCTCCATAAAACCCATATCCGTAGAATCGAAAATATTCAACATCGTTTCCTTCGGTGTACTCTTCGAGGGCTAGAATGGGAAAATCCCTTAATCTTCCCCCCGTAAATTAACCATCTCAAATTAATCAACTTCAGAACCCTTGAGGAGCGCAGGGTCCTGACTGACATAATGTTCGTTCATCGGATCCTCTCCGGCGGGGTCGACTGCGCCTACCTCCTTAACTTAATTCCTCTCAAGATAAAACCTCGAAATACGCGTAATCCCCACCTTCTCTACATTCCCTCTCACCACACCTCTTATGGTCTCAACGAACCCTTTGGCGGATGTTCAGAAATGTCAACTCCAAATCCACTTTATTTAATTTCGATTCCTCTACCCATACCCTCAAGCACCGCCTCCTAAACTATTCTTACCACCAATCTTAAGTGGCGCTTCTAGACTTTACCATAACCTGCCCCTACCCCCCGCCCACCCCCCCCCCCCCCCCCCCCTCCCCCGTCAACTTAATCTGTCCTAGTTACCTTATGTTAAGCTTAGTTAAGTTAGTTCTTACGCTCTTTACTTTATAAGTTATATATACTTTAGTTGTAGATACTTACGTTGCTTGAATTAAGTCAATAAGTGGCGTGGCAGCCCCAATAAACTAAGCTTAAACTTCAATGCACGAATGTGACCGATGTCTTCGAATTCACGGACACGTCGCCCTTTTGTACCTCCATCGAGATTTGTCTAAATGAATATAAGGCTTTTAATAGGGACATAACAATTTGTTTTGAACATAACAATCGGAGAACAATCGATTAAAATTTAATTTAATAGGTATGATTTTATTTCGGGCTCCCCGATGGTATAGTGGGTAGTATCCCCGCCTGTCACGCGGGGGATCGGGGTTCGATTCCCCGTCGGGGAGCCTCTGGCGTAAGACTAATGACCTTGCCCGGAAAAAACAAATCATTACGGAAAATTTAATAAGCCTCAGGACTTGCTAAATAATGCCAAGACCGGTTCCTGGTTGTAGAGCCGATGACGATGATGATGATTCTATTTCTGTAATAGATAAGTGCACACCTCTTTAACATCAACAACTCTTTTCAGCATTAAACATCAACACATCTTGAATGCCTGAAGTCCACCGGTCAACACCCACAGAATGTAAACAAAAACCGACGTCATCGAGAATTCTAGAAAGCTGACGTGACTGTTTTGCTGTTTTCTCTCACTTTTGTAGTTTATTCATAAATGTTCGGAACCTGTGGAGAACTACGAGTGCGCCGATCAGAGAGAAAAAGAGAGCACTCTGAAATTTTAGCAGGATGTCATATAATTGGATGAAAATTAAATTTAAAAGCGACTTAATTTGAATCCGCCACATAATCTCCACGAATTTTGAACCAATGTATTTGGATATCGCTTTTCTTTATCCTCTCCCCTTGTTTCGCCGGCTCATTGTTTTGACAAATAAGGATAACCCATTAAAACCGCTAAAAACTATACGTATCAGCTTTTGCCGCGGCCTGTAAATACGAGTAATAATCTTCAAGTTCTTATCTTGTAAAAGTTCAAAAGACGTTCTTGTAATTTTTTACATTTATTTCGAACCACCGTTTTTTAAAACAAAAAAAAATACTTTTACTCCCTTCCATGGATCAAGCGTGGGGAGTTTTACATCAACTTCCGTTTCCACTTGAGTTTTTAGATCCTTATTACTAAGTTTACACATAACTAACAAACAATCGCTTTACACAGCTCGAACGGCTTCTACATCTACTTTTACACTTTTGTTATTGTTTTGCTAGTAAATTCGATAAATAACGCTTTTGTTTTTTTTTTATTTTTTATTTTTTTTTATAATCAATATTTTTGTTTTTGTTTTAGTTTGCTTCTGCTAACTTTTTCTAGTATACATATTTTTTGGTAAAAATGGACTTTTACTTATAGTGACTTCTTACTTTGTAAAAACTTGGGTGATATGACTTAAGTGTGGAATGTAAGAGTACGGCTACGACAACGACTAAGGATAATTGTTCATCCGCTCACCGGAGGGTGACTCGCGGAAGGACTGATAAGTTCAGCTTTGTACATAAATGGGCCTTGAGATTGTGGGCCTCTTTTTAATTTATAGATACACTCAAACCTGCATACGGTTATTCATTTCCATGCAACCGTTCGCCTCGCAAGACAACGAGACATTTTGGAAAATTTTGGACGGTGACTATTCGAAGAAACCGTCGGATGATCTCATGAAATCTGCCGCAACAGGATTCGATGAAGGATACCATCCACCCAGTGGTTGTCAATCATGTTTAAGAATCGCTAGAGGTTGATAATGTGGCGATAGGCTGCTGATAGAACTGGTGTCTATTCCGTTTGTTGACGCCCTCGGTACTGATGGAAGACTATAGACTGCGTGACTAGTGACTGGAGTACCGGTTGGGCTGTCCATGTCCAATGCGGGATTAATGCGCTTCTCTTTTTGTCGCCGGTTACAGAACCATACTCGAACTACTTCCTTTTCCATGCAGAGTGATTCGGCTAGGCTTGATATTTCCTCACTCGTCGGCTTGCAATTTATCATGAAGGCTTTCTCTAGTGCTCCGCGAACGTTGGTTTCAATAGAGGTCCGCTTTTTGCGACGTCGACCCATATTTTCGGGGGTCGTAATGGGGTTCTGTAGAGCACTCAATGCGAAGATCCTGTGAATGAAAAGACTCGTTATGTGTGGCATGTGGGATTACAAAATAAGCAACTTACCCCCCTGGTTTTGAAATGCTATTATCCGCATCTTCTAACCATTTCTGCAGGAGAGGCTTGAGTTTGCACATGTTTTTGAAGCTGAGGTTCAGCGCCTCAAACCTTGATATAGTGGTTTGCGAGAAGTCGTTGCCATATAGCTTTCCCATGGCCAAGCCGACGTCTCCTTGTGTGAACCCAAGCTTGATGCGGCGCTGCTTAAATGTCTTTGCGAACTGTTCTAACTCCTCCAGATCCGTCGTTTCTTCGGGGGATTGATCCAGCAGCCGTGGGGTATTAATACTCACCGGCAGGGACGCCGACGGTCCCAAGTGCTTGGAACCTTGTGAATTGTAGTTAGCCATACCAGGTGTGGTAGGAGTGAGTAGACCTGAAGTCATGCTCATGCCCGTGGAATTTGGGGGGGTAGTGTGGTTGGGGTTTTGAGTTTTTGTCATCGGCGTAGTGACATGTAGACGATTAACAGGACTTAAAGAAGGACTTCGCAGTGGGGAACCCGTCGTTGGTGCTCCTGGATAGTAAGAAGTTTTACCTTGAGGAGTGGAATGTAGCTGATGCAGGGATTGCTGAAGCTGACTTTGGCCATGAAAATGCTGCTGTTGATTTTGCTGAGTTTGATGTAACTGTTGTTGCTGTTGCCCCTGCTGTTGCTGCCTTTGAAGAGCATGGAATTGCTGCTGTGCTGCCTGTGCCATTGCTTGTAGTGAGTTTTGCAGTAAGAACTGTGATGCTGCAGGACTACTAAGGCCACCATCAGGGGCTACATTACGCATCATCTCCATGTAGTTTTGAAGTTGTACTTGCAGCGCCTGTTGGATATCCTGTGGGCTTATAGCCCCTAAACTAAATTGATTTTGCAGCAATAATGGTCCCAATGGGTTTTGAAGGGCAGCTAAAGTGGCATGAATGCTATTCTGGGTACCGTTGGGGGTTTGACAAGATGACGCATCTTGTAAAAGTATTGGCGGCGGGACTGTTGTCTTCAGCGGTGTAGTGGCACGTTGAACTGATGGTGATCTTTGATTAGGTGAAGACAATTGCGTTGATGGCGACCTACGAACGGAGGGTGACCGTTTTGGTGTTAAAAGACGCTTCGATGGCGTTGAACACCGCGACTGTGCTAAGTTGAGTACGCCATCAACTAATGTGTCTCTTTTACTTAAATTTTGTGGGGATGGGGATCGGTCCCTGTCACTCAGGTCATCACAACTATCAACGCAGCCTAGAATAACAAAGAAAATGGAGAAGAAAAAAGAATGAGTATAAATACAAATCGTTTAGAAATGGAACAAGGAACAATATTTTGATTTTTAATTTTCCAACCCACTTGGCAGGTTGTCGTCCAACGGTATACCCTTGTGTGTAGTGCCCTGATATGTGTTTTCCTTCCTTGCCAATGCCCGAGATAATGAAATTTTCCCTTCAACCCCATACAATAATTTGATTTTGGTCAGAAAATTGAATGCTTCTGTCGCTGACGCTCTACTTGTTGTTGTAACTTATACATAAACATTTTCTTAACCAAGGAATGCCAATAAGGGAAGTCATCGATGGATTCGAAGGAATGAAAGCAACCGAGGACGAGGTAAAAATAAACCAAGAAGAAACCATCATTGGTCCTTTGAGTAACAGATGAACGCAAATTTTATTCAATCTTCCAACTGAGTGAATATTTCGAGGTTCCTTTTTGAGGGCTTATCAGCATTCGAGCATACGCGGAGTTCTGACAAAATGTTAAAGGATTTTCGATGTGACCACTGAAGTTGGTAGTCAAGTTGAGTGGGTAGTTCACTTGATAGTCGATTTCTGATGGAGAAAGAAGGTCATCGACTGGACAAGGGGATATGATTGCTAGATATAAAAATTTAGGAAGCCTTTCTGTTGCGATTGATAAGATGTTATGGACAGAACATAGGTAGACGGGAGAGTCGATTAGACGCTAGTTTATGGTGCCGTAAGTGGTTTTCAAGTGAAAATTGAATGTAGTACTAATCATAGTAGGGGTGGATGTAAATTGTAGATGTTGGAAAGAGTCGATGTACTGAAATTGTTGGTACGATGCTAGCTGAGGAGAGGATAGCTTAGAAGCCGTATAAGTTAACTGATATAGATTTGTAATTATTTTGGAAATACGTTTTTTTTTCTAAGCGTTTTTTCTAAGCGTTTTATAACTTCATCTGTAAGTTTTCTGTCATATGAATGTTCAGTGATAGTATAGAGAACGACATATTATATAAGCCAAGCTGCCAAATTGTGAGATGCACTTGAATATCCGATTTATTGTACTGGTACTAATGCCTAAAAACATCAATTTACAGTATTAGTACCAGCATATATTAATTATTTCTCACCTAGGCATCGGAATTCTTTTCTGTAAAGATTTGTAGTTTAATTGTCTTCGTGGTTTTATTCTTCATGGTCAAGGAATTATTCCAGATGTAGATAACACACCATTCAATTAGTACCGAGAAGAATCCATAGATGGCGCCCTCCATGAAAAATCCAAGTGATTTTTAAGAAGTACCAATCTTCAAACTATAACGTGTCAAAATTTCATGAGAGTGGGATCAAGATGCACCGTGTTATAGTGCTACTTTTACGAT
The DNA here is from genome assembly GCA_963931805.1 of Microdon myrmicae. Lineage (NCBI taxonomy): Eukaryota > Metazoa > Arthropoda > Insecta > Diptera > Syrphidae > Microdon > Microdon myrmicae. Next base: position 178,825,643 of record OZ007497.1, on the reverse strand, counting down.
TTTGAAATTCATGGAAGGAACCGAGCGTGTTGATAAAACATTGCTTTTACTACAAAAAAACACCTTTGTATCTCACCAATGGCTTGAAACGTGTTATCTGGCTCTATTTCGTCGAAATTAGCCATTGAAATCTGTTGTCTGGACTCTACTTCGTCGAAACTAACGATTTGTCGATAGTATGCTTGGAATGGGTTGTGAAATAGTGAACAAAGTGATTTGGACCTACACTATGAAAAGGTTAGAACCTAAGAACCTTTGCATCCGACCACCATTTGATTTTGCTGAGGGAGAGTCTGAATTAATTTCACGAGCACGTTTCTATTTTGAGTATTCGCTGCTCCATCTGAAGATTGCTACGTTAATGATCTGGTACGCGGATAAGATGATTTCCTCTTTTGGTACAGTGTTCTTCACGGTGGTTGCGTGTTCGTGTGTGTCCGTTGAAATCACGCGATGCCACTTTCAAATGCCATACGATATCTGGTAGTATGGATGTAGTAGTGTGTTCAAGGATCAAGGGTAGTGGAAATCATCGCATTCATTTTCAGCGAAAATTTGATCAAATTGGACTATAAAGATAGGAGATCCTGAAATTTCAGTATATTTGGGAACTATGGAATGGCTAGTAAGGGGACGAACTTTGACAGCAGACGGGTATAGGTTAATGCCAAAAGAGGGGTGGTAGAAGAGGCCCTTCATAGCATTCGCGAGATTGTTTCGATGCAGTCATACGAGATAGGATGCTAGCAATTAGAAGAGACGAGGATTCTGCAAGTTACGGGGGTTGGTATGAAATCGGATGGAAGGCAGCAGTCTTTTTTCAGGCAGTTGATCGAACTTGAGAGAAGACGGTAGATAAGAAGATTGTCGGATGAATTCTACGCCTTTCAATTGTGTTAAGGTTAATTAGTTTGAGACGGCTTGTATATGAAGGCAGGATCAGAGGGTTTGCCCAATTCAATTCTCGGGGGGCAAAACGTAAAAAGTGAGGTTGCAAGCTGTCGATTCTGCGAATGCGGGATATATGATAAGGAAACCAGACCTGACCAGTATGGTCTAGAAGAGGGCGGACAAAGCTTATGTAGAGCGATCGGGTAACGTAACAATTAAACAATTCTTTCGACCATCGTTTCACAAAATTGGGGTAAAAAAAAAAGAAAGAAGAAAAACAAGTAGTCCGTAATATTGACGAAGAACAAACTGATTTTAAAATGGTGCTACGGAGAAGGCAATATCCACAGCCGAGTCCCCAAGCAGCTAAGCACCGCAAATCCGACAAAATCAATGACACGAGCACTAAGAGTAATAACAGTGACGACGAAGACAACGCTAATGATATTCTGTATTCAGGAGGTGGAAACTAATTCAATGAATTGGCCATCAGTGAAACAATAGCATACGCCGAGAACCAGGCCGAGATCTTGAATAAATTCATTGCCGAGATCGACATAATAAAAACAAGAACTAGAGAAGCAAATGGAGGACGTTCTTGAATTAAAAGTTGAGCCAGAACGAGCGGCAACAGAAAAGACAACAACGGTAGTGGCAAGAAAAAGGCAAAAGGGAAGCACCAATCCTCGAAGAACGATAAAACGGGACAAGTAAAAGGCAGGAGCCTCATCAACACTAGGAACCGCGTCAACACCAAACGGTCAGCAAAAAGGATAAAGTACCGCCTTTTGTTATCAGCTATCAAGTTGGCAACTAAGTCATTGCTGATTTCACACATAGATGTCCTTGACCATATTTTTTAATGGCTTCTGCCAATGACATCTTTTTTTCCTTTAACATTTGTTAACTGTCAGTGTTACTTTGCTTTAGAAGCAAATTGTGCGTATTTTTGTGAAAAAAATAAAATAAAATTTTAGTTTGACTTCAGTTTTAATATAGAGTGCGAAAACGAGCATTTTCGTCGTATTTTACTTTTTTGTTTCCGTAAAGGAAAGAGCGCAGCGCAAGCTACTAAAAAGTTATGTGATCTGTATGGTGAAGAAGCCATAAAAGAAAGACAGTGCCGGAATTGGTTTGACAGATTTCGTTCCGCAGATTTTTCACTGAAAGATGAACAACAATCAGGTCGACCAGGTGAGCTTGATGATCAAATTAAAACTATAATCGAGTCGGATCGCTATGTAACTGTACAAGAGATACAAAAAAAAGTGTCACATACAGCGTTGAGAAACAATTAAAACGCATGCAACCCATTAAAAAGCTTGATGTTTGGGTACCACATCATTTAAAAGAAATTCATTTAACGAAGCGCATCAGCGTTTGCGATTTGCATTTTAGACGCAATGATTCCGACACTTTTTTGAAACGAATCATCACTGGCGTGAGAAAAATGGGTTGTTTACAGTTACGTCAATCGAAACAATCTTGGTCCAAGTTTGATGAAACAGCTCAATCGACCTCGAAAGGTGATATCCACCAAAAGAAGATTTTGATCTCAATGTGTCCATTTTGAGTTGCTTCCAAGGAATCTAACGATCAATTTGGATGTGTACTGTCAATAACTAGGCAGATTAAATACAACAATCAACGAAAATCGGCCAGAGCTGCTACAATCGAAAATGTATCATTTTTCACCAGGACAACGCTACGCTACATACATCTTTGGTCACTCGCCATCAATTTTTGGAGCTTGGTTGGGAATTGTTGTAACATCCACCTTATAGCCCTGACCTTGCTCCATCGGATTGTCATTTATTTGGATCTTTGCAAAACTCTTCAGATGGTAAAACTTTCAATGATGACGCTGTAAAATCGCATTTGATTCAGTTTTTTGCCAATAAAGATTAAAAGTTCTACGAACGTGGACTTATGAAGTTGCCAGAAAGATGGCAAGAGGTCATCGAACAAAATGGAAAATATATCGTTGATTACAGTTTATTCGTTGTAATCTAAAAAAGGGTGTTTTATTTATCTAAAAAAATCGGCAATTACTTAGTTGCCAACTTTATACATGCAGGCTAAGGAGCTCATAAAATTGGGTGACTTAACACGCAAAGATTTTAAAACAAGACGGCTAAATAAAGGAAAAAGAGTATAACGTGCGATGATTTAGAAGGTTATTGCAAAATTAAATCTGCGGGAAATCCGGCCTGATCTCTCAAATGTATACTAACAAAGAAATCGACCTGAAATTTATATACAAGCTAATGAAACATTGTACTATAGAATACAAGCAAAAAATTAGACCTGCTGGCGCCATCTGTCGGCCGAGCCATGACTTAAATCTTCAAACGCGATTATCTAAAAATCATGTTTGTCAAATTGGATTGGAAGATAACTCTCTCAATTTTTATCCAATTAAGTTCGAATTTTAACTATAGCGTCTTGATAAGATTCCGCGGAGAATACGAGGGTTGCCTCTTATGTTTCGGGATTTGGCAACCCTAGTGTTGCAATCCGGCAATTGACAGCTCTGTCGTAAAGTTGGACATTTTTGAGGTTATACGCACTCAGAACGTTTTGACATACGAGCGCTATTTGTGTTGTTTACAGTAACTTAAAAGATTCATCTCGGCCCAAAAATGGAATTAAATCGTCAACATTTTCGTGCCATTATTTTTTACAACTTTCGGCGTGGATTAACTCAGCAATAGTGCATGGATGAACTTAATTCAATTTTTGGCGATGAAGCTCCATCAAGGACCAGTGTTTATCGATGGTATGGTGAATTCAATCGCGGTCGTAGTTCACTCCAAGATGAATTTCGTGAAGGTCGTCCAAAATCAGTTGTTGTTCCGAAAACCATTGATGCTGTGCGCGAACTGATATTGGAAGATCGTCATGTGACCTATCGTGAGATTGAGACAACCTTAGGCGTTAGTGGGACCAGCATACATTCAATATTGCATAAACATTTGACTGTCAAAAAATTTTGTTCGCGTTGGATCCCACACAATTTGTCAATCGCCCAGAAAAAGGCTCGTGTCAATCGGCCGAAAGAAATGCTCAAAAAATACGGCCGCGGTGCTTCGAAACACGTCTATGACATCGTGACAGGTGATGAATCGTGGATTTACGCGTATGAGCCCGAAAGTAAACAGCAGTCGACTGTCTGGGTGTTTCAAGATGAGCCAAATCCAACAAAAGTTGTTCGGGCACGAAGCACTTCCAAGCAAATGGTCGCCTGTTTGTTCGGAAAAACTGGACATGTCGCAACCGCACCACTAGAACAACGCAGAACAGTCAATTCTGAGTGGTACACAACCATTTGTTTGCCAGTTGTCTTCCAAGAAATCAGGAAAACCAACCGCCGAAGGCGGATCACGCTCCACCACGACAATGCGAGCTCTCACACATCGGCTGCGACAACTGCATTTTTGAACACCCAAAACATCGATTTGATGGGTCATCCGCCGTATAGTCCTGACTTGGCACCGAATGACTTCTTTTTATTCCCGTACGTAAAAAACAAACTGAGAGGTCAACGTTTTTCGACACCTGAAGAAGGGGTTGCTGCATTCAGAATGCATGTGTTGGAGATACCTCAATCAGAGTGGCAAAAGTGCTTCGACAATTGGTTCAAACGCATGCAAAAGTGTATAGATCTTCATGGGGAATATTTTGAAAAACAATAAAGTGATTTTCGATGATCAATATTTGTTTTTGTTCTCTAATCCCGAAATATAAAAGGCAACCCTCGTATCGTACGGACTTTGCCAAATATTTAAAAGTTATTAACAAAAAAATGTCTTTTTTTAATCATCATCATCATCGGCATTACAACCGTGATCCGGTCTTGGCCTCATTTAACAAGTGTGAGGCTTGTTAAATTTTCCATAAGAATTCGTTTTTCCGGGCAAGGTTATTAGCGTTGCGCCATTTTTTTTTATCAAGACCTTGCAATTTTTCAAAAATCAGTATTTTCAAAATTCCGTACGGCATTCTCTAAACATTTTCATGTAGTTTAAGAAGATTTTTTTTTGCAGGATCAAAACTTTTCAAGTTATTTGGAAAGAGCAACTCTTTACAGACATGTGTTTTTGACAACGGCCGTGTGCCGCCAATTTTTTTTTTAAATTACACCTTATAATATATACATAAACACGTGGTAAGCTTCGTTTTATTAATTAAATATATATATATATATATATATACATATATATATATATATATATATATATATATATATATATATATATAACAAAAAAACAAAAAAAAAATGTACGCCGAAAGGCATAAATAAAAATCAATTTATACTGTATAATTTAGAGGGCTCGCATAGAGCCAGTAAATTAATTTAAGGACTGTAATTATATAACAGAGTTTAACATTTACCCTCAATATTATACATAATATTGGCTCCTCGATAGTATAGTGGTTAGTATACCCGCCTGTAACGCGGGAGACCGGGGTTCGATTCCCCGTCGGGCAGCCTCTGGCGCAAGACTAATGACGTTGCCCGAAAAAACAAATCATTATGGAAAATTTAACAAGCCCCAGGACTTGCTAAATAAGGCCAAGACCGGTTCCCGGTTGTAGTGCCGATGATGATGAAGATGATTATACATAATATTAAGTGTACAACTTTGCTTCCGCCGTTTTGCAATAGATGGCTGTAGTGGTAAGTGGTAGTTGAAATAAATAGATCATAGATGTCATACAACAAGCTTAGGTATTTGTAAACATAACGCCATCGAAATATTAGTCGATTTGTGTCTGCATCATAAAGTTATTCTCGATTAAACATGTCAGCTTACGAGCCAAATTCTCGTCATTTGCGGGAGGTTTTAATTTTCTGCTTTAATATGAAGAAATCTGCGGCTGAGGCTCATCGAATGCTCTCAAATGGTGAGGCCGCTATTAGTGAAAGAACGCGCCAAGAGCGGTTTCAACGCTTCAAGAACGGCGATTTTAACGTCGAAGACCAGCATGGCGGTGGAAGAGAGAAAGTTTTCGAAGATGCAGAATTGGAGGCATTACTTGATCAAGACTCGTGTCAAACGCAACAAGAATTGGCAGGATCATTGGGAGTGACGCAACAAGCCATTTCAAAACGCCTGAAAGTCATGGGAGTGATACAGAAACAAGGAAATTGGGTGCCGTACGAGTTGAAGCCGAGAGATGTTGAACGGCGTTTGTGTGTTTGTGAACAGCCGCTTGCAAGGCAAAGGCGGAGGGGATTTCTGCATCGCATTGTGACTGGGGACGGAAAATGGGTTCATTACGATAATCCCAAGCGCAGAAAATCATGGGGATATCCCGGCCATGCTTCCATGTCGACGGCCAAACCGAATATCCACGGTTCCAAGGTCATGCTCAGTATTTTGTGGGACCGGCTCGGCGCGGTGTATTATGAGTTGTTAAAACCGACTGAAACAATCACAGGCGATCGTTATCGAACGCAATTAATGCGTTTGAGGCGAGCATTGAAAGACAAACGGCCGCAATACAACGAGAGACATGATAAAGTGATTTTACAGCAGGACAATGCTCGACCCCATGTTGCGAAAGTGGTCAAGACATACTTGGAAACTTTGAAATGGGAAGTCCTACCCCACCCGCCGTATCCTCCCGACGTTGCTCCGTCGGACTATCACTTGTTTCGATCAATGGCACATGGCCTGGCTGACCAGCACTTCCGGTCTTATGAAGAAGTAAAAAATTGGATCGATTCGTGGATCGATTCAAAAGAAGACCAGTTTTTTCAACGCGGGATTCGTATGGTGCCCGAAAGATGGGAGAAAGTGGTGGCCAGCGATGGACAATACTTTGAATCATAAATGTATAACCAGTTTTTTACAATAAAGCCTCGAATTTCGGGAAAAAACGGCGGAAGCAAAGTTGTACACCTAATATGTAAAGAGAATTTGGAAAATAAATGTGGTTTAAAAACTAAAAAAAAAAAGGCAACTGGGCCGGACGGAATACCGGGAATAGTCCGCATTTAGCGCGAGTGCGAGGTTACCGACTCTTAGCCGACGATAGGCGAGTTCGAATCAGCTTACGGGAGAAATCGGGCCGATTACCTTCCTACAGTCCATTTCACGTAGAATAGTACGCGGGCGAAACCTCACAACCCGCATCGAAAACTGTGCCGGCGCGATCACAGGCGGCTCCAAAATACCGGCATCGAGGTTTGAATTCCCGCAAAATAAGTTTGCGATCACAATTAGCTTTATCTTTTGAATTTGTGTCTAACGTCCCGCTGCCCGTCACTAATGGAGGAAAAGAGGTGGAAACGAAGTTAGTGCTAACAGCCCATCGCATTGACCACAAGGGACGCGACCCAGTTGGGTACTCAATGAGTTATTGGTCATTCTGTCGTTGCAACCCTTCTTCGCGGTATCAATCGACTGGTTGCACGCGTTTCTGATTCTAACAAATTTTGTTCTGTTAACTTCGGTGTGATTGGAGCACCATTGCTTAAAAGCTCTAATTTTTGCCGCTGTAATCTGCTCGCATTTTTTTATATAACCAAGGGTTAGCAGATGAATTTCTTTAGATGGAGTGCGGAATGTAGATTTCCATTCCGAGAAGAGTAATCTCTGTGACCGACTCCGGGCACGCGTTAATATCGGAGTCTCCAATTAGAGTTTAGTTTGAAAGTTTTATAATTGTAACAAGATTTATAAAAAAGATTGGGAATGAGATCTATGACAAAACACATGGATCTAGAGATTGTCGCGAGGTGTTGTAATTGCCAGCGGGCGAAGCACTTAACTGTATCAAATATGTGGTAATGGTAAAATGAGAAACTTTTTTTCTTATATAGCATAACCTAAGTAAGGCATAAGAAAGAAACAATTGTAGCAGCTCATTTAAATTCAAAAGGGAGAATAACATTAAGAGAGGACAGCCGGTTACGTTATAAGTGGACAGTTGTGAAGAAGTAATCAAAGCTGGTAGAGTGAATAAAAAGTGTAACATTAAAATGAGTGGTTGTTGTTATTTTACCTTCATATGTGTATACAATTGTTTGCCAAAAAAAAAAAAAAATCTCAGTTAGCTTGCTTGTGAAAGGCAAATAAGTTGATATAAGAAGAAAAATTGTGAGTTAGGATTTAGAATTCGGCCTTAGATTGGTAAAACGTTGAAAACGTATTTCAAATAAAATAATTTTAAAACGAATCCGTAACAAGCCTTTTAGAATTTAATAACTATTAGCGTGATGTCGTTACGCTAATTTTGACTCAGCTCTTGAACTTTGAAATTAATATAAACATGAACAACATCTCTGTGAGGACGAATCAGCCAGGAGCTTAGATTATCCAGCGTACGGAATGAAAGATTCAAACATTTTGTCAAATAACATCTTCCTCTTGTAATGTAAAATTATGCTCCTAGCATTACATTAAATCATCAATTTGCAGAATTTGCCTTTTTAGAGTAACCGAAAGATTCAGTTGTCGGTACCAACTAATTGTCAGCGAAACAAAATAACTTCATAAAAACAAAGAAAATAGAGCAAGAAAAATTAAGCTGATAATCTAATAAAACTTTTTTCAACTTCTGCTATGTGTGTATTAAAATGTTGTATAAGTAAAATAAAATTCAATTTCTTTAAATAAACAAAAGAAAGATTTTTGGCAATCTTTATGAGCCGTGTGGCGGTTTCCGGTTGTGGTCGGCCAACAGAATTAATGAGTCACATGTTTTTATTTGAGCTACTTGTTTTTTCGCACAAAACTTTCGGGACATTTATTTGTATTAATGAATTGGGCGACCTCAAACCGTACACAGTGAAGGGCCGAAGCCAACTGTGTTTTGTTCTTCTGCCAATCTGAACAAAACCGTCCCGCCAGAATTTCTCGGAAATTCTAGACGCTTGGAGTGGGTTCGCTGTTCCTTTCCCGTTCTCGCTGTCTTTGTTCGGGAAGTGTGTTTCGCAATTTTGAGGTGGTGTACAATTTCGGTATAGCATTATGTGTTTTATTGGAGGGTTGATTTAAAGCCACCCGAGAGGTATTACTGTGGATTCAAACCTGTGTTTTTTGTTTTTTTTTTTGTTTGTTTTATATCCACATTTATTTAACAATTCAATTACATATTTTACTTAAGACTAAATGTTAACTTCAATTTTACAAATATCATTCTTACATTAACTTACTGGCTCTTCGCAAGCACTCTAAATTATATATTATTATTTTTCTTATGCCTTTCGGCGTATAATAACTGTTTTTATAACATGTCACAATAATTGATTTGTTTTCTTTTTAAAATTTATTCTATTTTTTCTATATCATGTATTATTTATAATTTTTTTTTGTATCATATATGTGTATAGGGATCCTCGATAGTATAGTGGTTAGTATACCCGCCTGTCATGCGGGAGACCGGGATTCGATTCCCCGCCGGGGAGCCTCTGGCGCAAGACTAATGACCTTGCCCGAAAAAAAAAAACAAATCATTATGGAAAATTTAACAAGCCTCAGGACTTGGTAAATAAGGCCAAGACCGGTTCCCGGTTGTAGTGCCGATAATTATGATGATATGTGTATAGGGGGTTGACAAGTAAAATAAAAAATAAAAAAACGAAACAAAACGGATAAACATAAACAAATAAAATAAAAAAATAAAAAATTAAAATTAAATTAAAAACAAAAATAAAAAAATAAATAAAAATAATTGGGAATTGGGGATAAGGGGAAGGAAAGCGGTGCACCTGAGAGGCATACTATGTTTGGGGACGTGTAGTCCTTTCTTCATCACTGATCCACCACCAGTTGGGATGAGATCGATCATTTATTGATTTATCTCTTTCACCGATCACCATACTAAAGCGCAGGTGATCTGGAAAATTAGAGATATCGTTATTGTGGATAATTCGTTCTAAAAAGGATAGTCTCTGTTTTTTTGGAAATTTATTTTTCATTTCCAGTCGTCGCAAAAACGTTTGATTTTGTTGAAATCATTTTGCAGAAGTCTGTTGATGACATCAATCTTTTCTCCAGATCTATACACCACAACGTCGTCGGCGTACGCAATTGCATGGTTGAGAGAACCTACTGGATCATTAGTGTAAATGTTAAATAAAATGGGGGAAATTACTGCTCCCTGTTGTAGGCCATTTTTGATGTGGAAAGTCTTGTTAGAGATTATATCTCCACATTTCACCACAAATGGTTTACCCATTATCATATCGTAGATAATGTATAATAAATATTCGGGCATACCTAGATTTGATAACTTATATACCAGCCCTTCTAACCATACGGTGTCAAAAGCCTTTTCAAAGTCAACCCAACAGGCCTCCGTGCATTGTCGGTTCGCCTTGTTCCACTGTATGTCGGAAACAAGTTTTGTCGCAGCATGAACTGTGTAGTGTTGGGGTCGAAAACCAAACTGGTTGTTTGGAATAATACCATTATCCTCACACCAGTTAGTCAATGCTTTATTTATAATTTTCTCGAATACCTTGCTGATGTTCCGAAGCAAACTAATCGAGCGAAGATTGGCTGGATTGCTCCTGTCCTTGCCCTTTTTGGGGAAGGGATGGACTACTGTAGATTTCCATTGGATTGGACAATATGCATTATTTAGAGAGTTATTGAACATAATACTGGAAACCTTCACTACTTCAAGAGGTAAATGCTTTAGAACAATGTTTAGAATACTATCTATTCCAGAAGAGTTTTTGTTCTTAATGGATCTAAGAATGTCCGTCAGTTCATCCTTGTGTACAAATATGTAGTGTTTAGATTTCTAAGTGGGGAATCCGCTCTATTATTTTCACTCGACTTAAGAGACGCCAATTGTTAAGTTCATTGCGTAGCGAAATATGTTTTTGGAGAGCCCTATTTTCCAGGTTAAGGTTAGAATGACCCGATTCGTTCCATCTATACACTGCTTCGAAACAAGCACCAATTGAGTTCGCCTTTTTTTGCGGATCCTCGGCTATTATGAACTCTTCGTTAGAGTTTGACAATTCGCGGGAGTCCGCGGAACTCGCAGACATGGGATGTCATTATAATCTTTCCTTCGAGAGACTTTATTTATTTGAGGAAACATATTCGGTCCACTAGCTTTAATGCCTTGAATTCTCTTGTTCCAGTTTTCATTAATTACTGATCTATAGTTGTCATGGATCAGTTTTTGAAGATTTTTAATCAGTGACTTAATTGTTTTTATTTCCTGGCTATTTGGATCGCTGAACTGTCTGTAGAGCAGTTTTAACTGAGAGAGCAGAATAATCGTTTGCCTATACAGCTCATCGATCGTTGCGCTTCTGTATCGGTTTGTACGGCTCTCCATGTGAGACACTTTTGGGATAGAACGATTCATTGTATTAGTAACAATGTTGTTCATCGTCGAAAGATAATGATCAATTTCGTCATTATGAAGATTACTGCCAGTTGGTGGATCTATGCCATTGGAGCGTAATTCTTTTTTTATTATCCGATTAAAGCGCGACCAGTGTGCTTTTCCGAAATTAAAAGAATGTATCTGCTTATGCTGCTCAAGCAGTGAGTGTTCGTTGGGGACATGTATTACAGCACCAAGTCCATAATGATCGCTATTGTACTCGATTGTACCAAGACAATTTCGAGTAGTTAGATCCGTATCTAATAATTGTATTCGCTCGTCCAGCAACAGTAAATCCAAGAAGGAATTTCCTCTTGGATATGACGGGGTACTTGTAGCGTACAATTCTAGTTTATGTTCGATAGCGTTTGTTTACCACCAGTCGAACAACACATTGCCTCTTGTGTTTGTGATAAGGTTACCCCAAGCACTGTGCTTGGAATTGAGATCTCCCGCCATAAAGAAATAATTATTTTCCGAGTCCAACTTGAGACCTCGAAAAAGGGTATCAAGTTCATTGATAAACTGTATACACTGTAGAGCTTCGGGAGCATAAGCAGAAATCACATGTTTTTGACTTTTCAAAAGAATACCTTTGTACCTGGAACTTGTATAGATCTCTACTGTAGACGACTTTGTGTTGTAGACCATTTTAACTAAGGCAGCGTCCCCGCCCCTCTGAGTGGAATTTGGAGTATCTCGTCTAATTACTTTATAATTTGGCTAGCCCAATTTGTGCCTTTGATTTATGATGCGGTCGGACTTCTATATTCTCTCCCAACTTATTGTTTGGTGATTAATGTATTTAATATATCTATGGTAAGTCCATCAATTTTACTATTGGGGCTTAGCGACACAATGAATAAAGGCAACTTACGGCTGCGATCTCTAGAATTTGCTGTAGAAAATGGTTTCACACCTGTAAATTTCAAAGTATCGTTTTCGAAGCTTTTATTTAGTTCTTTTCCTTCAAACCTGTGTTCTGCCTACATGAAAACATAAATACCTCGAAAAAACTAAAAGTGTAAACTTGATTTCTAAGGAGTACCACGAAAATATCAGCGACTCTTCGGGTTATGGAAGAACGTGGGCAGCCAGTCGTTTTTTTTACCCGATAAGACGTCTCACGAAATTATCAGCCACTATCCGGGTTATAAAAAAACATGGACAGTCAATCGTTGTTTGCCGAATGACACAAGCTTTGCCTAATAAGATGTCTTTTTAAAACATGGTATTTCTTTTTCCCATTCTCTCGGACACTATTTTAAGATTTAAGATTATAAAAGAACGCTTTTTCTGCGCACTTACGAAAAAAAACGTAGAGCCCGGAATAACATTTTCTCTGAGAATTCCAATCACCACAAAATTGTTTACATAAAGAGAGTTTCGACTAAAAATACAATAAATTAAATCATGTAGTCCATATTTGATGACTTTTATGACGCTACTAAAGACTAATCATTGGTAAGATAAATCGAAACTTCATTCGTCGGACTCCACTTTCGATGTCTCAAGTCACAACTTTTTCGTGCCTCTTAAGTCGACTGTTGTGAATTGTCTAGCATCTGCTGCACATTTAATTCATTTCATTTCATATGTCATCGGAGCAAATTTTGATTGATTATCCTGGCAAAAGTACCGTAATACCCGCCCCGTTCGAATCAAATCATTTTCCATTAATGAAGATAACAAATGGCGTCAAATGAAATGCGTCCACGCTTCTGCGGGATTTTGTGCGACTAGCTAAGTGACGTAAAATATAGAGGGAAAGCCTCTATAAAGGACATAATTATCCATCAAAATTATTGCGCATTTCGTTTTCAATTAAAGTCATAAATTGCAAAAATAAGGGTTATATTCAGCCAGTCCTTTCCTACCGACCACCCGCTCATAACCCTAGGCCATGGGGTTTGGTGACTTAAAGTGATTGATGCGCTGCCTGAGCCTCTTTCGGTCAACACCCCGACCTCAGGATTTGAGGTGAAATTATAAAATAAGGATTTTCCACAATCTAAAGTCCGATTAGAGCACTTGAAAGGGATTTCGAAGCACACTGTTAGTTGTGTTCCTGACACGGAGTTGTTTTTTACTTTTTTTGTTGTTGTTGAAAATTCAATTCAACTCGTTTGTGTGTTGTCCATTGAAATTGAAACTGAACAATGGCATGAAGTAAATTAAGGACATCTGCTTTCAGGGTATATTCACCCTTTTTCTCGTATTATCCACGAGTGCTTGCAACAAATCACTGGCAATCTGATGGACGGCATTGACGTTATCTCTGCGGTGCCATCAAGGATACATGTTTTACAGTGTGTTTTTTTGAGTTGCTCGCGTCTGTGTGCAAGGACACGCGTGATTCAGCAAGAACAGGATTACGATGCACAATTCGCATAACTCATTAATTTGGTTTGGTGATTATTGCACAGCCATTTGCAACCCCGGTTGGAATTTCCATTCCTCCCTTTCCTAACATTCAAATGGGGTAGTAAATGCAAAAAGGATATCGTCTTTAAAAAAGCAAAAGGAACGGATATTTATTTGGCATTCCCCTGTATTGTTTGTAATTTTTAATAGGGGTGAACTTTGATTGGCTTGCGTTTGATGTCAACGTGATTCAAACAGAACGTAATGCATGTCCAAGGGTTGACTGGGGTGCAGTTGAATTTTAAACGGCAGTTATTTTTTTTTTCATCGTTCAATTTATGTACATAATCAGGACATCAGGGAATAGTTGCTTTAGTTTTTATTTTACACACAATACACAAATTGGTTAAAATTTCACCCCCTGGGGTTGCATTTGGTTGTAGCTATTCTTCGTTGACGTGCCGGTACCAGTGCTGAAGATTTTGCTTATAAAATGGAGAACTGTTTTGACTTGAAAATCCCTTTCAACTAGATCCCATTCAATAGTGTTCTGTTTAATGCCATAATTCTGAGAGCAATGCGTTTCCAGAAGTTCTAAATGAAACATACAAGGGTTGAGTTAGTATAAAGGTGGCTAATTGAGGATTTAATCGGAAAAAAGGCCTTTGGCATATTTAAGAAAAAATGAAGGTAACGAAATCTATTAGATATTGGTTATCCAATTTAATTGTCTTACGGAAACATAAACAACACCTGAATATCCAAAGCTGGAATTAAATTCCCATATTTGGTCGGGAGCATCAAAAATGTACTGAGTGGGATTTAAAACCAAGCAATGTTAGTGTTACATATCTATTTCCATCATTAGAACCGGTATATATGGTTCGTATACTGCCTGACGTCAATTTACTACAAATATCATTTGAACGAAAATGGAAGTTGCTCTTTCCCATGTATTGGCTTGTGAAAGTTATCAATCAGAGAGTGCATTCCGGATCACACGCTGACAAACATATGAAATCGTTCTTCAGTCGAACAGCACAATCGGTGAACATTCTGTCTGATCTGTGATTGCAATCTTCAAGCATTTGGATATTCTTCAATATCACCTTTCCTTATTCGCTACCTTTTCTTCCAAGCTATACGTTTACCTTTAAATGCACTAAAAATTGTGTTTAAAAAAAGTTTCGACAAAATGGTATTTCTGGGGAAGAACAATCAAGTCAATGTCAAACCCACACACTATGAACAACAGTACAGGTATAACACCACAACAAGTGGGTAAGCTGCGTAGCGAGTTCAGTTCCTTACAATAACATAACCTACGGCCAGAGCTATCATTCTTATGAATGTGGGCGAGCTTGGGAGTCAGACACAATCTTCCGAGTACTGTTATTAAATGTCCAATTTCATTAAATTAATTATTTCTCTTGAAAGTGTAAGGTTTTCTCCAATGGCCAATACTGCAGTGATATATACGACAGGTCTCCATACACTCTCTGTGGCACCCCCACTTGAATATCCCTCAGGCAGGATCTTTGGTTGTGAACTAAAATTTTGATACATACGCTTCTAGGATTTTCGAATACATGACAGGCAGAAGCATTCTAAATTTATGGATCAGTTAGATTTTACCAAACGCTTGCGCAACATTCAAGAATACTGCTGAACAGACTTTCTGGTTTTCTAATGACTTTTCCATTGCCCCTGTGATCCTGTGGGAGCCCCATATAATGTGTTTTTCTTTTAAGATTTGGTTTATTCTTCTCAGTAGAAGTTTTTTCCAACCATTTCGACATAACATGTTTGGTGTGTGGCTGTCCAGGTTAAGAATCATAATGCCTTCAGACGCTTATTGCAGTTGTGGTACATATTGCTTTTTTTTTTATTTCTTTCAGGAAAGGGGAATCTATGGCACTGAGTCAACGCCCTGGGATGCTATTTTTTCTCGACCGAGTTCATCAGCCAAGCTCTGAAAAATGGTCAAGGTTTTCTTCCAATCATTTCATGAAGCCTATAGCTTAATGGGCTGGTATTTCCCCAGGGGGCTGGGCTTTGGGACCAGTCATAGTACCAGAACAGTCACCATTCGAAAATTGTGCCGAACTGCACAATAGCAAGAGTCGCCGATTGAACCTACGTTTGCACAATCAAACGCAAGACACAACCTCTTTACCAACTCAGCCATTGAGGCAGCTTTGTAGTCTGAAAGAACCCTCTTTCTTCTATCGGAGTGACAAATTATATTTGCAGTATTTCTCGCTCATAGTCATTAAACAATGACTCTATAGCGGTTTCCAACTTGGGGTGAGATATTTTTTGTAGATGTTCTAAGGCTTTTGTAGGTTTTGTCTGCTGTTTCTAACCCAGATGTTCTCTGTTCTCTTTGTTGGAAGTGTTCGTGTGAACGGCCTTTCCAAATTGTTAGTGGTTTTCCGGAGTGAATATTCTGTACTAGAGATATTTGTAAGCTCTAGTAGGAATTCCCCTGGAAGAGAGTGGAGTTAAGAGGACGGGAAGTGTTACTTTAGTCGATAACCTTCAATGTCAAAAAGGGAACGCCTAAAAATGAATCATCAAAAAAAGTGTGTCGAGTCGTGTGGGTTTTCCGTTTACGCGTTCAAAAGAGTTAAAAGGAGGTATTCGATTAATATTCCTTTTCGGGATTAAGTACAATAGAAGGATTGACCATGAAAATAAAGGTTATAGCTCGAAAAAGTAAAGCGACTTTTCTCATACAGCTTTAGACGTTAAACATTTATCAGAAAACCACAAAAGAATCATTTCTGCTATCTTATCATGTGCACCAGAAAAATAGAAGCATTCGTTGCTTAGATATAAACCCGACGATAGCACGAACAGTCATCATCATCAGTACATGTGTACAATTTTGCTTCTAAAATTTAGTGATATATGCGTTACGCGAGCAACGTCATTCAATAAAATATTTTGTTTTGCGCGGGTTAACATCTACCAACACTTTTGAAAAGTAACGTACGGCACATACCAGTGTTACGATGAGTAAAAGAACGTACGTTCAATGGCACAAGTCATTTCAAAAGTGCAGGGAATCATGTGTATTGGAAGGATGTCCCGGGAAATTCGTCACCGCGCTTACCAAGAAATAATCAACAAAGGCTCTGCGATGATACGCACTGACCTGAGTGTTATCCTTGGAAAAGTAGATGTAATCATTTTTTTCCAGCTGCCAAACGAGTATTATTCTTTGAAGAGGAAATGCCTAAAAAAGGGGTGACTGATAAGCAAACAAAGGGTTTACCCTTTCGACACGAATCTAGGTGCCAAAAGGACAACACAGTTCTACCAGCTAGTCGTACCTTAAATAAGGTGCAGCGGTACCATTCCACAATAGAAAGGGAGTTACTGGCCTTTGTATGGGCGGTAAAAACTTCAGGCGTCAAATCCAGAGCAGGACATATACGGCATATACTGACCCTAAACCCTTAAAAGGAATGCTGAGCCTTAAAGATCACACAAACCGACTTGTTCGTTTTCAGTACAAATCCAAGGGGCACGATCACGAAATCGAATTTACTCGGGAAGCCTAACACTAATGCAGCTGCACTCAACCGAATCCCACACGAAGGAGTTGAAGCATAATCATATTTGGAGCCACCCGAAGAACATGCCTCACCAGTTAGCCCAGACAAACCATCATCTGTTAAATGTAATGTAGCAATTCTAGCACTCACACGCGCGGTCTTGCAGCTAGGGGCACATGTAAATTAATGCCAAGTGAACTTCTCAGAAACTCGGACAAAGGCAGGCAGCCCTGTAGGGTCGAAAACCACCCAGAGAAAATTACCGAACCAGGCGAGCTTTTAACTGTTCTCTGAGATTACCATGAATCTCCTTTTGATGAACACCAAGGGATTAGGAAAACATATGATTGCATTCGGAAGTACTATCGTTGGTGCTGTATGTTTAGGAATACCAGAAGATACATTAAGCAGTGTAAAAAATGCCAGACGATGTAAGCTACACTCTAACTGCGAATGCATATTATCATCGCTGATGTAGCCGAAAGAACTTTTGCTAAGGTATACTTGAACATCGTGGTACCACTAGAACGGTCCAACTGCGGGAACCAATACATATATTAACGATTCAGAATAATTGGACAAAGATGGTGGATTGCCATACTTTGTCGTATGTAGAAGCCAAACATTTTTTGATTAAATTATTTCGCGATATTACATTCCCAAACAAACTTTGTTGGGGATCAGTTCAAGAAGTTGTGCACTCCTTTTTGAATAAAGAAATTGCAAAAAGAGCATACCATCCGCAGTCCAATGGACCATTAGATAGAGCTGATAGGTCATTGGTGGATTATTTACGTACAGTGGACGATGAGAGTCCCAGCAGCTGGGGCCAATACCTCCGAACGCGCATATTTGTGTACAAGGCCAGCACTCAGGATAGTAACAAAATAGCATTTATGTTTTCCGTCTGGAAGTTCCCTTTAATTTGATATGGGACCCCGAACCCACTTACAATAGCGTAAGCTACTATCAGTCACTCCGATATAAATTATAGAAAACCTATGCAATAGTTAAACGTAACTTATTAGAAAGCAAGCACAGGTGAAAAACTTATTACGACCGTCAAGTTAAAAGTGGGTGAATAAGTTCCAATAAAAATGAGAGTCGGAAGGGGCAAACTGGCATCCATTTGGAGCGGCCCCTTTACTGTGGTCAATTCGATCATCAAACTTGGCCGAAGGTAATCCATAACAACAGGCAAAAGCCATACTTCGAGGGAGGCTAAACTTGATCCTTATCCTAATTTCAACTTCCCTACCATTACCAAACATAGGCCTTGATCTGCTCCTGGATGTATTTTACGGTTATAGATGTAAATAATAAGCTCCTCAATAGTATACTGGTTAGTATAGCCGCCTGTCACGCGGGAGACCGGGGTTCGATTCCCCGTCGGGGAGCCTCTGGCGCAAGACTAATGACCTTGCCTGGAAAAAACAAATCATAATGGAAAATTTAACAAGCCTCAGGACTTGTTGTAGTGCCGATGATGATGATGATGTAAATAATAAGAAGGAAATAAATAATAAAAGACAAAATACATAAATGTATATAAAAGAAAGTAAATGAGCAATTAAGTGTAAACTTCTCCAGAGTTCTGTTGAATGTACTTAGTAATATTAAACCGGAATAAATTTGTAACGTTTGCATCGGCATTCGTAATTTTTTTAAATTTCTGGCCATCAGTAACAAACACAAACATCTTATATGTGGTTATACAACTATTATTATATGCTTTATTAAAATAAGCTTGGTGACGGTTTTTAAAATGACAATTGTTCAAAATATATTATTACTTCTTATATCATCATCATCATCAGCACTACAACCGGCATCCAGTCTTGGTCTTATTTAGCAAGTCTGGGGGGTTGTTAAATTTCCCATAATCATTTATTTTTACGGGCAAGGTTATTAGAGGTGCGCCAAACTTCTTATATACATTATAAAAAAATAGTAAAGCAACCAGCAGATAGCGATTACAACTGCATACTAAACCAGAGAATTATTCCTCTTCAAAGAATAATACTCCTTTTAAAGCGGGTGAAGAATTCTTACGTCTTATTTTCCAAGGGTAGCATCAAATCAAGCCAACGAGACATGCTCTTCAATAGTACGATTATGGAGTATATGTGTATGCGTTGTTTGTCTCGGTTCTTCATAATACTGACGATCGTTAAGTGTGAGAAAAAATGGCGTTCCCCATATTTGATGAAGAAGGAGAAATGAACGATTGAGATGAGTAGATGGATAGAAAAATGAAACGGTCGGTAGTGAGGGAGGATGCTCTTTTTGAAAAGAGATAATTGACATTGTTGAATTAAATTCAACAAGAAAAGATAGAATCGATGAAGGGAAAACGGTGGTTGAATCGGAAAGAGATTCCAAGAAAAACAAGCTAATAATGAATAATGAATAATTAATAATGAATAATGTATAATGAATAATGAAAATGAAAAATGAAAAATGAATAATGAATAATGGAAAATGAAAAATGAAAAATGAAAAATGATTAATGAATAATGAATAATGAAAATGAATAATGAATAATGAATAATGAATGATGAATAATGAATAATGAATAATGAAAATTGAATAATCAATTATGAATAATGAAAAATGAAAATGAATAATGAATAATCAATAATGAAAAATGAATAATGAATAATGAATAATGAATAATGACTAATGAATAATGAATAATGAATAATGAATAATGAATAATGAATAATGAATAATGAATAATGAATACAGAAAAATGAATAATGAATAATTAATACAGAATAATGAATAATGAATAATAATGAATAGAGTGGAAAACCCTCAGTTTAATTCGCTTAGTCATTATCATCATCGGCCCTACAACCGGGATCTGGTCTTGGCCTTATTTAACAAATCTCTCCACCGGTCCCCGTTTTCGAGCCGATGTCATCCAGTTTGGCACTCCCAGGCTCTGGGCGTCCTGGGCTACGCCAACCCTCCATCGCAGACAAAGTCTGCCACGCTGTCTCCTTCCGTACATCCTGCCACAAAAGACTTTCCGGATAGGCTCCTCTTCGCTCATTCGAGCTAGGTGTCCCGCCCACCGGAGTCTACTGAGCTTGATTTTTCTTACAACATTAGCTTCAAGGTAGATCGCGTACAACACATGGTTGTAGCGTCTCCGGAATCGTCCTCCCTCACATACGGGGCCAACAATTCTCCTTAAGACCATCCTCTTGAACGCGGCTAAGAGTTTAGAGTGTCTTTTATTGAGCACCCAAGTCTCAAATCCATGCATGGGTACTGGTAAGACCATGGTCTTGTGCAGTAGTAGCTTGGATGTTCTGGATAAATTTCGGGATTTAAGGAGCCTTGATAGACCATAGTCGATAGACTAATGACCTTGCCCGGAAAAAAACAAATCATTATGGAAAATTTAACAAGCCTCAGGACATGCTAAATAAGGTGAAGACCGGTTCCCGATTGTAGTGCCGATAATGATGATAGACCATAGTAGGCTTTGTTGGATTTGATCAGCCGTTCGCGTATTTATTCTTCCATACTGTTATCGGCTGATACTATTGACCCAAGTTAGTTAAAGGATTGTACTACTTCAAATTCGTGCTCCACTACCCTGATAGTTTGACCAACGTTAGGTCTTCTCTTCGCAGAAGTTGCCACCATGTACTTAGTTTTCCCCTCAGTTTTTGTGCCGTCTGCCCGATCTGGGTGAAGGAGTCCTGTACAGCCGATTTGGCTCTACGGATGATGTCGATGTCATCTGCGTAGGCAAGTAACGGGCTGGACAAGTATTTCGCTTAGTACAAGTCATATAAACACATAAACTTATAAATTGACTTACGAACTACATTAAAAACTAAGGCATGAGGGGTGGGGGCGGGGGACAAACTTTAAAGTAACTTAAAAATAGAATGGAGAACTAAACAAAGATGGATAGAATAATAGTCTAAGTGGCAGGACAGGGAAGGGCAGTAACAGCACAACATCTTGAAGTGGAGCAACAAACTTGACACTAAAGTTAAACATCTCTGCTATAAGCAGCTAATCCGATCTGGAATATCGTAGGCCTTTCCCATATGGTCTTGTATATTTACGGCCCAAATGGAAGGACTTCGAGTTTTCGAAAGGAAACTCCTCAGAAAATGCATCAACCACTCTAGAAGGCCTGACGGTCGCTATTACCCCAACTCTCACCTATATGAAGGTGGCTCCATTACCCCCAACGACGAGTAGTTGCTACAACTAGCATATAAGTACATCGAAAGCATTCAGAACAGCGAGAAACTACTTGGACAGGAGTCTTGCGTTTTTGACCCTTCTCTCCTTCGATCTCTTCGGATCCGACAGCTACAATTTCTTCTTCAGTACAAAACTGAAGAAAACACCTTTCTCAACAAGATTCCCCTCTATAATAGAGGGTTCATGAACCCATCACATAGGGTCTACTGCTAATACACTACACACACGCACGCACAGTACAAGACGGCACAAATGTACATACACACACACACACATTGACCAAAGCGCAGATTATCAGACGCCAATGAAGTAATTTGCGTTTACTACCGCACTCAAGACCTACTGGTCTTGTATGATTTCTACCCCACCATCCCTCCATCCAAGTAGTTAGAGACATTTGAACTAAACCTGTAGACACTAACCTTAGATACCTGCTCCGCCCTTTTTTTCAGATATCTTGAGACCGAGTCCAAGATCCTCATTGTCGTGGGTGGTTCTGGGTATCGCAAGATGACCAGAAACCAGAGACATGATGGAGGTCGCATTTGTCCTTGTCTCGTTTAATTCGGCCTCCCGCCACACTTTTTTTTCTCAAATATTTCATTACACCGTTCACAACAGTTGGTCAACACCACTAAGCAAGAGCTAAGCTAAAAATCTCTTTGATTTCTCAAGCACAACTTGTCTTAAATATTATGACAGCTTCACCCAATCATTGCCACTAAACGCATGTTGAAGTGAAAGACCAAGAACAGCACCAACATGGTTAGCAAAATAACCAGCCAGTGGGTGAATCATTTTCGATAATTTTAGGGTGGCACGAACTATTTAGTCAACAAGCAGACCCAGCTGTAGGTGTTTATATTCAACGCAGCATCACATATGGTCCGCGAAACCATTTCCCAGTTACTTTACTGAGTTCTGTCCACGTCATGAAAGAGTTATTATTGTGATAGCCTAAGGACTGTTTTGACAGCTCGGTATATCATTAACATGTGAAAGTGTCATCTGGTTTCCTCCGAAAATCTTGTAAATAAAAATGAAAAAATTACACATTCCCACGTAAAATTAATAGAGCGCTTTATATATCTGACTGCTCGTCATCTGTCACCCGTTAGGACCGTAAATTAATTTAATTTACCACCGTTTAGCAATCGTTGCCTTCACCACAAACAACAATTAATCAAATTCCAATTAAAACTGAAACAAGCAGCCTAATTCGTTTACCAACCCCTCTAATGTTTTGTCTGTGTCATTATGCATGTCACCACATCCCCTACAACCTACTTTACATGAATATGCGTATTATTGCGCATTATTCAAATGCCACTGTTGCTTTTCCTTCTACTCGAAAGCAACCCCTATTTTAAATATCTTTCAGGATGCGCCCTTCAATTTGAATGCGCAACCACGGCAACAATTGTATGGAATCAGAGGAATTTTCAAGTTAATGTCGTTATCATCCCCAGGCGCAACAGGAATCGCTCAGGTAAGGACACCCTAAGCAAATTTATTTAAATTTACCGCGCCTTGTTGAACGGTTTCTTTTTATTGAAACTATAAAGCACCCTTGACGGGAATGAATGTGTGGCAAAGAATATGCGCCACTTGAATGTGGAAGGGTTGGATTTTGAATATCCTTTTTTTATTGGTTCAGTGTGTCGAACAATAGTTTTCGGGTGAATGCGAGGTGTGAAATGATTATCAAAGGAGTATTTAGCATATCCGTGTTTAAATTACACGGTTCAAGAGGGTGCCAACCCTTTGGTGTGGTTCTCTTTTTATTATATGTAAGTGATATGCGGTGATTGTGTAGCTTATTCAAATATTTTGACAATCAACGGAGGGGTTGCTATTGGGTTTAGAGTCAAACCCTCTAATTTGACTATCAAATGGGTGTCAGGAACGGGAGTTGCGTGATTGAGAAATCAATCCTTTTTTATTCCCTCAATTAAGGGTTTATCTGAAGGAGGTTTTGTATGAGTAAAGCGGAGCAAGCGGATTGGTGATTAGGCATTTCCGTCTATGGTATCAAGGGATATAGTTATTAGTCAAGTGGCAGACGAATAATTTGAATTGTTTGTGTAGTTCGGTTTAATTGTTGTGGTCCATTATTATGATGATTTCAATACGCAATTGTATGATATTGCTTGATTGTGTATGAAGCTTGATTGCACCAGGTTATATCTGTATGTAAGACAATTCTACAGAAATAAATTATAATAAAATAAATATAGAAATATATGCATTTACATGTTTACATTTTAATATATATATATATATATATATATATATATATATATATATATATATATATATATATATATATATATATATATATATATATATATATATATATATTCCTTTCTCATATATTTAACTTACTTGCTGGACAAAAAATTCTTAAATTCTAGGTTATTTATATTATATGCTAACTTACTGGTCCCTTGCGCACACTCTAACCCAAATTTAAGTTGCCCACTGTTATCGGTTGTTGCCTTCCGACTTTATATCTTTTTGACTTGTTGGTATATTTATGAATTATTTGTAAAAACAAAGACAATTTAGAATAAAGAACCCATGTTTTGTGGGTGTTATGGGAAAATGTGTTTTGCACTTTAACTTAAAGTTTCCATTTGGAGGCGTTTTTGATTTCTATCATTGTCATAGTGATGGAGGAATGCCTTTAGTAGGTGACATTACTGTTTTAATCAAAACAATGGCCTTTATGCTTTCAGAGAGCGAAATAATGATCATTATAACAAATGGTGCAAAATAATGATTATTATACCAAATGGGTAGTGTGTGGTTGGGATTGACGGCGATTAACTTTAATATGTCATGGTCTTTATCAAATATTACCTACTTGAGGTAGCAATCACATATTGGTCAAATCCACCAGAGCTGTAATGCGAGACTCATGTTAACGAGTACAAAATCAATATGGTAGAATATTCAGTCAATATTCTATCGAAAACGGTTGACTGTTTTTAAAAGGCTAATTGTACTCTTGGGGGGATGGGAGCGAACATACAGGGCAAAGCTACTGAATGCTGTCAACCCGGCTAAGGCCAGGACGATCCTTGTCCCTGTTCAATACAAGTTGGCATGCAGTCTCCACGTGACATCCCTGGATAGCTACTTTGGCACACGCCAAGTAGTGAACCAATGCATGCAGCGACATCCTGAGAAACGTTGGCGCAAGGCTAATAACCAAGCCCGTAAAAAAGAATTATTATGGCAAATTAACAAGCCTCGGATATGGACCGGATACACGACGACGACCACGGAAACGAAAATGGCTAAACGATTTAAGAATTTTTTCATGGAACGTCCGCTTACTATACAGAGTTCGAGCTGCACAGTGGATTGGTGTTATTCAAAGAAACGAGTATGACATTTATTACAGCTGTCATGCAAAACACCATGTGCTCGGGGTAGGCTTTCTAGTCAGCCAAAAACTGAAGCCTGCCATCATCAGTTTTAATGCAATAAACGAAAGGCTATGCCCTCTTTGCGTGCGAGGCAAGTTTAAGAACATAAGCCTCATAAACGTTCACGGACCTACAGAGGAGTCCCCTGACGACGAAAAGGAAGAATACTACGAGAACGTCAAACGGGCCCTCAATGCCTGCCCAAGATACGATGTGAAAATCGTTCTTGGTGATTTGAATGCGAAAATAGGTCGGGAACCAGTTTTCAGGCACTACTCAGGTTCCCATAATTTGCATGAGAACACTAATGACAATGGACTACGAGTCATCGAACTGGCAGCATCTGCCGGTCGTTGCAACTACCAGGTTTCCGCGGAAGGATACCCACAAAGCCACCTGGGTATCACCTGATGGAGCCACTCGCAACCAAATTGACCACGTATTGATAGATCGCTGTCACTCCTAGAGCCTGATGACGGTACGAACGTACCGAGGTGCCAACGTCGACTCGGATCACTATTTTGTTGGTACAGTTTTCCGAGCGCGGATTGTCTTACGGAGACGTATTGCATCCGCGGATCAGGTTCGAATCAACACGGCTGCCTTACGCAATGAGAATACCAGTAACACCTTTGGTCATGCGCTAAGACTCGCCCTCGAAGAGCTCAACGAAGGGAGAGTAAATCCTGGGGCCAGAATGCTGGGCGTACAAGAGAAATAGACACGCCTTAAGAATACTGTCATTAGTACCGCCAACTCCATCTTAGGCAGTAGTCGTAAAGATCGGAACGACTGGTTTGATGGTGAGTGGAAACTAGCGACTGAACGTAAGAATGCTGCACACCGGGCAATGCAGCAGTCTCATAGAACGCTGGTGCGCGGGGAGAAATACAAAGAGCTCAGAAGATCTGAAAAAAGGCTTCACAGACAAAAGAAAAGTGCCTGGGAAAAAAACCTTGTCTGTGAAATAGAGAAAAGTAGAGGGCGAGGTCCGCACCAGGCGCGGGAGTTCTACCAAATAATCCGCAGTGTGACGCGGTACACACCACGCTGCACTTAGTGCAAGAATAAAGAGGGTAATCCGATCACCTGTCCTGGAGGCATTCTGGAGCGATGGGAAGTGTATAGCGTTTCAAATAATAGTGAAGAAGAACATGTGATTCGAACTGACGCTATGACAGTTTGAATCACCAAAAATTGTACCTAAGCGTTACCCGTCAGGCTACTGGCCGATTTTAGAATTTGATTTTTAAACTCGACTATACTCCACTGATGTGAATGGTTATGTTATCGCTAAGGTATACGGCTCTGATGTATTTTCTTATGCGATTTTTCGTTCGGTGCTCTTCACTATTTTGCTTGTGAATTGTGTGTGTATCTGTTGGAGTCGCCACAAGTGCACTTCAATGAATTGCTAAATAGTCAGCTCACAGAAGAATTGGAGGCTCTAGCAATGCAAAATCAGAATCAAATGCTGTCGCCATCAAGCATTGAGGAAGCATTAAAAGCCATAAGACAGCTGAAATCAAATAAAGCCCCCGGAGCTGGAGGCATACCAGCTGAGCTGATCAAATAAGTAGGGAGAGCATTACATTAGGCAATTCATGAGATCGTGGTGCACGTATGGGAGCAAGAGGAGATGCCGGAAGATTGGCGTCGTGGAATAATTTGCCCCATACATAAGAAGGGAGATATCACAATGTGCTGCAACTATAGCGGTATAACATCCTATAAGATCGGATAGCCCCATACGCTAAAGCCATCATTGGTCAATATCAGTGTGGCTTCACCCCAGGCAAATCAGCGATTGATCAGATATTCAAACTTAGGCAGGCGATAGTAAAATGTTTTTTATTTTTTTATTTTTTTAAATTTTTATTAGACTTCTCGGGAGAGGCGAACCTATTGCGCCGATTGGGCGCCCCGAGATGCCATCAAAAAACTGTTGCAGTTTTATTTGAACAGTTGCAGGTTGTAACGCTCCGGGAACACTCGCATGGGAAGGGAGTACCACAGCTTCCCCGCTCTCTAACGGAACGAGTTCTGATCCAGGGATTTTCGCGCCCTCGGGAGATGAACCACAAACAGGTGCGATCATCTGTTTATAGACTTTAAGGCCACCTACGATAGCATAGTCAGGGTAGAACTATATACTGCCATGAGAGGGTTCGGCATTCCAAACAAATTGATACGACTTTGTAGGTTGACCATGACCAATGTAACTAGTCAAGTAAAAATAGCGGGATTGCTGTCCAAACCAATAAACATTTTTAATGGACTCCAACAAGGCAACGGTCTAGCCTGCCTCCTCTTCAATCTGGCATTGGAGAATGTAATCCGTGACTCTGGCGTCACAACTAGAGCGACTGTTATCAACAAGTCCAGTCACATAGTTGCCTACGCAGATGACATGTACAGGACTCCTTCACCCAGATCGAGCAGGCGGCACAAAAACTTGGACTGCACATTAATGAGGGAAACACTAAGTACATGGTGGCAACTTCTGCGAAGAGAAGACCTAACGTTGGTCAAACTATAAGATAGCGGTGCACGAATTTAAAATAGTGCAATCCTTTAACTACCTTGGGTCACTAATATGAGCCGATAACAATATGGAAGAATAAATACGAGGACGGCTGATCAAATCCAACAAAGTTCTATCAAGGGTCCTTAAATCCAGTACAGCGAAGCTGCTACTGTACAAGACAATGGTCTTACCAATACTCATGTATGGATACGAGGCCTGGATGCTCAATAAAAGGAACTCTGGACTCTTAGCCGCGTTCGAGAGGAAGATCTTAAGGAGAATTATTGGCTCCGTATGTGACGCAGGACGGTTTGGCCTGCCTCCTCTTCAACCTGGCGTTTGAGAAAGCAATCTGTGACTCTGGCGTCACAACTAGAGCGACTGTTATTACCAAGTCCAGCCAGATACTTGACTACGCAGATGACATGTACGGGACTCCTTCACCCAGATCGAGCAGACCGCATTAAAAACTGGGACTGCACATTAATGAGGGGAAAACTAAGTACATGGTGGCAACTTCTGCGAAGAGAAGACCTAAGTTGGTCAAACTATCAGGGTAGTGGAGTACGAATTTGAAGTAGTGCAATCCTTGAACTACCTTGGGTCAATAGTATCAGCCGATAACAATATGGAACAAGAAATACGCGAACGGCTGATCAAATCCAACAAAGCCTACTATGGTCTATCAAGGCTCTTTAAATCCCGAAATTTATCCAGAACATCCAAGTTGCTACTGTATACGACCATGGATTTACCAGTACTCATGTATGGATCCGAGGCCTGGGTGCCCAATAAAAGGCACTCTGAACTTTAAGCCGCGTTCGAGAGTAAGGTCTTAAGGAGACTTGTTGGCTCTGTATGTAAGGGAGGACGATTCCGGAGACGCTACAACCATAAGTTGTACCCAATTTACCTTGAAGCTAATGTTGTTTGAAAAATCAAGCTCGGTAGACTTCGGTGGGCGGGCTACCTTTTGGCGGTAGTATTTTGGTCTATTTGTTGTAAGTATTCCGCCGAACACTGTCCACACACGAAAGACCAACCTGGAACACGGGACACTGTCAAACAATCAAACACGGAGAGAATAGTTTGGAATCTTTCTTTTTTATTTTTATTGTTTAATGAATTCTGTTTTATTGTTACATGCAATACTGATTTACAACATTGATCACCCGTAGCGATCTTACGAGAACTCCTTTAATGTCAACACGCAATACGAGCTAACTCCACCGAGCGTTTTCGGGAGGCTGATGGCACAGTACCAATCAGGGAACTTTTGCACATTAAACTTTGTCAACACTACGGATCACCTAGCTGAGATACAAGTTCTTTTGTCACTCGACGCTACTTTTTACACGAGAACGAATTTGCAACAGCGCGATATCGAATCCTTTTCGGAAAAAAGTCTCACGCCAACGCACATGAAAATTAATACCTCTTCCTCCGGATTCTCTAGGTCGACTCTTTATTCGACGGATGCTCTAAGTAGACAAATTGTCTCTATCCTTAAAATCCCATTCCGAACTTCCCATCCTCTGCAAAGAAAATTTCCCATCTAATCTGCTAAACAGAATTTCTCATAGTATCTGTTAAGAGAATTTCCCATCGTATCCGTTAATAAAATTGCCCATTGTATCTGTAAAGAAAATTTTCTCATCATCAATCCATCATTCTTCTTTCCATCTTCCTTATCGGAATCTTCTTCTTTTGTTTGACGATCGTACCGCCACTAATTTTCCGATCTTTTCGTGGAATTTGTTTAGGTTACCCATCTGGCTTAAGCTAACAATGTTCTTGTGCGCTTCAGATGGGTAATAAAAAGAACCGTGGGATTGGTATTGTTTCTTTATTAGCCTTTCCAAACCACAAACATCTAGCGAGCGATCTACGTTAAGATGTTTATGATTGCATGACTATTGGCCGGCAGCGAAACGATATGCTTTGTTTGCACAAGTGTGCCTTTTGCGTTAGGGTCATGCAAGGGATGTAGGTGCTAATTGCTATTAGCTACCAGAGTAGGCATCCGTTGTTCGGTTTATTTACCGACAATTGTGTTTCATGGGAAGTATCGCGTTGATGCTTAGAATGGGTGCTTAACTTACATGCGATGCCTAGCTGCACTTGGCGTATTGGTTTGGATACGATGTATGGATGCGTTGAACTCGATATTGGAAGCTTTTGAACGTTTAGTTCCTTGATTTCTGATATCGACCTCAAGGTCGTTGCATGTCATATCACCTTTTGTTTCAGGTGTGGTTAATGACTATGGAGACACGTGTCTGTGGGCACGTGTACTGGCAAAGGAGAGTATATTCCTTGGCGGGGGAAACCTCACCCTATAGTGGGTTGAGTGGTTCGGAGAACCGCTACAACCTAGCTCGAATGAGCGAAGAGGAGCCTGCCCGGAAATTCCTTTGTGGCAGGATGTATGAAAGGAGACAGCGCGGCAGACCTTGTCTGCGATGGAGGGATGCGTAGACCTGGACGCCCGGAGCCTGGGAGTGCCAAACTGGATGACATCGGCTCGAAATCGGGACCAGTGGAGAAATTTGTTACATAAGGCCAAGACCGGATCCCGGTTGTAGTGCAGATGATGATGATGATGCTTTTCCATTTAATGCGACTTTCAAATTCCAAGCGATGCGGGCGTTTGTGTAGAAAAAACAGTAGATTCGTCAAATTCCACAATCAATATTTGGAATATGGTGCTACATTTTATTCCATTTTCCAAGCAACGTATAAGATAAATTCTTTGCTACACCTTTTTCGGGATGACAAGTCGCCGAGGATAATAAAA
The DNA here is from genome assembly GCA_963931805.1 of Microdon myrmicae. Taxonomy (NCBI): domain Eukaryota; kingdom Metazoa; phylum Arthropoda; class Insecta; order Diptera; family Syrphidae; genus Microdon; species Microdon myrmicae. The sequence continues at coordinate 178,795,469 of OZ007497.1, read as the reverse complement.
CACATATGCCGTTCTCAATGGTCAAAAATAAATGATACATTCAAAATGGCGACAAATGTCAACGAATAAAATAACATTTTGTCTTTTTAATCGTATTGACAAAACGCGTGAAAATTAACAATAGTTTAAAATTTAAGATAGTTTACACCTTTGGTGTTTGATTATCTAGCATACGTCCTTGATCTTTCGACAATTTTTAGTTAGGTGGCATGATGAGTGACTTTTAAATTGTTAAAATAAGTATTAAAAAAAGATATTTCCAAACATATTTTGAAACGTTTTCGCTGACTTATGTATGTGTCCGAAATACAACGAACTTATATTAATTTCAAGCTAATATTTCTACGTTTCCCAAAAAGCCACACGGGGGTTCCACGTCAACTGATTTGCAAAATATCACCTAATCATAGATATACTGAAATTGCTCTAATCATCATTCCCTAGCCTTGTTGCATCATTAACCCAGGTGTTTCCCCTTAACAGATCAAGACATTTGTCTGCGTAGCATAATCCACCCCAACCACAAGCACGCGTGTGCACGACTTGTGTTTCGCCACTCCTCATTCAACTCCAACCTCAACTAGACACCACGCCAGCAATCTTTCTCTCATCCTTTCCATTTTATTACGTCATCATCATGATTATCCTTTTATCTGTTTCAAGACACGAGTGAGACACGTTACCTTTGTTTGATTGTCTGGTTGGTTTCCCCAAGAATATCTCAAACCGTTCTGTGACCTGATGCTGTTCGTTCTTCTGGAAACTAAAACTGAAAAAGGATTGCACCACAAAGATCCTAGGGGAACGGTGATTTCAATAAGAAGAATCAACTAGTGGAACGTGCTGCGTGTTTACGAAGGTATTTTGGAAATTTTCAATTTAAATTACAACGTGCCACAACAAATAGTGTCCTGGATAACGAGGTCCTTGCAAAAATTAGATAAAAAAGAAACGAACAGAAAACCAAAGCAAAAAGTCAAAAACTCACCTGATATCGATGGCAGTGGCGATGGAGTTTTCGTCATCCGGTTAATATCTGAAAGAAATAAGGAGAATTTAAAATGTGGTCGAATAACAGGACACGGAGTAGTTCCGTGGAAATATTTGCAATTGAATATTCTCATAAGAGTCCTAGACAAATAAACATCACGTTCGTCCAGATGCAGCGAGTGACTGCAAACGGTATCGGATAAGATGACTTCCTCATGAATATTCAAGGATATTCAAGGAAGTAAATGAATACATATTGATTTTATTTTACCGTCCTCTATCTTTAGTCCTAAGCAAATAAAAGGACATCCATAAGGTTACAAATAGAACTGTAGCCTGTGACACCGAGACGAACTAAAATCTCCCGAGTGGCTTGAGTGGACAGTGTCCTTACTTGTTGTTAGATGGAGCATTGGACACAGCATGAGGGTCATGCAAATGGCACGTCGACTCTCGGCATAAAATATCCATTATAAGTTTGTCCTCGGAAGGACATTAGGTAAGTGAGCCTTAGCGGTTGTTCGACTTTAATGGACTTTGCATATGGATGTGGCAATACTGACAACTCTAATGAGGAGAAGTGGATCCTTAAGAATTTTGTCGCATCTAGATACAGGGAACACAGGGAGGGACCCGATGGTGTAGTGAATACAGAGACCGTTCTGCATGTTTCTTGTTGTTGTTGTTTTGGCTCTTCTAAAAATATTTCCTTAGGAGTCTACCGTGGCTTGTTATCCTTGTCAGATAGTTTTGCATGATAAAAAGGAGCAGAAGGAAAAAAACACAAGTAAATCTTTAGCATGCGTAACTTGGTGTGGGAGTGTGTGACAGAGGGCGATAGAGGAAAATTTATAGGTCCCAAGAGGTAGGTCAAAATACAAGGATAATGTCCTGTTTATGGATGGATTCCTTTGCTGTTCTTTATTTTGAGTTTTATATGTTCTATCTTGGGATTTGGTATTGCTTGGACATCATGGGTCCCGCCACAAGGATACCGTTACTTTCGTGTTTATCTTTTATGTGTGGGGGATAATGTTTACCCTGATGTACGCCTTAACTGCATAAATAAGGATAATCGAGCTTCTCTTTTATTTGTTGCGGGGAAGATAAAAAAAGAGCAGGACCACCCCACCTTGGTGGGACTTGCGATAATGCAGAATAGGTCTATAACGATTTATACAAATCTATAAAAGGACACAAAAGTTATTATCCTTAATTATGGAAATTCTTCTTTTCAGATTTTTTGCTGGGTTCCTTAGTCTCTAATCAAACAAAAGGAACATTTGCATTGCCTCCTAATGTCCTTTTGTAAATTTATTAATGCAGTTCGGTGCATGTGGATATTTTTTGTCCTTTAGTCCTGTGGGAAAAACTAACGACAAATAATAAAATTCTCTCCGGGGCTGCAGTGTCAACTGGCATTCAGGTAAGAAAGGTGCATCATATGCATGTCATTTGAATATTCAAGAGATTCCTAAGGATACAAAGGATAGTGTGCGTATGTTTGAACGCAGCATGGTGCTGGTTGATAGAATGAAATTGTAACACGATATCTTGAGTCTGGGCATTATCTTTGTCGAGCGAAAAACGAAAAGAAGGGAAAAGGACAAATGTCGGCCGTGTAATTTGTTACTTTTGTTAGTGACAGTCGTCCTTTACAACCCACTACCGTTGCAGATTGCAGGTGAGTCGGCTGCAAATGGTTTAGTTGGATTCTTTTTTATCTGACGATTGTTTTCTTTTTTCTTGATTTGTCGTTTTTTTTTTTGAAAGGAAATACAATCACAAGAGATGTCGATCTGTTTGGCGGAACGATAATGCGAGACGAAAGGATTTCATTTGTTGCGTGATGGTAAATAATGATGCGGTTGTGATGAAAGAATGTTGCACGTGGCGGATAGCGGAGTGATATTATAAGAGATGCACTTTTCATAATGGGTGAGTTGAATTCACTTCCTGTGTGGTAGGATACATAAGTAATAGAGCATAAAGAGAATAGTTAGACGAAGATTTTATTTCGTGTTATCACAAATTTTTTATCATTAGGCGGGTAACTTAACTTTTATGAATAAATCTAACCCGTAAAATTGGTTGCTAGTTCCGGAGTGTCTGGTTATTGGTGTCCAAAAAGACGCAGAAGTGGCCTCAGTCTCCAGGTTGGGCGGATTGGGAGTAGAACGTGGAATTTTCTTCCCAAATCACTAAAATGAACTCTAGTTCTAAAAATCGTCTGTGATAAGAGCCGATCTACCAATAACGACCGTGACAGTGAACGCATATCAGTGTCATTCGGGTATGTATGTGGTATATCCGCACATTCGACGTATGGGCTAAGAATTGGTGGAAGATGTGGACAATGTGGTGTGTATTAGACATACATAAGGCGGATATCATTGTGGGGTACGAAGTAGATGTGTCAACGTACGACACCGTTTCACTTGGACCCCCATCAAGTTATTCCGCCCATGGCACGTCCACAAAAAGCGTGCAAAATGGACAGGTGATGGGCCGAGAAATAAAATGCATTCATACCATACACTTTAGTTTGTTTATTACACTAAAACACCTTTGTTTGCACGGCCTACAATAACCGGTGGCTGCTCAAGGGAATCTTTAATTTCATTAATATTCAGGATTACAGTCGTTTTATTGTGCCCTTCTTTCGTTTTCCTCGCTATTGACTGTGGCAAGGATCTAAACCATCATATGAGTTATCCATTCCACTGACAAGCACTCAACTGACACGATTGTACCGAATACCGTTTTTTGAATAAAATTAGGATTTTTCATAAGTTGTTTAGTTTGTTCACTAGGTTCTAGTAAACGATTGCCGGTCCGCCGAACTTTAAGAGACGCGACTAAATGCTTTTCGTTTAAGGGATCCAAGAACCCGACACACCACTAAATGGTTCTCGTTTAGGAATCAAGGGGCCCGACCCCACTCGATTGAGACGCGATAGACTTAATTGTATACTCGGGGATTTGCACCCCCCGAGTGCAAGTTACGAGGGGCTGACTCTTAAGCCGATGTGCGCGCGACGATGGTAGAATGATGACTGATTAATGAAAAGGAAAAAAAAATCTATTCATCGCGTTGTGGCGGCTGAGTCATAGCAGAAATAAACTTGCTGCCACTTCCGAGGAATTTCGAGAAGAGTTGCTATGCTCGCATAAGAATTCAGTTCCAGCGAATCCTCGCCGTACAAGCTGAGTTGGATTAGTTGGTTGTATATACCGGGAAATTGGAATTGCTTGGGTGCAAGCAAGGAATATCGTTTAGATAAGATATTAACCGAAGTAATTTCGGGGAAATGTATGCGGCTTGATATAGTTGGTGGCGATGGTTAATGTTCCGTTGTGGATTTGAATATCCGTTTTGTTACAGCATATGAATTTCGGGGAAATTAAGGTTGCATGGTCGCAAAGAGGGAATATGAATTAAGTAGAGAATTGACTGAAGTAATTTTGGGAAAATGTATGTGGAGCGATGTAATTGAGGGAGATGGCTAATGTTCGTTATAGATTTGAATATGCGTTTTATTACGGCATATGAATTTCGGGGAAGTTAGGATTGCTTGGTCGCAAAGAGGGAATATGAATTAAGTAGAGAATTGACCAAAGCAATTTTGGGAAAAAGTATGCGGGGATGATTAGAAAATATTCTGTTGAATTGTATTCTGTTGGGAGTTTTGGGAAATGCCTTTCATTGCGGATTGGGAGATGGATTCTTGCAAGTTCGGGATGGATGCGCTTATAGATTGGGATTTGTTATTGCATGTTTTGAGATGGGTTACAGGTTAGGGTAGGGTGACGCGCTGTTAGGGGTCAAGATTGGATGGCGTTGTGGGTTGGTTCTCCATGAGGTATAGAGAACCCCCGCATCATTGCCAACACTACTGGGGTCGTAGAGGAAGATGAAGAACAGCAACATTTTCCATGAGAATTGTTACTGGTAACGAAGACATCACATATTCTTGGATGGGGATTTGATGTAAGAAGTAAACATGTCTCAGCTGAGTAATACTGAAATTCCGATTTGTAATCCAAAACGTGAGAGGGTTATTAACGCATTTAATTGAAAAACTTAAGATTTTTATCATTTTCAATCTACCAATTTTGCTGTTATTCAGGACTATATATGAAAGCGACGTTTTTCCATGATGGCAGTGATCACCGCTAAAGATTTATCACTTTCAGAAAAATGGAAACTAAATCGTTTAGTCCACACATGACTGCAGTACTTTGTATGTAGGAAAGTCTAGAATTGAATAGAGGAATCTTTGCATTTTTAATTAACAATGATCGCAGTTCGCAAAGTTTTGTATAAATATGAAGTTGTTTTTTGCAGTAGTAGCAAGAAATATCGTTTGACGACAGATCCAAGCGAGAATCAGAATGTGTTTGACATACGAGTATATACTGTGAGCGTCAAAAGAAAGTGTACAGCTATGAATTGCATTTTTGCAACCCTGTTAAAGCAAGGGGATTCAGAGAGTCGATCTGGCTATGTCTCAGCTGATGCGAAGTTGATGTACTAATTGGCCGATCGGTCGCAAAAGGGGAAACAACTGTACTGTCATCCGGAAAACTGACCACTCTGTTATCCGTTGACTGCAACAAATCATTCAAGTGAGCACAAACAAGATTGGAACCAAGATAGAAACTTGAGGCACTCCAGAATTAACAGGATACACATCGGAACACTCGCTGTCCACAACAACCCGGATCGATCGATTTTCGAGGAAGCTCTTCGTCCAGTCGCAAAACTGCTGGGAAAGCCCATATGAACGAAGTTCGCTCAGTTATACCCCGTGGCAGACGCGGTCAAAAGACATGGAGATATCCAATGCGACCGCCTTTGACTTACCATGCCCCTCAAACGCAGATGTCCATATATCGGTTATAAGGGTCTCCCGTGGATCCCCTGCCACGGAATCCGTATTATCGATAATTGAGAAGTCCGTTGCACTCCAAATATTTCATTACTTCAGTATTGAGAGCCTTAGATAACACAGATAGTAATGCTATTGGCCGGTAATTTTGTGGGAGACATGAGAGCAATATTCGCGCGGGTCTAATTTGGGATTTATATAAGAGAAGTAGTTGGGCCGGGATAAAATATTTCTTGACTCTAAGAAATAATATTGGCCTTAAAATGTTTACTATAAGATCGGATATTTCAAGTGGTAGAACCCAATATGTCTTAAACCAATTTATTTGAGTAGTCGAGCGTCTTCAAGTGAAAGTGAATTTTTAAGGAAAGGAAATAAAAAAATTGTAACAATTTTTCAGACCATAGAAAAATTTGTTGAGACTGTTTTGGGCTGTGTGATTGTTTGAAATTATGTAATTAATTAGTAATTAATAATTACAGTGAACTATAATATTTTCTTACGCACACATCTTATAAATTAACTCAAGCAGGCAAAGCATTTTACTGTAGATAATCGTAGGTAAAGAGCAGAAATAAAAGAATTACGGAACGACATTTTAGGAAGGGCCAGGGCTCATTCTTATGTTTAGTGTTATAAGAATAAATCAAATATACAGTTTTAAGGGGCATAGCAAGTGTCATATTTTTGAACAATAGTATTGTTACTTTTTAACGATAGTCTGCAGTTTGAAGGTGAACATGCCGACATTTCAAAAGTGGGTGTCAAAAAGCTTTTTGACGACCGGCTTTTAAGAGCACCCGGCCTACGGAGTTGGATGGTTAGTTGAGAGGAGATGGCGCAAAAGCCGCTGGAAATTGTTTCGTATACTAAAATTGCTGCACACAGATCATATAAATACGTAATATTTTCCTTTTAATAAATTCTCGAAAATCACCTTTTCTAAGCATTTACACGAGTCGTGCTCCTTAATGGGGGAACCTCATGTAAAATGAAATTTTTTAGCTATTATTTGTTTTTGCATATATTGAGAGGAAATTTCCTCAAAAATAGGAGAAAAAAAGTTAGAAAGTGCTCCAAGACCTCCTTGTACTTTATTTTGAAAAGAAAGTAAACCGTCTAATTGGGCTTGATGCCACCAAAGAGGCTCGTACTTTTCGACAACAGGAAAAAAACGGATCAATTAGAACAGTTTGAATAAGAGGAAGGTCTACTCCATGGCCCTGGAATCGCAGATAAGCAAAAAACTGCGGTAAGTTAGAACGAATTACGAATTTCTTTCACGATTTTTCTATTACTCAAACTTAAAACGCGTTTTTCTCGAAACGCAAAATTTCGCACGCCGTGCAACGTAGCTCAAAAACTAATCATTCGATCTTTATGAAGTTTGGTATAGAAATTCTATAGATATTTGGCCTCAGCTCCGATTTTTTATTTTTTTATTTAAAACATTGTTATTAACAATTGTTTATAAAAGAAAATCCTTTTTTTTTCAAAACTTCGCCATTTTTGCAAATTTGCAAATTTTAATAAAAGGGGAACGTCATGCTGAGCGTTTTTGCATAAACTAAAGAACCCATTTTGTATTTTTTGTTTTAGATCATTTTTGTGACCTGTATGCTGTACGGTGCATATCAAAGAGGCTGTTTTCAAGCCGCCATTGCACCGTTGTATTTAACGATTAGTCTTAAAAAAATATTTTCTTTAAATATTATAACGTAAATAAATTGTGCCTTAAATTGCAAATTAATCTACGCATTACATTTAAAAAAAAAAAAATTCCTGAAAAACAGGCTATTTACATGAGGTTCCCCCCTTAAACGCGTTTTTCAAAGACAACATTTTTCAAAGTTCCTGCAGTTCTAATTCAATTACAAACAACCAACTGGTTTTAATACTTTTGGGGCGTGTTTACTATTTTTTATTTATTTGCTTTTTTTCACACGATAAATAATCGTGTGTCATTCTACGAAAAAAACGTTAATTCAAGGGCGAATTTTTTCCGAGTATATTTTAAGCATTCTCAACATTATTCATTCCACCAGAGGGTATAACCTTTTTTGGACACTAAGTCGTTGAAAATTGATTCCATCCCAAAAAATTACTCCACATATATTAGTTTTGAACAAATATATTGTCAAAATTTCACATTCGAAGTTATTCTTTCCTTTTAATAAATTTGTCACATTCACAAGCTGCGTTATACAAAATTGAATCCATGTTTTGAGTTTATGATCCTTAGAAGTGATTGTACGTTAATGTTATTTGTGAATAATGACAGAAACTGTAAAGGGGGTAAGGGCTTTAGAAAGAATGGTGCATATCACTCACGAACAGTGTTGATTACGTCCAAGGAATAGAAATGTATTTTAAACTAACATCGCGGTAAAGTTAAGCCCTTTTCCGACTTGATCTACAGCTATTTTAGAGCGTTCTACAAGTGATTTTTTGGGACGTTATTCATGATGCCATCATCTGCATTGAATACTCGAGGCGGAAAATGGTGTGGACGTCGAATTGAAAAGATCAAACTGCACTTTATACGGTTTTGGATATCAATTTCTATGATCAATATTTTGCCATTGTCAAATGGATCTACCAATATTTGTACGATAGAAGTTTACATTATACTAATATAATACACCGGTGCTCTAGATGGTACACATTTTTATTCAAAACTCGATTGAAGTGGATTCCTTATGAATCTCAGTCAAAAAGATTGTCAAATTGTACACATAGAAATTCATATGAATTGCGAGTTTGTAGGTAAAGATGAGTTTAACCATATAAATTATTGAGCTCCCACGACAAGAGTAGCCACATTGCGTTAGTTGAGATGCTAGCATTACTTCTTCCTATGTGAATTTTTTGATTTTGAAAACTGACTTTGACTTCTTTATAAAACTCAGGGATTCGGTCTGTTGTCGTCGGTACGACTTTGAAGAACAAAATATATCCCGAGTTTACGGGCGAACCCTCACAGTTGGACCAGGGTTACATATGGTTTGCATGATACGACCATCGGGACACTTCACAATCTCCTGTTTGTCAAATTCCTGCAGACTTTTGTCTAATTTCCTATCGGTAATTACTTCAAGTGCATAAGTTCCCTTTCTTAGTCTGATCCTTACACTTCTTTCTTTGTGACTTAAGAAGCCTCTTACCACCCACAGGCTCGTAATGCATCCTTCCCTTAATATGAACACTCCTAGCCGACTAAGTGGCATTAAAGCCCTTTAAACTAATCAAAACACATTGAAACATACAATTCTGTTGCGCAGGTAGCAATCCTTCATTAGGCGGACGTATCCTAGCTGCTATAGAATCCTGGTCATCCTGTTTCGTCCGATTGTTATTTTTACCAGCACTTGACCAGTGTTGCATTTGTGGAAGCACTATCATTTTAAACACTCTATTTGCACAGTTAGCCCGATGTAAAAAGGATAACAATTTAATGTTGAACTTCGAAAACGTATCCTTAAGTTAGCAGTTTCACTCGATAATTTATTCTAATGTATCCCGGTATCGTTTGCATGTGATTAATCGTAAAATCAATCACAACTCGACAGACACGCATACGAAATGCAACTAAGTCATCCACTTGGAGTCGTCCTTGAGAGCCTTTTTCCACTTAATGATCCCCGAGAAAAAAAGGTAATTTTTTTTTGGAAATTTATTGCACTTTATTCGTCGGTTTCGTGCCGTGATTCCCCTGTGGGGTGCCCGTTCCACTTCCACAAATTGCATGCTTGAGCGATTGACGGTTACAGGAATGCGAATGAACGTGCCTATGTGAATGTACTTATGTCTCTTTCCTTCTTCCTTTTGTCCTTCGTAGGTGAAAAGTAATTTTCTAACTAGTTAAAAATTTTTCTTAAAATTTTTCATATCCTTTGTTGCAATGAGACTCATGCATATGTATGCATAGGAGCGCATGAAAATCATCCCCACATCGATTGCAACAAACTAGACAGTAGACGATTGTGTGCACAGGAAACAACCCTTAGAGGTGGATTCCCCTTCGAATATTATTGAAAAAGCATTAGATATACGTACTGGTGTGGGAATGTAAATCTAGAGGATCTCGTGTGCATTATTTTGTGGAACGCATTCACATTATTTGTATGTGTGTAAGGGTTGCATTAGCATCTAAATGACAACGGCATAGGGGTAGTGAAGTGCACTCGACAATTCTTGGATTCTGGGTGTGGCTTGTGATTTGCCAAGTAGAAGGTCGTTTTGTCGCTTCATTTTGTTGTTTTTGCATTTTGCAATCCTTATCGTTTGGTCGTCCTTCTCAGTTGATTCCTTGCAATACATTGTCATCGGTGTCTACTTTAGTGGAACCAAAAAATTGCAAACGGGTCAAGCGTTGAGGGTGCAGTGTTGGCGGTGACAGTGGAAATGTTGAGACGAATGACCCTTAGATGCAGCATCAGGACCAGACCACCATGTGTGGTTGTAAGAAATTGCATGTGATTGTAGTAGTGCCGTGATGGTGGAAGTGATGATGGTGACAGGAATTTTTATGGTTATTATACCATTGTCCAGATGATTTTTACAGTTTGTGTTGTTGTCAGTGTCCATTCGCGTTGTGCAGGCACCGGTGCACTTGTTATCATTGTGAGGATGTGGCAAGTGACTGCTGGGCAATATGTGCGCATGATGGATGCGAATGTTTTAATTAGAAAATTAATTTTATTCTTTTTTGGTTTGTAGGCGAAGGGGGAAGGGACCTGGTGTCGAAAAGGGTATAATAAGAAGGGGGCTTTGAAATTAGAGGAAACACAAAGTTATACGGAATGTTTTGGAATACTTCGGATTGCCAGGTTTTGGCAAACTTAAATTAGAGGTTTTGACCCGTTTGCAGCGTTTTTTTTTTAGAAATTTCATCTTCAGAAACATCTATCGTAACGATGAAATTTGTGAGGAATGTGAAGCATGCTTGTGGGTAGGTTGCTGGTACAACCCCTGAGTCTGTGTTATTGTGGCCTTTGAGAATAAAAATATCACAGACCTCCAAGATTCGATATTCGGTCCACTTGCCACGGACACATTACTTTTGCCTCTCAAGAGAAGTGACGCACAGAAAGCCTGCAAGATAACGTAACTGTGAGCATTTTTTTTTTAAGTTGTAGCATTCTAGAAATACTCTTGCTGGGAGGGAGTTCTAGGAAAAATTGCCGTTCTGTAGCCAGGCCAGTTTTTATACAAAAATATGCGAGCTGTTATGAGGTGAATTGGAAATTGACCTGGTAGATGCCTTGACGGGCGCAAATAAATCCCATGCTTTGGAACGATATCAGATACTTCCAAGATGTCTCCAAGCAACACTCCACCAACCGCCGTCAAAGTGATCAATTTAATGCTGTATTCTACTAGGAAGATTTCTCCTCTTTGCATGATCTCTAAGAAGTTAACGGGAAAGAAGAAGCCGAACTTCAAACATACAACAAATATTCGGTCTAGTCTGGAATATTTAGAGGGGAAGAAGTTTCCATTCTTTCAATTTTGAAACAAGAATACATGCTCCCCTTCGGTTAGATAAATTGACTATTCATAATAAGCTGTGGTATTGCCGATACATTTATTCTTGCAAACATCATAGACTGCATCTTCTTGAGTTGAAACCAACAAGATTGATGTTTCTGCAATGTACGATTCTATTCTGACTTTAATTTAGGGAGCCGCCATGATTGCACATCATCTGGTGCCAAGTTGCTGGGTTAACTCACCAATCATTCGAAAGTGAAGAAATCGGTGAGTTGTGGTCAGAAAAACTAAACATCTCGTTAACAGCTGAATTTAGCAAATCGGCGTCAGGCGCCAATATCGAACCCGGTCACTTCGGAATTAATAGAAAGTGGATCTAAAGTTACACTAACTTAATTACCTGAATTGACCGACTTCCGAGGAGAGTTTTTGACCAATCGCAAAGTTTTTGAAATCCTTATAGGAAAGAAGTCTACTTAGTAAAGCTCTGTGCCAAATGTAGTCATCGTCCTTGACCATTGCTCTTGACTCAACATGTTTTACGATTGATGATATCGAAATGTTTTTCACAAAACTCAAAATATCTTTCGTGACTCGCCGGTTACGTAATTCGTATGGGTGGTCACTACCAAGTACTTTATATTCCAAATATTTAATTAACTTGGAATATAGCCGAAAGCCTTACTTGCTAGAGCTACTAGATTTAAGTTACTATGTAATTTACTTACATTGTAATAAATAATAAATAAATAATAAATAAAAAACTTGGAATTGATAAAATTTACAATTGTAGAAAAATCGGTTCATTATTTTTTGAGATATCTTGTCCACTGACTTTGAAGATGGTGTTTTGTGATACACGCATTTTTAATAAAGATAGGAGATTTAGCATCGTACAGAATGGGAGTAGTGAGGAAGAGGAAACCAATAATGTGGTCACTAAATGGGCATCGATTAGAAATGCAATCAAACAAACAGCCCAAAAGGTATTAGGATTAAGAAAACAAATATGTCCAAACCTTGGTTTGACGATGTGTGCCGGGGGAAGATCGAACAACGTAACCGCCTCACAATGATTCACTTATTAAGATATGATGAAGTCAACGCAGAAAGATTCGCGACGATTCGGAAAGAGACAACGAGACTTTTCAAACGTAAAAAAACGCGAATGGGTGAAGACTCGGATCGATAAAATCTTAGAAAATGCCAGAGCAAAAAACGTCAGAGATATGTATGAGGGCATAAATTCAATTACAAATGGCTACGGGGGAGAGGCAAAATAATTCGAGACGTAAAGGGCTGACTGGTCACAGCAATAAACGATATCGTCACAAGATGGAAGCAGAACTTTGAAAACCTGCTCAACGTGCGCACCCGTCAACCACAAATAAACGCACCAGACGTATATACGGCCGAGCCTCAGATCCCAGAGCCCTCTTTCGGCGAAGTTTTAGATGCAATAAATCGATTGAAAAACAACAAGGCTCCCGGAGTCGACTGCATACCGGCAGAGCTTGTGAAGCATGGAGGAGAAGCAACCACTCGAAAGATCTACCAACTGATTAAAACAATATCGGATAAGGAAGTCATGGAAAACCTCAATGGTCGGCCCCATTTTCAAAAAAGGTGACAGATCTGACGGCGAAAATTACAGAGGAATATCATTGCTCCCAACCACATAGAAAATACTAACAAATGCCATACTGGCGAGAATCACACCGTACGCAGAAGAAATACTGGGAGACTACCAATGCGGATTCCGTAGTAACCGGTCAACAAGCGACCAAATGCTCACAATAAGGCAATTGGTGCAAAAGAACTGGGAATAGAGACACGGTTCACCAACTTTTCGTTGACTTCAAAAAAGCCTATGACTCAGTCGCAAGGCAAAGACTTTACCATATTGCGGCTGAATTGGGAGTCCCGAAAAATATGCAGCCCTCATTCAAATTTGCATGAACAAAAATAAAGAGCGAATTAGAATAGAAAACCATTTCTCAGAACCATTTGAAAATGAGGACTAAAACAGGGGCATGGCCTCTCACCATGTCTTTTTGACCTTGTGCTGAAGTATTATTATTATTATTATTTATTGGCCTGTAAGAACCCGGAAGTTCATGACCTCACCGAGTCGGCTCCGCCATTGTTCACTGTCCTGTGCGCTCTCCTTCCACGTTTGACCACCCGATCCGATCTCCTCGAGGTCCAATCTAACATTGTCCTCCCATCTCCGGCGCGGCCATCCTGTCGGTCTCTTTTCCGTTAGTTTACCGTGAAGAATTCTACACACGATCGTATCGTACCCCATTCTTGCCACATACCCGGCTCATCTTAATCTTCGCGACCTGATCACTCTCACTATTGAAGGTTTGCGGTATAGCTCTACCAATTCGTAGTTATGAAGTTTCCTCCATTATGCTGCCTCTTCGTCATATTTACCACCAAAGATACTCCTTAAAACTTTATTCTCAAATAAAGAATTTCTCCCACAAGGGCATTCATGCATGCATCAATACATCTCTGCATTAGCGACCTAGAACCGAATTCTTGTTTAGTGTAAATACTCACACTAGAATACGACCCTTGAGTTGCCCTATGTGCCATATATGATTGCCATAGATGTTATACAAACCGTCATTGTGTAACCATCTAATTTCCTTCGCAATGACCTGCAGCTATTAATACAGCTGCAAGCACTTTACCCCGAAATGCTCCTTTGTTTGAATCTCCAAACAATCATCAACTCCGCGCATAGCCGCCGGATTGAATTCAATAGCATTAACAAATGGAAATAAAGATTCCGTTCCCTTACAACGACCAAAGATACAATATACAAATTGTATGATGTATCCCAAATGCATTTCACACCTAATGAGTTGCAGCTTTTTTATTTAGCCGACCCTCATTACAGGCCGATGCCTTAGGTCGCTTCTCCCTTTGTTTTTTTTTTCCTCGTTTCAGTTTTCGTTTATCCTTTGCTCAAATGCATCGATAAACACTGTTATCTGTACGATCACCCATATGTGCATAAACCATGATCTTCATTACGAGATCTGGTTTTCCATTCCACAAAGAGAGACTTTACGTTTCTCTTGTGGTAGAATTCTTGACGATGGACCAGTAGGACGGCCGCGACGGAGATGGGAAGACAATGTCAGGTTTGAATTTGAGATCAGATGGTCAAACGTGGAAGGAGAGTACACAGGACAGGGAACAATGGCGCTACTGAGTCGGTGGGGTCATGAACTTACGGCTTCCTCTAGGCCTATAAATAGTAATAAGGATAGAAGCCAATTGGAGGGACAAGGCTTAAATCTGCTCCAATTTTCTTCGAATCCATCACAAATTTCGGGAGAGCTTTTTTGAGATGTTGTACCTTCATGGCTCCTCGATAATATAGTGGTAAGTATACCCGCCTGTCACGCGGGAGACCGGTGTTCGATTCCCCACCAGGGAGCCTCTGGAGCAAGGCTAATAACCTTGCCCGGAAAAAAAGTCATTATGGAAAATTTAACAAGACTCGGGACTTGCTAAATTAGGCCAAGACCGGCTCCCGATTGTAGTGCCGATGATGATGATGATGATGATGATGTACCTTCATAAAATAGTTAAAAAAGATCGACTTTTTTAAATGCTGACTTGATGACTGGGTATGACACCTTACATTTTTATATTATATCTTCATAAGATTGCTTAATATGCTTCCTGAACGGAGCTAGTGAAAGTTGGTAAACATCTTCAGAACTACACAAATCATTTAGTATTCTATAAAAAATCTGACGAGGTCGGCTTTTGTTGTCATTTTCAGTAGTGGATGAGTTAGTTGGGTGCCGCCTTCGGTTGAATTGTACTGTGCGAGTCATTGCAAAGTTCCTAATTTTCTAAGTTATATATATCAAATTAAACAAATTAATTTTATTACGTGTTGGAGGTATACAACAAAACGTCAAAGTAGCATTTTTTTTTAATTTTTTTGCAAAAATCTTTTATTTCTTATTTTTTTCTTAGATTCTAAATTACAGGCTAAAAAAAAAATGCTTAATTCTAGTTTAATTATTTTATATTATAACTTACTGGTCCTACGCAGATGCTCTATGCTAAACATTACATGACTATTGTGTAGTTCGCCTTTCGGCGTCAGAAATTTATTTGTGGCTTTAGTTATGAATATTTGTATGACAAAGAAAAACTAGAAAAACTTGTTGCCGATTCGCACAAAGTAGCATCTCACTAAAGGATGCAGTTGGGACTAATCTTTACCTATAGCGATGTTTTTGGCTAGTCCATCAGTTAAGTCCCGGAGGATAGGATTAATTTCTCCCTTCCATTTCATGGATCGTTTAGTGGGATGTTATCTCGCCGGATGGCTAGCCGTTGGAGCGTTGGGCGTTGTCAGTCCTACTATTTATGGCGAATGGTGACATATATAATCCGATAACTGAATCTAGCCATAAAGAAAGCCGAATAGTACCTTGTGGGGAGGAAGTATTGTGCCAATAAACGGGCACTCCGTTCACTTCCTCCTCCATCCTAAATTGTTCACGCGCGAAGGTTCATCCGTTGTTCCACCGACACAAAAGGAAAAGCCAAACACCGAACAAGTAAAAAATAGATAACACACTATTTCTTTGTTTAGTTTTATTTTTATTTTAAAAGGAAAAAACACTATTATTGTGATAACTAGTTTGAATGAATTATTGTTCCGTTTCATTTACTTATTGGATACTAACATTTTACGGTGGCGCTGTTTGAAATACCAGAACTAATTCGAACACTGATTATAAGGACTTGGGGTGCAACACAAACACGACTCGGAAATATATATGAGCGTCTCCGCAGCGACGAAGAGCGGGAGTGACGCGTGACCGTGGCATTCAGTGGGTGGAAAACGACTCAGCGATATCTTGCTCGTGCAGAGCTCACTTGCTAATCGTGATCATGGTGGTATGTGTGCATGGTTCTTTCATGGATGAGAACGAACCTAGAACAAAGAAAGGGCATAAAGTGCATTCATGGGATACGATTTCGGAAAACCAAATAAAACCGAACTCGTCGGATGCTAATGGGATCTTTGTTGGAAATGTGCATCGCGGCTAAACAAAGAGACGACGATGCGATGTGGAAATATGCTAATGGGTTTTAGCTTGGTTATTGGGAAATTGTGTTTATGGCATCGCTAGTAAGGGCAGGTATTGAATTCCTATTTGCATTTGTTTATGCTGTAGGATTCAATTGATGCCAAGAGACGCGAGATGCGTATTTGCTTTGATCCCTTGGGTGTAAGTCACCAGCCAATGTGTATGTAGGCAACATTGTTGTACACATGGCGCGGCTGGGAAAATAGACGGCGCAATATTTATGGTCCCTGTCATGACGGTTATATTGTATGCAAACCGAATCATTTTGTTTACAGGGATTTGTCTGGTACCGAAGGTGCCGAATTGGTTTGGAATTTCAGATAAGTAAAGCAAGAAATCTTACGGAAAATTGTAGGCGAAGAGATGCATGAAAAGGTAAGTTTTCTTTACAGGGACCTTTTAAGATCATAGATTTGATCTATATGATGCGTGAAGCATTTTCAGGTACTAATGCGATTGCATTAGTAAAGTTAGGAAATTGACTGAATGTTATGGGGGTCTTACGGTGAGTAGATAGTGGGGTTTGGCGGAACCGCCACAACCTATACATAGTATGGAGAATAAGCGTCGGACCAAAGACGTTTCGAGTTTTGTTTTCTCAATACATTTTTTTTTTTGGAGTTTGTTAACCACTTTCTCTTCTGCTTCGGTGTAAGTAAGGTTATCACATTACCGCAACTCAGAAAAGTTCCACAGAGTTTGGCAGCCAGCCTTGTTATAGACATTACGTTTGTTTGAAGTTAACAATACACTCATAGTTTTTTGTAGTGAAGTGAAGAACGTCAATTTAAGTGTCGACTGGCCACAATATCATGTTTCGCTATTAGGAAAGGCAATTACGTAAGAAAACGGAATTTGCGTTTGTATGCGGAAGAACTGAGGCCTTTAATTTTACAAAATATTGTTACTAGTTCGACCTTGAGAGCCTTTCGTCTGTGGATCCAATTCCGCGTATGTTAAATTTTGTAATTGGAATGTCATTCCCCTCGAGATACTCTCCTTCTCAGATTCGATGAGTGGACTGTTTCATCCCTGGAATTTGTTACCTTAGACGATGCCATTCGTTTTATCAAATTTAAACTGGATCATCGTTGTCGTCTGACCTTTATAATCGTGAGGCATTCAAAACCAATATACATCGAAGATTCTTTCCTATTTCCTCACTTATCTTGTACCCTTAGTGGTTTGGCCGTTTTTACTATCGGGTTTTCCAATAGGGACTTGACAACTTTGAATTTAATTTGTGAACGCACCCTTTCACTAATCATCGAACTGTCACTGTCAATTTATTCATATTCAACTCAACATTTTCATTATGGGCAAGTACACGAACAAACAACGTCTGCAAATTATCAAAATTTACTACAGAAAAGAAGTCAAGTCCCTATTGGAAAACCCTATATTACTATTTATTGACTTATAGGAACCCAGAAGTTCATGACCTCCAGTCCCGGATTAAGCCAATCGGGGGCCCTAGGCCATTCAAATTTTGGGGCACTCTTTTTTTTTAATAATCGTAAAATTAATCGTTATTGATGCATTTGTATAATTTAAACAACTAATTCATATAATTTTAAGGTTTTCAAATACAATAAAATAAAGGAAATCATTTTTTTCAGTTGAATTATATATTTTTTTGATTTAAAATAAATAAACAGTATATTAAATTATCAAATAATCTTTGGACATCTCTTTGGAAGATGAAAGCGACGCTCGTTTTCAACAAACTTTTTTTCTACATTTTTGATCAACAAAATCATTGATGATTTCTTCAAAATCAATTTGACGAAGAATGTCCGATTCAATGGACATCAGACTTAGCATGTCTAATCGTTCTTGACGCATAACACTTCTTTGCTCGTTTTTGATGCGTTTCAATTTTGAAAAAGAGCGCTCTGTCGAACAATTCGTGATCATAACAGTTAAAAAAATGCGAAGAGCAATTTCAACGTTCGGAAAAACTAATTCAAAATGATCTTGAATCAAACTTTCGTAGAGGTCAGAGTGAGTGAACTTAAGTTTCATTGGGAATTTTGATTTAATGAAAGCGTGAAACTGTATGAGTTCAGGGTAAAATTCTTCTAAATCGTCAGAGTAAAAGTCAACTAAATCGGAAATCTTTTTGGAATACACATTTTCGGTCAAATCAAAATCAGCCAAAAACCAAAATCTCTCCGAAACATATAAGTAAACTTTGCTTCGTCTGTTGATTTCAATCTTGAGCGTATCGATGATTACCAGAAAACCGTTTACACGAAAATAGTCGCGCGGACTTAATGCAACCTCTGGAGCATCGCCATCGTTTGGCTGTCTTGTTCTTCGTCGAACTCGCGATGCAACATTCGCATAATCTGTCTCAGGTAAAATAGATCTGGCTTTGTTTTCAAACACTTCGAACTTATCTCTCATCTCATCTAATTGTTTTTGATAAATACGAGGGATTCCCCTTGCCTCGGTCCGCAAAATTTTCAATGTGACTTTTTAAGAACGGGTCAAACTGTGCAATTAGTTCGAGTAAACCTAAGTAATTTCCATTATTTGGAACACCGAAATGCTCGTTTGTGCCTCTGAAAGGTAATCCTCGTTCAGCCAACGTTATGATGACTGGAATCAATCGTCGCACTGCATCTTTCCAATAATTTTTCTCTTTCTGGTACTCAAGTTGAAGGTTGTCGGAAACATCGACGCAGTTCTGTCGCCTTTGAATGTATGTCAACATACATTCTCTGTGAAGAGATCCATTCTCATGTTGATGTTATTGGGAAACATTTTTCGAATCATTAAATCCATCGCTGGTCAGTTTGTTTTGTTTGTCTTTGGAAGCAAACATTTTACATACAAAACAATACACGCAACCAGTCGTGGGAGGATAAATTAGCCATTCGCGTTTGAACCGTTCTTGAATTGCCTTTCTTCCAAAAAACGTTTCTGAGCAATATCTTGCTCTACCTTCTGCAACGTAAAATCTACGAGACGGCTCAAACGGTTCAGAGTCATTTTGGCACATGCTTGGACCACGATTGATCCAAAAATTGGCGTCATCGTCAGTGAAATCACCCCACTTGCCTGGATCGCTCGAACAATTGTCATTGTTCGCTGCAGTTTCAAAAGTACCCAAATCCGCGGCTTTGAGCTCTTCGTATTCGTTCAGACTAACATCACGCTGCGAGTTTCATCCATCATCTTGATCCAAAGATTCAGAGGTTTTGAGATGATCGACTTGCTCTGTTTCAGATTGAATCTGCAAATTTGATAAAACAATTTTGAATTCAAAAGTCTTAAGAATTACATTTGCTCTAAAAACACTTTAATTTATATTTTATAAGATAGTTATAATTTATAAATATCAACAGTAAATTATATTTCGATTCTTACATCTTCATTACTAGATTCGATCTGTTCACTAGCTGATGAAGAAGCATGTGCAGTGGAACTTTGGAAGAAAGACGTCAATTTTGGTAGTTTCGATAAATCTGTCTCAATTCGTTTTTTCTTTTCATCCGCAATTTTTCTTTTTTGAGCCCCGCTCTGATAGGATCGCCGCATTATGTAATCTACAAACATACTTAAATCGTAACATTCTGATAGGAAAAGCAAACATCAAATTCTGCATTTGAAATTAAACAACAAAGTTTAAAATCAAAAAATCGAACTCAAAAATAAATCAAAAAAGACAAAACCAAAATGTTAAATTATCGAAATAGCTAAAACTAAATCAGTTTACAAAATCAAAATCGAACAACAAAACAAATTTCGAAAAACAGAACGAAACTTAAAAAAGAAAACAATATACTCGTACAAACTCACTCTCATTATTGTTGTTGGATAACAAAAAAAGACAATTTGATTGGTGATGTGTTTTGTGTTGTGTGAAAAGATACAATATAAAACAGAACCTACCTTTTTCAACAAATGCGTAGTTTTCGATATGTTCATTACACACAATACCACAATTTCACATTAATTAACATCTAGATTCGTCACTAATTGAAAAAACGTTCTTTTTTTCTCTAAGAACAACGAACAAATGTAATTTGACAAACGACAAAGCAACAGATAGTTTTGTTTTGCTTAAAACACTGAAATGAATCGTTTTTGTTTATATAAACAAGCTCGAACTTGCAAGCGCTGTTTTGGTTATTTAGCGCGCGATTTGAAATCCAAATCGTAGCTTAAAATAACATTCAAAAGAATAAATCAATTAAAATTTTTAAATATTTTTGTTTGAAAATAAATTTGTATAATCAATTACATAAGATAAATGAATTGTCTTTAAAAAATTTTTGTTTACAAAATTCCAAAAAATATAAAAAAATTTAATTAAATTTAAAAATAAATCAAAAACAACCATGACAAATTTTCTTGGGGGCCCTTGCTCGCCAGGGGCCCCAGGCCATGGCCTAGTCCGGCCTAATGGATAATCCAGCACTGATGACCTCTCTGATTCGGCTGCGTCATCGTTCCCTGCCCTGTGCACTCTCCTTCCACGCTTGACCATCCGAACTAATTTATTCAAGGTCAAATCTAACATTGTGTTCCCATCTCCGTCGCGGTCGTTCTACCGGTCTCTTTCCCGTCGGTCTTCCGTCGAGAATTCTACGCACGATCCTATCGTTGCCCACTCTCGCCAAATGCCCGCCCCATCTTAATCTTCGCGATCACTTAATCTTTGTTTGACATTTAATAATATAAAAGTAATCCCTTTTGTGAAAGTATGATATATGCATCGTGTCCATAAAATAAGTCAGATCTATCCACATTGGCGTGTAACTTGATTCCCCCTTCAAACCGCCACCAATTAAGGTTCGCTGCTACGCTCAGTCTTGACTAGTTAATCGTTCCCGATAGAGCTCCCGCTCGATTCTCCCGTCAGGTGTGCGTTGTGCGCAGTGATACGTCTTTTGAGTGCGAAAGACATTGACATTCCTCGTCAGTTATCTGAAGTTTATGGGCGACAAATTATGAACGTCAAAAACATGAGAAAGTAGGTCAACGGATCTATATACTTCCATGACGAGCAGCATTCCGTCTTCGGTTTCGAAACAATCGAGAAAGTGGAGAAAGAATTATTTGAAGATCGGCTTGTAACGCCTCTTCAGACCTCTTTAGAATAACACTACGATTGAAACGATTGTGATTGAGCGCTTGCATTATGGGAAATCCTTTTGTGTGCGTGAGTTCTAAAAAATGTACTGCTTTATTATTTGTCTCTGACACTCAAAACTCTGTCCAAAAGAACATGACACTGGTGGACACTTGAATATATTGTAGAGTGTCCGCAATGGTATCATTCATCATATATCACTTTAAATCAAAGTATGCAGTTAGATAAGGTGGGTAGCTTAATTTGTGACCGAAGTAGAAAGAAAGGAATTGCGAAAGCTGATCGACAAATCATGTTAGAAGGCAAAACAGGAAAATGTTAGAAATGGTTTTTCAGCACTCTTAAGACTAATGCCCCTGAATTTTTCATGGGGATCGTCGTTGGAAAGATGAAAACTAAATAATTAGTGGCTAATTTAAATGTTTAAATTGTGCACCACACAAATGTTCTGCATTCTACATCCCCACATGGTAAAAGTGCAGTTAACCAACAATTAAAAGAATCCCTGTAATGGGCTACAATATATACTGTAAACCGCCAAAGACTTGCATAGATATTTTAAACCTTTTCGATTCCCTCCTCATTTGGCAATTACACATCACGAACCCCTATCTAGACAATAACTCTGCCAACAGCTGTATTTTTAAATTTTCCATATTTCATTTCGACACTCGCGAATAATTCGCAAAAGAAAAAAAGGATCTCCGTGGAACTGGCTCCGAAACGGTTCATTAAAACTCAAATACTGTTGAAAGGATTTCCGCACTTTTTTTTTGGGAAAATCATTCAAAAATGTTTGCCAATTCGACCCAAACTCGAATCCAGTTCCCGAGACGACTGTAAAGATATTTCAAAGTCGAAGGGTAAACACGATCATCCCGTTTGATTCAACCCTAACGAAGGGGAAAAGTATAGTAATTACCTGCACTGGATTTTTCTGTATTTTCGTCCTAAAAAACCGTTTTTTCGATGCATTTTGTGCGGTCCTTCATTCTTCTTTATTATTGTTTTTTTTTTTAACTTCTTGATAAAATTTGAAAGAATAAAAAGCGAGGGGATTCAATTTGGTCTGACAAGGAATTCTCGATGAACACATGAGTTCTTGCGTAATATATTGATATCCTTGCAGGGACATAATGCTTGATTGATTTTACTTTCTTGCCCAACGGGAAATTTTAACGAATTTTCTCACGATTTTCTTCGAATATTCGTTTTTTTAAACTCCTTTTTGCGATTTTTTAAGGTTTATTGCCGTTTGGGTCCTTTTTGTCCTTCCTTAGGTAAAAAAATGAGGAAAAAACGTTTGAAATGAGCAGACAAAAACCGAAAAAAATTAATACTCATTATTAGGGGATGAAGTTGAAAAGAGGATATTTGGTTGATGTAATTCGACTGTTTGTGGTGTCAGCATTTTTTAGGGTAAAAATTGAGATTTTTTTTTCGGTGAAATCTGTGAATTTTGTCAAAGTGCGTTGAAATAGTCCCCAGTTGTAACACTAGTAGCAAGGGCTGCTGATTTGGATGACATTTAAAAAGAAGAGGGATCGAATTTGAGGTGAAGTTGTCATGAGATGCTGTATTGTATTTCTGGCGCCAAGGTGTTAGTATCGGGCATTTGGCACCTTTAATGCATGTGAAAGCGGGAAACAGTTCAAAGAAATCGTGATTTGAAAAGGTACTAAATTGTAATATGTAAGGTAATATAACTTAAATTCAATCATAACGTGGAGATGGACCAACTTTAGCTATTTCTATGGGGTATTTCTTGTAGTTATTTGAAAAAAATATACCAAGGGGAAACAGATTTTACAATGTTAGATTAAACGCTAAGCCTCTTTTAATAAAGTAGTTTTTGCGGGGTGTTACACATTACCCTATTTTTTTACCTCTTTAACTGTATTTATCTACTCAAATATTTTTTTTTTAATAACATCCTTTATTGGATATGAATAGTACAATCTTAACAATTTAATTCAATACTAGATTTAAATTGGACTTAATTTAGTTAAATTAAGTAAAACGTGTAGGGGTTTACTAGACCAGTGTTCAGCTCCTAACTCGATTTTAGTATGTTAGATTTTAACATGTTAATTCATGAGGTTTCATCCCTTTTAGCCGTCTCAATTCGTGGGTAATATCCAAGAGCTGAATAGCTTCTACGTTGGTATGATTATGTAGGCGTCTTTCGTGTTTCACAGCGTATTCTTGGATAACTTCATAAATCCATTTGACCTCTAGGTCATCATGAATTTCCTGAATTGGCACAAAACGGTGGGCATTCGTGATAATGCGAAGGAATTTATTCTGGCTTCGTTGAAGTATATCTCTATTGGATTGCTTTGTACAGCCTGCGGGTAAGGTTTTAAGTAGGTGCCTAGTATGACACGGATTCACTTAATCTTCCACCGTCTGCTGCATAAAGTAATCGACCACCAAAAGACCAAACGGGTAAAAAACACACGGGTAGTTCAAATTAAATTGTTCGCCGAGGAGGAATAAACAAGCAAAGACGCCGAAGTTTGACCAAAATACTGATCATCTGTGACACCCAATGAATAAAACAAGTCAATTGGTTTTAGTTATATAACATTCTTTTTATTTAATTTCACTGTTTTGTTGTTGATTTATTTATTTATTACTTAACTTTTTAATTTACACTGTTCTTTGTTTTTAAACGAATTTACACCAAGAAAACGAAACGCCCGACTCTTTTTATTGAAAAAGTGTATTGACCAATCCAATATAACTTAACATGAAAGGCAATCGAATTGCCTCTCGCAAACTCACACGACGGCGATGATGGTAGAAATCTGACTCCTCGATGCAATCCATATCCGTCCGATTCAACGGTGGTGGATTACATCGGTGTGGGAGGATTCTATATGTGTCCGTATAGGACAAGTACGATGCCCTTCAGCCTGCATATCGGCAACGACGAAAATGCACCTGAGTAAACATGGACAGGCATTATTGAGATACGCGATAGCAAAGATCGCCGAAGGAAGAAATAAGTTTCTGTGTCCTAAATAAACAGAAACGCTATTTCGAGGTTCAAACGGGGTACATTATTTGTGATTTAGCCGATGCTACATGGGAACATCGACTGTTTACATAATCGCCCCAGACTTATGCCATTGCAGGCAATAGATTCTTTCGTGGCGATAAGCAAACCAAGGGTTTGCTCGCCTATGGCCAAGGCTATGGTGGCTTTTATTTGATCTAATTAAATGGAACATGGGTATGATGGTGAGGAATTTGACTTGCAGATGTGCAAGCGTACGTCTCACCCAGGGGGACTATGGACAGCGATTGGTAAGTAGCATAAACACAGTGATGCTACTGTGTGTTTGTTTGTTTTACAGGCCGGAGCATCGTTAGGCATGATTTATGGTATGATTGTCTAACGTCAATCATATTCGTGCCCAAATCCCATGATCGGCAGATAACCGAAAAAGGAAATTGGTCCCAGGTGTTGCGAACCTCGGGATTGGGGCAATACATGGTTATGAACCGTAGCAAAACCATCGGCTACAACTGCGTCAACAATTACGCTGGCCAGCGAGTGTTTATCTATTATAATTGCTGGCGAGCCGAGTTGATATGGGAATGGAATTATTCATATAATATGAAACGGAAAAATTCGATGTGATGCATGCCTTCATGAGGTTTAACTTTCAGGTGAAAGTTATTTGAAAGACAGCTTACGTTGCTCGAATGCAGGTAAGTATAGTGGTTTATGGAGTGAGGGAAAAGCGGTTTATTTAAAGAAATGGATGGTTCTTTGAGAAAGCTTTAAAGAACCACCACAAGCTCCATAATTGGATTCCATATACCCAGATCGGCTTGATGATAGATTGATAGATCAATCTTTTACAATAGAGATTGAGTTGAGAGTGATTCCCGATTAACCAATACATCTGTCTACGTTTCAGCTTTATTTGTTCAGCTTTTTATTTCACATGATGTCTCCAGTTTAGTCTGTTATCTAGATGTATACCGAGATATATCGCTGAATCTGCTTTGGGAACTGGAATTCCGTTGAGATATGTAGAAATATTGTTATCTGATCGTCGCAATGTAAATGTTACGTGAATAGATTTCATCTCGTTGAGTTTAATTTTTCAATCAGTGGTCCATTGGCTAATTTCGTTGAATGCCAGTTGCAATTGTTGTGTAGCTTTTTTTTTTTATTTTCGTCATCTGATATAACTGTATCGCCTGCAAAAGTGCCTATGAATGTGTTCTTGGTTGTTGGGATGTCTGCTGTATATAGTAAGTACAGGAGAGGTCCCAGGAAACTTCCTTGTGGTACGCCTGCTTCTATTGGATAGAAACTAGAGTGAGCTCCTTCGTGTGATACTTTGAAGGTTCTATCAAACAAGTATCATTCGAGTAGATGGCAATAGTTTGCTGGAAACAGTTTACTCATTTTATATATGGACCTTCATGCCATACTCTGTCGAATGCTTGGGAGGCATCAAGAAAGACAGCTGGGCAGTATTTCTTTTCTTCGAAAGCGTTTTCTATTGCTGTGGTCACACGGTGAACCTGTTCACTAGTTGAGTGTTTATTCCTAGAGCCGAATTGAAAGTCTGGAATATTAATGAGAGGCTTGAGTCGCTTGAGGAGTATTTTCTCAAACAATTTTGAAATGGATGGCAATAGCGATATGGGTCTATAAGACGTTACTTCTTCTGCTGGTTTCTCTGGTTTCTTGAGCATTATTATCTGGGCTGTTTTGAATGAATTTGGAATGTATCTTAGTCGAAAGCAAGCATTAAACAGATATGTTAGCATAATGACAGCTTTTCGAGGTAAATCCTTGTTCACGCCAGGTGATATTGCATCGATGCCTGGTGCTTTTTTGTGGTTCAAACTTTTGTCGGTTTCTTGGGCAATCTCAATTCGGGTCACGGGTTTGATTGTTTGCTCAGTTTGATACCTGGGTGAAGGATCAATACTACTGTGAATGTTGTGTGGTTTGAACACTGACGCCAGGTGTTGGGCAAATATTTCAACTTTATCTTCAGTTCTGCGTACCCACTGTCCCTGGGTATCTTTTATAGGTGGCACTTGGATGAGGGGACGTTTTAATTTACGTGTTGCCTTCCAGAGACAGTAATCTTTATCCGCTGACGGACTTAGTTCACTTAGATACTCATCTATACAACTCTGTTTATGGTCTTTAATTAATTTGTTAACTAGATTGCTCACCTTGTTGAATATTTTTTTATCGTTAGGGTGTCTGGATCTGTGCCAGGTTCGTCTAGCTTTGCGCCTGTCTTTGATTAGATCTATAATCTCAATCTGCTGGTTCTGGCTTATCACTTGGCACCGGAGCTGCTGTTGCGGCAGCGCTTTTCAATGTTTCGATAAATTGTTGTACTTGTTGTTCCAATTCTTCACAATCTTGAAGTTTTACGTTTAATTCAATCTGATTGTCAAGCTCTTTTCGGAATTTTTCCCAATCTGTATATTTGTTTGTAAGATTTAGTTTTCTGATCTTTCTGGGAACAGCTGCATTCAATTTTAGTAGTACTGGAGTGTGGTCAGACTTTAAATCAACTAAACTATCCGTTTCAATATAATTCGATGACACTCCTTTCGAAATAAAGAAATCGATCAGGTCAGGAGTTTTGTTGCTATCAGTAGGCCAGTATGTTGGTGAAAAAGACAAATGAAATTCACACTTTGCTTCTTTGATGGCTGTAAGCAATTCTTTTCCCTTGCCTGGAGTAATCAACCTTGACCCCCAAGCAGTGTGCTTGACATTGAAATCTCCACCAATTATAAACCTTGGTCCGAGCTTCTTGAAGATATCCGTGGATTGTTGTTTTGAGATTGTATGTCTATACAGCACCTATATTTAAATCATATCCATTAAGTTTGATAGTAACAATGGAGGCTTGAATAAAATTTTCTTTTATTTCTTCTTGTTGGAAGTGAGGTATATTTTGTTTTATTATCAGAGTTGTACCTCCACGGGGACGGTCGCTGGGGTGCGTAGTCCAATAGGCCATATAACCCCTGATTTTTATGAAGCTCATATGAGAAAAGTGTGTTTCTGATATCAACGCAATATCTATGTTGTGCTCTCTTGTAAATATTTCTAATTCTTGAGCCCTTCGGTTGAGCCCATTTGCGTTCCAAGTGGTCTACTCAAATATGGGAAGTTTTTAATTACTCACTTTGGGTATAAACATATTTTAAAAGCATACAGACCGAATCTCGTTGGCAGCAAGATGATGCTTTATGTTTGATGGGTACTAATAGAGCCTGATGTATTATGAACTGTTAAAGGCCCGTGGAACGGTTGCTATACTACAAACA
The DNA here is from genome assembly GCA_963931805.1 of Microdon myrmicae. Lineage (NCBI taxonomy): Eukaryota > Metazoa > Arthropoda > Insecta > Diptera > Syrphidae > Microdon > Microdon myrmicae. The sequence goes on along the minus strand of OZ007497.1, from coordinate 178,767,522 downwards.
GGAATTGATTGGCTTCAGCTGCTTTGTTCGATGTTCAAAAACAACCAGGCAATCAAGAGAGGCAGCACAAGGTCATCTTTTTACATGACAATTTATCTGCATCGATGGGTCAATTAATTACAGCAGCTCAGCAGCGCATTGGTTGGTATGGTGATGTAGAAAAATGGCCCGATGTGTGGACCGTGGCAAAGAGAAAGGTTTTTGTTCTAAATACCACAAAATGTGAAATACTTTAAACAAGCAATCGAGCAAATTTTGAATAAATCACTTTTTACGTTCTTCTAAATTTATCGAATGAATCGCCACTTTATATTGATATATTTGGACAATGAGTAAATTTTCGCAGATTTGTGCTTTTGAAACATTCCTAATACTTTCAAACGTGTCGAAACTGTGAAGGGATCAACTCGTAATGATTTTGCAAGTTCAGTAGGGTTCTGACATAAGTCTTAATGATGTATTACCTCCATTACTGGTTGTTTTGTTTTCAATTTTTTTTCGGTGTGCCAGAGTGTTCTTAATCTTCAGGGTCAAAATTATTATTTTTGAAGCGTTGAAATGAATTTCTTCATAGAGCTAGCGAAGTCCATTTCGCAGGCCTCAAATCAACAAGTGTGCTCGAGGGTAAGGAAATTCCATTAACCAAATTCATTTTCAGTGGAATATGCTTGCGTTTAAAAATGGAATTCTAAGCACGGCCAGTAGCCTGATGTGTTACGCATTGGTTCAATTTTTGGTGGTTCTAATTGTCATAGCGTCAGTTCGAATCACACGTTCATCTTAAACGCTATAATTGGTGATACACCGACGTGATCTGTACACACAGCACACACTTTCCCGTAGTAAACAGAACTTCACACACGATCATGACTTCCGCATAGATCAACAGGCACACTCGCCTGCTCCGACGTTCTCTCATTCGCTACGTCGTTCGCACACGAAGGTGATCGTAACGAAGTTACTGAGGAGGGAGTAGTGTAAAGTCTCTAACAGATACCCACACAATACACAAGCAAATAGTGAAGAACACCGTACGAAAATCGAATAAGAAAATGCATCAGAGCCGTATACCATAGCGTAGTGGAATACACTTGCGTTTAAAAATCAAATTTTAAGAACGGCCAGTAGCCTAATGCGATGAGCTTTGGTTCTATATTTAAGTGATTCTAACCCCGATAGCGCCGGTGCGGATCACACGCTCTTCACTATCGTCGCAAACGTGTTTTTTTTGAGTCATTCGTAATCCTCTTCAAATACTTCCGGGGCTTCCGAATTTTTGTGTACTCTGTGCTTCGTCCTATTGTTAGATAGCGCCATGTCAAAAAAGCGCCAAGAATTGATCATTTGAAAAGCCCACTTAAATGGATTGTAAAATTAATATTAACAACTGTCTTCTATTCTGATGTGAAGTTTAAGTGCGATCTGTCATTTAGTTTGTTTACAGTTTACAGAATAGGGGATAGTTGTGCCAACTTAGCGACAGAAAAAAAATTTACAATCCATTTAAGTGGGCTTTTCAAATGATCAAAGTGGCCCGTGTGATCCTCACTATCGTCATAAACACTATAAATCGGGTATTGTCTTAATTCTATTTATTTTTCTTTTATTATAGTAATTTAAATAAGTTAATTGTTGTGAGAAAATGTAAGTAACATAATGCGATCATCCAAAATCACACAACACACCCGTCAATCTGAGAATCCGCATCGGTTCACGTCGAAAGTCAACTTCAGGGGAACAAACAAACTTAGAAAGTCATTCATTAGCCGAGCTATACGAATTTGGAATCATCATGTATTTCCTCGCCGTTGTAATGTCCAAGCATTTAAGGCCAGTGTACATTGATTCCTCCTTTCCTTATCCACTTCGGCCCCCTTTCGCCCGCACTGTGCTCTGACATTTAACCCTTATGTCAATGACCGGGTACACGGGTCGCAATTTCGTCGCAATTTAACGATTGCTCGGCCTAGTAGACGAATTTCGGTCCCATGTCTTAGATCTTCTCCATTCCAACGCTTCTGAATGATAATTACGAAATTTCAATGAAAAAAAATTTTTTTTTTACTTTCAAATTGACATTTTAAAAAATTGTATTCTGAGCCACGACCGGTTATCCGGGTACCCCATTTAAAAAGCATTGAGACTGATGAAGAATGATGCAAAATTGAATGTTAAATAGTTAATTAATAATTAATTATTGATAATTAACTATTTAAATAACTAATAATTAATGAAAAACAATAAAAATGCATTTAAATTAACAAACAAATTTATTCAGAAGGACTTCTGTTGCATGCATTACATTCAACCAACGTAATTACGTGTTCGTCGCAAACCGGCATTTCACATTGCCGACACACCTTTCTTGTTTTTCGTTAAAAATAATAAGAACGCGTTGTGCATGAAAAATTAATAAATAAAACGAAAAGAATTATTTTTACCTGCAGTTGAAACTGCGTCGACATCTCCGTTCGTATCATTGTCATCTTCGCTTTCAGAATCGACAGTGACTGCTTCAGTTGTATGATTTTCGTCCGCGCAATATTCTTCGTTATCAGATACCTCGTTTTCATTTCGCTCGTCAGGAATCCAATCATCGTCATCACTATCAGAAAGGTTTATGCTCTCGTCGTCAGATTCACCACACACGCTTTTCAAGTAGGCATCTCATTGTGCATTACATAATCTAAAAACAAAAATACAACAACAAAATTATTTAATATTATTAAATACATTAACAATATTAATTTTAATATTATTACCTGTTGAATTGAGCACGTGTCAACAAAGTCGTCATTTTGAAGATGCTCAGATGCACAAAGGACGCTGACTGAACCACACCTTCTCTAATGGCGGATTCGAATGGTTTCACCATAAACTCGCAAGTTATAAATAGAAAGTTGACCGTACAAGTTATTCGTCAACCGAATACTCGAGATCCCTCTAGCAGGTATAACTGAATTTGTTACACACCTGCCGATCCTGACCTTGCTCTGCGCTGATTTCAATAGGCCTTTTGTAGCCGCAGATAGACAAAATTGTTTATATTTATAAAAAATAATTATATAAAATACATAAAATATTCACAATATATTTGTTTCCGATAAACAAATTAAAATCTATTGCAAAATATTTGTTTTAACATTGTTAAAACAATGTTTCTATATGTGGGTACCCGGGTACCCCGTCATTGACTACTGTCGGTAAAGTTGGTCATTGACATAAGGGTTAAGGATACTCCAAAATTCCTACGTGTACGCACGCTAGAGTAAAAAGAGCTGACTCTTTGTTTAATTTATTTACAACACCGACCGTTTAATATTATTGTTTAATTAAAATAATATTATTGTTTAATAACATAAGATCTGTTCGGATTCAGTGATCTTCAACAGTGAAGGTTGATTGGTAATTTTTCAAAATCGTTTATCCTTGATTTATAGTTTATTATAATGGCGTACACCCTTTAATTTGCATGTGCGACATTCTTTGTTTATCCAATATTTTAGACGAATGTTTACATCGCGATACATGATTGATCGCAAGTATTTGTTTATTATTTGGGATGTATGAATATTACGATCATTACGAACTTTTACTTACACAAATGTCCAATCGAGGTCAATGATACCAAAGATATTTTTGTAATATACATCTTATTTGTTTTTTTGATGGGTACTGTCATAGTGTTATAGCGTTTGGAATGATAGTGAAGAACGTGTGATTCGAACTGACAATATGACAGTTAGAATCACCAAAAATTGAACCAATGTGTAACACATCAGGCTACTGGCGTGCTTAGAATTCGATTTTTAAACTCAAGTATATTCCACTGATGTGAATTGTTATGTTATCGCTATGGTATACGGCTCTGATGCATTTTCTTATTCGATTTTCTTTCGGTGTTCTTCAGTATTTGCTTGTGTATTGTGTGTGTATCTTTTAGATACGCTACACTACTCCCTCCTCAGTAACTTCGTTACGACCAGCTTCGTGTGCGAACGACGGAGCGAACGAGGGAACGCCGGAGCAGGCGCGGGTGCCTGTTGCTCTATGCGGAAGTCATGATCGTGTGTGAAGTTCTGTTTACTACGGGAAAGTGTGTGCTGTGTGTACAGATCACGTCGGTGAATCACCAATTATAGCGTTTAAGAGGATAGTGAAGAACGGGTGATTCGAACTGACGCTATGACAATTAGAATCACCAAAAATTGAACCAATGCGTAACACATCAGGCTACTGGCCGTGCTTAGAATTCGATTTTTTAACGCAAGTATATTCCACTGATGTGAGTTTTCATTTTATCGCTATGGTATTCGGTTCTGATGCATTATCTTATTCGATTTTCGTTCGGTGTTCTTCACTATTTGCTTGTGTACTGTGTGTGTATTTGTTAGAGACGCCACACTGTTGCCCGGGCATTCAAAAAACTGAATACTAAGCATCTGGTACGACTAAGAGAGCTACAAAACACCCCAATCTTTTAAGAATTATATTCTCAGCACTTAGGAGTTTGTGTCGGATATGTAAGGCCCGTTTCATTTTTTCTACATTTACACTTTAAAAACACATTTCTTAAAGATTTTCGTAGCAAATATCGATGTTCGGTTATTACTTGAGTTTTAATCATTAAAGTTTACTTAGGAAAAGAAGAGGAGAAAATAAGTCATTCGTTATACAAACGACCTCATTAAAATAAAAAGATATGTTAAAAAAATAAAAGTAAGGAAGAACATTCAAAAAAGAAGAAGAGAGTATTAATTAACAAAAATCAGATATGGAAAGAGAGTATTTAGATTAAAAGTTATTATACCATCTTGAAAAAATAAAAAATTTAAATAAAGAAATAATTCATTTAAAATTTTATTTTTTCAAAAATGTTAATTCTTCAAAAATTCTTCAAAAGTTTTGATTCAATTTCTATTTTTCTTCATTAAAAATGCCTTATGTATGATCTCATTATAATTGCAATTAGCGCATAACTGAATATAATGTGGTTGTATATATACTGTCAGAAATGGCACTGCTAGAGTTTAAGAGTTGGCATGCTTCGTATACACAATCTTCACAATAATACTGTCAGACTGTAGAGTTGGTATTTGGTTTAGTTTGTGAATGACAGCCATTTAAATAGAGTAATTTTGTGATTTTTTGATATCAAGGCCAGGTATTTATCAAACAGCCCTGGTAAAAAGGGAATTTTTCATATGTAATTCGCTATTTTTTTCGAACGATGTTAAGAATAACAACAGACACAAGGGAGTGTCCCAGGCCTACTAACTCCTTGTTATTAAGATCGAACGTTAAATACGAAACTTCAAAAGTGGCGTCACTCATACAAGTTGTGTATAAAAGTGGCGTCGTTTAAAGTTGCCACGGTCGTGCCCTCAGTCACGAAAACGGCAGAAATCAGTGTCCGCAATTTATGATACTATTACTTTGAGGAAGTAACATGTATCTTTCGCGTTCTGCTTGCGAATCTATTCTCATGTCTTTGACTCGTGCAGGGCCTTGTCTATATGGCCGTATACCATATTTCTCGCTTTTCAGGGACCACGCCTTTTCACTTGTATTCGCCGATCGCCAACCACTTGGGACAATTTTTCATTCATAATTAAAACATAAAATTATACGAGGGTAGATCAATAAGTCCTTAGAAAAGCCTACGATGGCACTCGTAGCATCGCTAATGGTCTGTTTTTAGTAGATAGTAGGTTAGAGAGGAAAGTGTAGATAGCGCCGCTTAAGATTAGTGGCGAGAATTGTTTAGGAGGCGGTGCTTGAGAGTATGGATAGAGAGGTCATAGTCGAACAAGGTGGTGTTAGAGTTGACATTTCTCAGCATCCGCGAAAGGGGTTCATTGAAACCATAAGAGGTGCCGTGAGGGGGAATGTAGAGAAGGCGGGGTTTACGCGTATTTCGAGCTTTGTCTTAAGAGGAATTAAGTTAAGGAGCTAGGCACAGTCGACCGTACCGGAGAGGACTCGATAAATGAACACTATGTCAGTCAGAACCCTGCGCTTCTTAATGGTTCTGAGGTTGATTAATTTGAGGCGGTTAATGTACGGAGGCAGGATTACGGTTTTACGGTTTACGGTTATTACGGCAGGAGTACAGTTTTTTGTTTTAACAGTGAAGCATATGCTGAACATGCTCTATGAATAAAAACATGCGAGTACTGGTTTCGACGTTTTAAAAGTGACGATTTTGACACCAGCAACAAAGAACGCGAATGAGGCTAGTCAAGTTTGAAGACGCTGGGCTAGGTGCGTTATTGGACCAAGATCCATCCTAACCTCAATCGATGAAACCTTGGGAGTGACTCAACAAGCGGTTTCAAACAATCTTGAGGTCATGGGTACGGTGCACAATAAAGAAATTGGGTTCCATATGAACTTAAGAAAAAAACCACCGGACGCCGTTTTTTTCACGTCCGTACAACTGCACCAAAGGCGAAAAGTGGATTCTCTAGGGCAACCCAAGCGCAAATCGTGGGGTAAGCTAGACTATGCATCAACTTCAAATGCTACACCTAATATTCATACATTTCTTCAATCTAAAACAAAGAAACAGCGCTTCCCGCAAATTGTATTTTGTAGCCACAAACAATGACATAGTGAGAGTACATAGTAAGAATATTGTTTATTTTTGAGTTATACCCGAGCTCTCGACCGCGGATGAAGTGCCCATCTCTCTCAGATCACCGGTAACCGAGGATAATTATTTGTCCTTGAATAAAAAGCTGTGTTCTCCGATGTCGCCTAGGGATGGTTTTCATAATGAATTTGCACCTATCCAATGTCATCCAGATACTGACAATTTAAACATGGATGAGTCCGAGACACCAATCGTTAAAAAAGTGTACGCACCTCCTATTAAAGTTTTTCAAAAGTCCGCAGAATATGTGCATAAGGTTAAGAAAATATTAAAATCGTCCGACTATTGGATTAAAAAACTATTGTGGGGTTTCTCTATATCACATGGAGAACACACAATCCTAACCTAATTTCGACCGCTAACACCGCGTCACATTATCCCTAATCCCACCGTTCAGCTATTTCACCTGTAGAAAAGAGCATAGCTGAATTCATTATTCTATGCAGATAATGCAGAATTGAATTCAGCTATCTTTTGCCATACGGCAACTCCATTTTTGCTAGCCCATGAGATTTCCATCGGAAATCATATCATGTCGAGTAGCAACAACAAGTCGAAGCAAACGACGCCGTCGCATCATAGCGATACCGCTGGGGAATTTATCAAAATATCTAATTAGTTTTCATGATAAATTACCCTAGCCAATTTGGCGTCACTTCGGCTTTTCTCCAGACACTTCATTCGCTGGAAATGAATGCTCTCTTTTTGCAGGGTGAATAGCACCAGCTTAATTTTCCCCTCCTTCACAGTTCTGTCTCCGTACAGATCAATGTACTGCTGAGTTCACCATATTACCGAATTAGGTCAATGGGTTTCGTTCAGAACTACATTGATTCATGTACATACAACCAAATCCACCCCAAGATAATCATACAGCTTGTTTCTGTTCTCTCATTCTCCCGCTTTCTTTGGTCATCAATTTACCGATGTAATCCACCACACATCGACGAACGTGGCAATGAGAAAGCAGAAGTATGTTCTCCTTTGGTTGTCAAGTGCAAAAATTAAAAATCCAATTTCATCCCTAATTGGCATCAGTCTTTAGTCAAACATCATCGTGGATGGTCGCACCGCCACGAATCGGTTTTTTCCACCACCGCCGTGTCCGCACGCGAGTGATCTTCAATAGTATTCTTTCAATCAGTAAACACTTCTAGTAAGAAATTTTATTCATTAAATTATGACTGGACGCCGAAAAGGAGTGTTAGAATGAGTTCAAACTGATTCGATTTTAAATTATATCAATTCCAATTCCAACTCACATAGCTAATGGAACAAATCGTCAAGCAACATCGTTGGGGAAGAAGTGAACTGCGCGCCCGTGTCTGGCGCAAATACTTCTTCACCCCCACACTATCGATCGGCATAAAAATAATGTCCGATTCTCCAGTGTGCTCTAAAACTCTCCTTCATAAACTCCACGAGAAGAACTGTCAATACTTTACCCATGATATTGGAAAGATTTAGAAACAAATGCTCCAAAAACCGAACTCACCACACATGGCCTTCAGTGCAGTAGCCTAAAGAAAATATTACGAAAGCATATGAACAATACAGTGATACTTTTTATCTTGTGCCTCTCGTTAATGGTTCTATTAAATTAAACGATCTCCGTAGAAACTTTTGCTCTATATTGCACACCCAGATCAGTTGCAGCTTTAAATGAAAAATGAAAGGTATGTTGACTCAATGTCATAATTTGTTCATGGGGAAAGAAATTGTCATATAAAAACTTTTTGTGTCAACTGCGCTGGTCTTCAGAATACTATCGAATGTCACAATGGTCCTGAAACGAAATGTGCTAACTGCAATAGAAATTGCAAGTCAACGGACACATCATGCATCAGTAGAACGAGATATCTAGAGATAAGAGAAAGGTCATCTGGGGGCAATATGAAACAGCCTCATCTTCTACTCAGCATAATTCTTTTATTTCTGTGCATAAACCGGTTGCTTTTGCTTCACTGAGTGACTTTCCTCTGCTCCTTCAGCCATACAAGCGACAGGTTACTGCACGGAACAAAAAAACCTTTACAAACCCAAGCTTGCAATTGTCAAATTCGTCTCTACCTAATACCGCATGGAATATTAACAGACAATTTATTGCTTCAGAAACAACAATGATGCAGCCGCCACCAGCAATTTGGCAAATAACAATAATTTTTGAGTCCTCAACACTAAATTTTTTTTTTTGGAGGAACTAAGCTCTGCATGAAGATGATAACTACGAGGGTCGCCTTTTATATTTCGGGATTAGAGAACAAAAACAAATATTGATCATCGAAAATCACTTTATTGTTTTTCAAAATATTCCCCATGGAGATCTATACACTTTTGCATGCGTTTGAACCAATTGTCGAAGCACTTTTGCCACTCTGATTGAGGTATCTCCAACACATGCATTCTGAATGCAGCAACCGCTTCTTCAGGTGTCGAAAAACGTTGACCTCTCAGTTTGTTTTTTACGTACGGGAATAAAAAGAAGTCATTCGGTGCCAAGTCAGGACTATACGGCGGATGACCCATCAAATCGATGTTTTGGGTGCTTAAAAATACAGTTGTCGCAGCCGATGTGTGAGAGCTCGCATTGTCGTGGTGAAGAGTGATCCGCCTTCGGCGGTTGGTTTTCCTGATTTCTTGGAAGACAACTGGCAAACAAATGGTTGTGCACCACTCAGAATTGACTGTTCTGCGTTGTTCTAGTGGTACGGTTGCGACATGTCCAGTTTTTCCGAAAAAAACAGGCGACCACTTGCTTGGAAGTGCTTCGAGCGTGAACAACTTTTGTTGGATTTGGTTCATATTGAAACACCCAGACAGTCGACTGCTGTTTACTTTCGGGCTCATACGCGTAAATCCACGATTCGTCACCTGTCACGATGTCATAGACGTGTTTCGAAGCACCGTGACCGTATTTTTTGAGCATTTCTTTCGACCAATTGACACGAGCCTTTTTTTGGGCGATTGACAAATTGTGTGAGATCCAACGCGAACAAATTTTTTTGACAGTCAAATGTTTATGCAATATTGAATGTATGCTGGTCCCACTAACGCCTAAGGTTGTCTCAATCTCACGATAGGTCACATGACGATCTCCCAATATCAGTTCGCGCACATCATCAATGGTTTTCGGAACAACAACTGATTTTGGACGACCTTCACGAAATTAATCTTGGAGTGAACTACGACCACGATTGAATTCACCATACCATCGATAAACACTGGTCCTTGATGGAGCTTCATCGCCAAAAATTGAATTAAGTTCATCCATGCACAGTTGCTGAGTTAATCCACGCCGAAAGTTGTAAAAAATAATCGCACGAAAATGTTGACGATTTAATTCCATTTTTGGGCCGAGATGGATCTTTTAAGTTACTGTAAACAAAACAAATAGCGCTCGTATGTCAAAACGTTCTGAGTGCGTATAACCTCAAAAATGTCCAACTTTACGACAGAGCTGTCAATTGCCGGATTGCAACACTAGGGTTGCCAAATCCCGAAACATAAGAGGCAACCCTCGTATTCAAATTCTAATGTTAAGTAAAATGGCTAACACAAACATAAAAATAATAACTTAAAGACATACGAAATAAATTTCTTGAATTTTTAATTTTTTTTTAAATACCAACAACATTGACGTTGCTTTAATAACTAAAACATGGCTTAGTTCTGTTGTGAAAATTCCATCATCTGTCTTTAAATACTATCGGATGGATAGAACTGACCAGCGGAGTGGCGGGGTTGCGATTTGAATAAGAAAATCAGTTCGGCATTCGCTCTTACCTATCGTTCCAACTCAAATTGTCTAAAACATAGGAATCGAAAATATGCCAAAGAACCAAAATAAAGTTGAAATATTTTGTGTATATTTTCCTCGTGGTTTTTCATCTGACATTAAAAGAAATTGGTTTAAGCAAGATTTAAAGAAGATGTTCACAATTAATGCTGGTTTTTTGTTAGGTGGTGATCTTAACTGCTGTTATAGAGACTGGGGATGCTTAAGAGCAAATGCCTGGCATAATATTCTGGCAGATCTTCCGTTGAATATACCAATAAATATTCTGTGCCCTCCTTCTCCTACATACTTTCCTGGAGGTTTGTGGGGGTTCTCTATACCAGATGGAGAACCAACCCACAATTCCAACCAATTTTGACCGCTAACAGCGCGTCCCCATAATCCAAACGGGCAATAGCACACACCTCCCAATATGCAACAGCATCCGCCCCCAAATCTGCAATCGCATACATCCCCAAAATTGCCAAGAATCCATCTCCCAAGCTGTAATAAAATGCATATTCAAACCTACAACCGAATATTAATCATCTCCCTCAACTACACCAAACCGCACACATTTTTCCAAAAACCGCTTCGGTTAATTTCTAACTTAAATTATATTTCTCGCTTACAACCAAGCAGTTCTAATTTCCCCACAAAATCATTCCGGCTCACTTCCTGCTTAAGCCATTTCCCTCGTTTGTAACCAACCAACATTTATCTTCCCCGAAAACCATTTCGGCTCCTATCTCAACTAAAGCAATCAAAACAACACCAATTCTCCTTACTGGTAAGCCACCAGCACGGTGCGTTGCATTTCCGCGAAACCCATATTCCCTTGTCTAACCGACAACTCATACCCATACTTGGTCGTGTTCCCAAAACCGATTTCTCAGTACACATAGCAACCGAGGAATCTAACTCAGCCTGTATGGCAGTAATTCGCCCGAAATGAATACTCTATGCACGGATATCAGCCCTTTTCAAGTTCCCAGTAAGTGGCAGTGAGCTTACTTCGCTATGACTCAACCGCCACGACACGATGAATGATTCCATGCCCTTTTACGGTCAGTCGTTTTAGAGTCACCACCACGGGCGGGCACGTCGCAAAAAGTCAAGCATTAGCCTACGGAGTGCGCACACGCCACACAAGTTGAGTTGGCATCGCAAGGTGTTAAAGTCGTGTACAGTTACTGTCGGCCGGTAATACGTTACTTCATTTATATATATGCGTGTGGATTGATATTATGAACTATTCGACGATAAATAACGGTGCCACTTATCCATTCGGAAAGAACTACAATTTAGCGCCAGCGTTTAAGCTACAAGCAATCTCTGTAAATATAATCTACAAACAACTTCTGTGAATTGATGTTATAAACTATTCTAAGTGAAAGAAAAAATAAAAAACTACAATCCACAAGCTGTCACGTTTCATTCTTTCTCCTCTTCATCGTTGGTGTATTGTATTTGTGCGTGGACGTTGCGTAGAGTCTGTTGGTACAGAGGGAAAAACTTTAAAGGATTGCTATCGCGATATATGCCCGGGACTTTTCTGGAATAGACGATCGATCCTGAGTGGACGACAAGTGGGAAGGAAGTGAACCAGGTGCCCGTGTACTTCCACGCCCCCACAGGTTCCTGTGGCAATCTGTCTGTTTTTTTTTTCCTACTCTTCTCTCGGGAGAGGCGAACCTGTAACGTCGAGCGGCCCCCCCGAAATGTCACCAAAAAACTGTTGCAGTTCCTCCCGAACAGTTGCAGGTTGTAACGCTCCGGGAACACTCGCCCGGGAAGGAAGTTCCAGGACTTCCCCGCCCTGTAACGGAACGAGTTCTGATGCAGGGATGTTCACACCGTCGGGAGATGAACCGCCAACTGGTGCGATCCGTCGGATTGTCATGTGGGGCGCATATAAACCGAATTGCACGGAACAACATCACCAATCTCCGAAGAACAGTACCCGTGATAATATCTGTAAAACAGAGAGTTCAGTTACGCGCCTTTGATGTGATAGCGTCTGTAGTCCCGACGTCAGGGCCAAGACCCCAATCAGGCGTATCGCTCGTCTCTGTATGCTCTCAAGTAGGTCGAAGGTATGTTTAGGAGCCGAGCTGCACACATAAGAACAATAGTCGAGCGTGGGTCTAATTTGAGATTTATACAGGAGAAGAAGTTGGGCCCGAGTAAAATATTTCTTGGCTCTAAAAAGATAACTCCGTTTTCCTGAGGCTGACCTGGCGATGTTCGATACGTGTTTATGCCACGATACATTCCCACACACTGTGACGCCGAGCAATTTCAAGCCTTCCCCAGATTCGACGGGGCTGCTGTGGGTTCCTTCGCTCTTATGGTATGGTGCCTCAAGGGCACAGGTTCACCAAGTTTCCCAACAAATTGTGTGGATTGCAACGCCTACTACGCCGCACTGTTGTTATCCACCGGGACACTCCGTAATTGCCTCAAAATAATGCGCCTTTTTTCCCCAATTAAAATGCAATAGTCATTCAAAGTCAATGGCTCTTTATTGGTAGTATGTGTGTTCAACAAATGACATAACTTACTTACACTAACTTAAAGGCTTGCTTTCAAGTGCCAAATAAACTGATTATAAAACTTATTTTTATCGTAAAGTTCAGGATTTAATTTAACAAGGCTTTAACTTTAATTTTACTGTCAATCGAAATTGAAGTTAAGAAGGATACACTTGTTTTACACTGCGTGTACCGGATTTAATTTTACACGGATTTACTTTCATTTTACTGTCAATTGAAATTGAAGTTAAGAAGGATGCATTTGTGTTACACTGCGTGTGCTGGATTAAATTTTACACGGAATTACTTTCAACAAATGTACAGTGTTTAATTGCAACCAGGTAAACTGACTTTACTTTAAAGAATTTAATTTCCAACAACTAAACTGATTTAATTTTTATGTTAACCGAAACACTCCGGGAGCTCGTCCACCGACTGTTGATAATATTCGACTCATTATTTAACGTGGAGGCACGACTTGCCTCCACGGAATCCGTATCGCGATTAATTATTCATTCACCGAAGACGACAGCACAGCAAATTTCGTACATTGCTTCGGTGCCCGACAAGGGATGATTTTCCTTACATTGGTCCAGCAAAAAGGGGTGAAACACACACACGATGATCGTTTCTGCTGCTCATGGCGTATGTCCACTGTGGGTCACCGAATCTACAAGGGGAACATTAGCTGGCATGGTGCAAATATCTCGACGTAGATATTTTGTGTTTACACGATCGGCATCTCCAAGCAGTCGAGTTCTCGCTGGTAATTTCCCACTTTTGAGGACTCGACTTTCTTGGGCGGTCAGTCGTATGCCGTAATGTATTTGTTGATCAAATGACCGACCGATGTGGGCATGTATAAAAAGGGAAATAAGAAACATCTCCTGCACGTGTGCGACATACTCGTTAGGAGATATCTCATGATGTGGTTGCTTGATGGTGCGACCAAATTGCTTTTAAGGCACATGATGCGTTTAATGCAACCATGCCCCTGTGGAGAAACACCTATTTGTTGCTGATGGATTTTGCGTCAGCGCAATTATAGTTCTAAAGCATTTCTGAAGATATTGGTACAACAATGGAAGGTAAGTACATGTTTTTATGTGTTTTAGGAAGACTGTTTCTTCATCATAGATTGTAAGGTAAGTAGTGGCGTTCAATGGAACTGCCACAATACTTGTGTTATATCATTTTTGAATGCCCTAGGGGGAAGTTAGGTGTTGTACCTGGAAAAAGGCGAGCGGTTTTATTGAAACCGCCACACTGCCATTCATCATCAGCTCTGGAGCCGATGACCCACTTTTCTTTGTGAATGTTGCATATTGTGTCTTCGCTGCATTGAAGTCGCGAAATTGGCTTTTCCCCACTGCAGGACCTTATCTAGATCCTGATTCAGGGAGTCAATCTGTCTACATCTCAGCTGATACGACCTTGATGCACCAATCGCTGGAACACTCGAAAAGGAGGAAACAACAGTATTATCATCCATCATCCGTCCACAATAACCCGGATCGATCGATTTGCGTGGAAGTTTCTTGGTCCCAAGAAGCCAGTTCCGATCAATAATTTTTGCTGTAAAATAGTATCTGAAACTATACGTATGAGAGTCGGAAAAGAGTGCCCATCTATTGTGACTTCCGTTTGGAGATCTCCTAGCGCCTTATGAGCAGGTGATCCTGTTCTTGTGAACTGTACTTCGGTGAGCTGAAGCGATGGGGATCCAATTCTCTCGTACTCGTCTCTGCGCATCAGAGTCAGATCGCTCCCGTTGTCGATGAATGCGCCAAGAAAACAATAAAGCTCTCGGCTGGGAAGTGTTACCCCACCTGCCGTATTCACCAGACTTGGCTCCTTCCGACTACCATTTGTTTTCATCGATGGGACACGCATTGCCTGAGCAGCATTTCAGTTCCTACGAAGAAGTCAAAAATTGGGTCTTCGAATGGTTTGCCTCAAAAGACGACCGGTTTTATTGGCGTGGTAACCACAAAGTGCCAGAAAGGTGGTCGAAATGTGTAGACAGTAATGGCCAATAACTTCGAATAAAATGTTTTTACTTTCCCATTTAAAATTAGTGTTTTATTTAAAAAAATCACTTCATACCGGTACACCTGGTATATTCCTCAAGTTATATCTTCATCCACCATTATAGTTGCCGAGAAAGTAGTATGCCTGTTCCATCACATTAACAGTAAATTAAACGGACATATAAACACGGGTAATCATCCTTCAATCGAATTACTCCAATGTGGTTTATATTTCCGCGACTTGAATCGAAGGACATTGAAAATCATTGTGCATCGACGGTTTCTTTCCCAATTCTCAGCATTTTATTACGTGTACATTGGGCCAATATTTAATTGTAGTAAAATGTCCTCTTTGTGCACATTTTCCTATTATATACCCTGTTTGCGAAGATGTACAAGCGGCGTAGTATTGCAACTGACCAAACCTGACATTGCGGAGTCACAGGGAATCAAGCACATTGCTCATCCCAGTTTTGGGGAAAAATTGTTTCCATTTAAACTTTACAGCCTCCTCAAAAGTAATCAGCCACAGGAACCCTCTCCCAGTCGAGTAAGCACTAAGATAGGTATTTAACAATGACTACCTACCGCCCTATAGTAAAATAGTTCCTTTTTCTATATTTGAAACTTTCCCCAAGTCTGCAAGTGCCACTAAGTGTCTTCGTCCTGTGACATCCTGTGAATGTCCTTCCTAAGCAATTTCAAGATCCCAAATAAATTTCAAATTTTTCACAAAATTCCACCCCAACACGGATAGAACCACGGCTACCACAATAACAGAAGAAGAAAAAACGAATCGTGTAAATTCCACATTTTTCACGGTTGACCCCCACCCCGGTGCTGCGGTACCCGGTGGGCAATAAAAATCCATTTAAACTGTAAATTCCACAGTTGAACTTCACAACTCCATTAGGTGTGTGTTTTGGAAAATTTAAAACACTTTCCTCTCTTGACAAAGTCCGTCCTGCCGTGAATCGGACAGATAGTTGATGCGAAAGGGGTGGGGGATGCTGATGGCAATAATGGTGGTAGACCTTTGCGAACTGGTGCGTGATACTCAAGTGACACGAACACCAACAGTGGATTATGGCGCATCGAAACGGGAATGTATCCGGTCTTCCTGGGTGGTTGATAATTGGGGGTGAGTAGAAGAAGGGTGTTGTTCGACGTTTTTTTTTTTACTTTGCATCCAAATCCAATAAAATCACTTTATAGCGAAGGATAAATCCTTTTTACATGAACTCATCCGTTGAAATGGTTTGCGTTTGGTTGGGAGAACTTGCATTAGGGGATGGCGAAGTGAAAAGTCTTGCGGCACGTGGTTTAAGCCACTGAAACAATTTTAAGAACATTATATGCTAAGGGTTGATCGAGGGAAAAAGGAGTAGCGAATTTGTCTATACTTCATGCCTACTGATGGTATTCAAATTAGATTTGATGTGTCCTCCATTACAAGAGCCTGGATGGCTAATACAAAATGGTTGTTACGGTGCATTGTAGATTGCATTCCCTGATTGCAAGGCAATTGACCTCAAATAGAGTGATTGTCTTTTCAGGGAATGTCCTCAATCACTGCCAAGAAAGGATAGCATCGTATAAGACAAATATCCCTCGATAGCATCGACTCCAATTCTCTAATAAATTCAATCAAACATTCAGGACAAGTGCCAGAGTCTATGATTACTTTGGAGATGAATTTGTTGCCCTGGCAGGACTCTTTGTTTTCGCTCTTTTTAGAACGTCCACATGAGTTGGTGTGAGTGCGTGTCTGTATGCTGTGTGCACTTACTGATTACTATTTGTACTATTTGTGAAGAATTGCTTCAGAGAGAAATGTCGCAGCAATGTATAAAGCGAGTGTGTTGTCCCTTTACTTGCATCCGTCACTGGGATTTGTGTTTGTTCCTTGAACAGAGGCGGGTGTTTACTTAACTCAAATGCCAATGGACACATGCACATCGTAGTCAAATGAAAGAACGAATTGAATTTGACCAGAAGTTCCGCCAGCCTGATGGGGCTTTCCTTTCTCGGCAGGGTGGACATTTTCCTATTTGAAGGATTTCCTTTTGTGTTTATTTAATTAATTGGCAAGGGCTGCATTGGATAAGGGGATTGAGGGAGATATGGAGTGAAATACAGGTGGACAGTTTGACAAAGGAAATATATTATACCGATATTGTATTCTTATATGGTAATTGTTTGGAAGGTACAACAAGCACTTTTAAGTCGTTGTATTCACGAGTCATCGAGGATATAACTGTCTATCAAGGGCCATTGAAATATCCGAATTAGAAGTGAGTGTATCAGGTGATGGGTTGCAATGCAAGCCGTGTATATCGTGCATATTTGAAATATTGTTTGGGGAAAAATAAATCCAATATATTTTTACTACAATATATAGAGTAACTTCGGGTAATGTGATATAGGTATTTGTTTTCTAACAATTATTCGTAATTTTTATTACATAGCTTTTGCCGCACTATTCATTATAGCTCTTTGATACATTGCGAATTATATTTCGTTTTCAGAACCCTGCAGCGTAAGCCAATCTGCAGCTATTTACAACAAAATAAAAAAATCTCTGTAACCCCCCTTATTAAAATTGGCGGATAATGTGATATACCCGAATAGTT
Organism: Microdon myrmicae; assembly: GCA_963931805.1. NCBI lineage: Eukaryota > Metazoa > Arthropoda > Insecta > Diptera > Syrphidae > Microdon > Microdon myrmicae. The sequence goes on along the minus strand of OZ007497.1, from coordinate 178,749,895 downwards.
TCCAACCGAATAAAAATACTTGTAAGCCGATAGATTATGAATTCATTTATTAATTTAACAAAAGTAGGAACATTAACCACTACATAGTACATAAGAAAAACAAGAGAAAACTTAAATTAGAATTAAAATTAAATTAACAACTCCAATATTTACCAGAAAAATAGTACTTTCTCTACGTTCTATTTAAAGCGATTTACATGACTCACATACAAAAACTGCTTGCCGCGTTGGAACACATTCATTGTGAGCCCAAACTAAATCGCACTGCAAGCATGGTACCCATATCTTTGCCTTATTATCCATTTGGAAAGATGTGTTACAAAAGACACAGACACTGTCCTTGTTAGGTGGAGTTTCGGCCCAAGGATCTTCGTCTGAGCTCGGTAAATGCAAACTTTCATCTGAATCGCTCGAAGAACTTTCTTTTGTTTTCTTTGCCCGTTTGCTTTTTACTACCATAGGTCTTTTCGGCTTATTCTTGCGTCTTTCAATGTTCTTAATGCTCTCTTCCAAAGATGTTTTGTACGGTGATGTTGTTAGTACAGTTGCAACTGATCTTTTACCTCTGGAGCTGATAACCCGTTTAAGTTTGGGCGGTGGTGAGATATCCCAAGGAGTTACGATCTTTTCCAAACCTGCCCTGCTAGTACTAGCAACCGGTTCTTCAGCTGCATTACTTGTGCGGGCAACTGGTTCTTTTACTTCTCGTCCTGAAAGAACAGATTCTTTATCCGGATGATTTTCAAATGTTTGAGCGATAAAATCAACCTCCTGAAACATATTTTTGTCGAATGGATAAATGCCAGTGCATTTGAATCCATTTATTGCGATTTGTGCTGTTTGGACTTTAAAGTAGGCCTTCGAAAAAAGTTCAATAACATCAAACTGTGTTATTTTTCGGCCCTGGTCTGGCATAAATCGCCTAATTTCATCGTTATAATACGTCTTCAGAGGTCCCATAAATGTTCTATCGAGCGGTTGCATTTTGTGAGTACAGTGCGGTGGCAAAGATATAATAATAACACCATTTTTGCGAGCCTTTTCCAGAACCTCAATATTTCTGGTATGGCTGTAATGACCGTCTAAAATGAGTAGCGAAGAGTTCTCCTTTGAAGGGTTTGTGAACCGCAAGAAATGGTCAAACCACTTCGTAAATATCGGGATTTGTATCCAACCCGAAATGTGGCAGGCAGAATCCGAGCCAGGAGGAGCATGTTTCATTAAAACCGGAGAATGGTTCTTTCTGGGAAAAACGAAGTACAGCGGAACAAATGAACCGCCTGCGCTCATGCAGCTGACAACCGTTATAAGAGAGCCTCTCTCTGCAGACGTCATACAACCTATTTGCCTTTTTCCTTTCGCTGCTAAAATTTAAGGTTGCCTACTTTGTGCAATGGACACTCCTGTCTCATCTACGTTCCAAATATTAGTTGGGGAAAATTTATGTTTTTCGTACTCTTGCTCGAGTAACACATTTTCAGCATTAAAGCCTTTTGCCCTATCGATTGAGGTTCCGGTTGGAGTCCTGATACTAATCTCTGATTTGTGCCTTTTAAGAAATGCATACAACCAATCTTTTCCTGCGCATTCTTTCATTACTGAAAATGGGCAAGCTATGTTGTTTCTTTTTGCCACTTGGAATGCTAGTGATCGAGTGTCACCGCGAGTTAGACCCCAAAAGCGTGATTCCATTTCTCGGATGTATCTTACCAGCTCCAATTCCATTTCCAGGCTAAAAACAGGCTTACGTCCCAAAGGCGTGACTAAAATATCGCTAATAGATTTATCACTGCGAGCGGATCTTTGTAGTGTTGCAAATGGAACTCCAAATGTCTTCGACGCCAAAAGTATACCCATTTCTCCTCCTCGGACTGCTAGAATAGCCTTTCTCATTCCTTCCGCATCCCATTTACGAATCTCTCCATTTTTTGGCATGATCTGAAATAAATTATAATAATATTTAGTGATTGATAATTTGGTGGGTAATGTGATATGGTATATCACTTTACCCAATTTCAACTATATCACATTAGCCGCATTTGGCTTTTAAAACAATCAAGAGATTTTTTAAAAATGCACTTCACTGAATTAAAAACTCACCCAATATACTGTCAACTCTATTCACACACAAACAAAATGTATTACTTCAGTTTTTAATTTTGCTCCAATTTTTGCTGAAATATACTCGTAACATAAAGCTCACACAAAAAAACTATCGACTGTACACCTTAAACAATTTCAATGTACTGACATACAACGCAATGAGCGCGAGCGCGCCTAAAACTGCAGCACGTGTTCTTTTCCATTGCCGTCATGTTGACAAGAAAATTCTTGTCGAGAATTGATTATTTCGGAAAATATGATAGTATATCACATTTCCCAACCATATCACAATACCCGAAGTTACTCTGCCATACATTTTTGCAAATGACAACACTTGATTTCTTAAAAACCGTTAGACGGAGGGGCGCGCGAGTGGCGCGGACGATGTCATTTAAAAAAAAAAATAAATTTCAATAAACGTTTCTTACGTTAAATAAATGATCAACATTGGTAGTTTTATTCCTATTCATCTTTTAAATGTGCAAACTTTTATGGCTCACCCTATATATCTCGCAAAGTTTTGATCAAATAAATTCAAACTTGTACTCAATGGATAAGTATTATTCCATGCTACAGAAAAAAAAATCCTTGGCAGTGTTTTGATTGCTCGATTCAGCTGTCAGTTATCTGGTGTAAAAAATGAAAGTTAACAGAGCGTAAAACCCGGTTTATTTCACAGGCTTGCTTTGATAAAGAAGACAGTAGAAGACAGGCGGCTAAAATTGTGAATGGTGTTTGTAGTGTTGCTGCTAACCTACATATTCTCGCTCGTATTTGAACCGCTTCACTGCGCAAATTTTTTGGGGCATAATCATAGGTATTCGTGTTTCAAACAATAAGGGCACACAACCCAATCCACAGAAACACATAACAGTCGTGGTCCTTCAGCCGGATTTCGGCGTTAAACGAGGATACCAATAGCGAGATCGGCTAAAGCATGGAGGACGCTGCCATCCCATGCGGGAAGACTGTTTACTCAATCTGGAGTGTACAGCACTGGACTAGTTGTTAGCGCCACAGGAGGAGATTACGATTGACCAGCCGAAGCGCTTGCCAGAAGAAGGAAACAGCAGCACACGCGGCCGAAGCAAGGAGAGCCACTCTGAACGCCGCACCCCTGGTCGAGGGACTGACCCAACGCATTAACAGGGAGATCAGAGGGCCATCGTCGACAAAGAGGACAGAATCCGGGACACCCCTGGCAAGATTGAAGCGTGGCACGGAGCACGAGGTATAGTCTCAAAAGGCAACTCGGTAAAGTCATCAAGGGAGGCTGAGATCGAGGCAAGATTGGAAGTTGCCAAACGAGAAGGGGAAATCGCCGAGGCGAAGGCGAAAGTGGCGTGAGCGAGACCCGAATTGGTGGGAGCAAGTTCCGAGGACGAGACTAGATAAAGCGCGGCTACCGAGACTGAGTAGCAGCAGGGCCACTGCGTTGGGACAATTTAACGAAGTTGCCCGAAGATCGGCAAAAGGGGCTAGCCCATGAGTACAGGACGCCGCATCACAGAGAAGAATGGAGCGACATCCAGGATTTAGCCCAAGCCATAGCCAGGCTCTCGAAATCATCGCCCGGAGCAATCACCTTAAGGCAAATGATCGAGTTACTTCAATTCAAGGGTGCCAGTGAAGAGTGGCTGGCTTTCAGGAAATCGTTTGAAGATATGGCAGTCGGATTCACACATGCGCAGAACTTGGCGCGTCTTCCGAGAGCTTGTGGCGGATCCGCCAAACCCCACTGTTACTTACCTGAAGAACCCCCATAACTTCGACCCAACCTTATAAGTTTCGCTAATGCAATCGCATTAGCACCTTAAATGCTTTACGCATCTAGGTTATCTAAGGTATAACCTAAAGGTCCCTGTAAAAGAATTCTTACCGTTCATGCATCTCTTCGCATACAGATTCCCTACACGAATTCTTTCCATTATACAGGAGCATTAAACCAATACTTATTTGGTACCTTCCGTTGTCAGGCAAATTCCAATCTTCCCACACCTGCACCGCAATCTCCCCACAGCAAAAACATTACCTTCCCAAGGATAATTAATGCTTTCAATGCATTATCTGGAAATGCCTGTAAAGAATTTTTCCTACAAGGGCATTCTTCACGTATCAATGCATCTCTGCATTAGCGACCAAGAACCGAATTCCCAATTAGTGTAAATATTCACACTAGAGTTCAACCCTGGCGTCGCCTTAGATGCCATGCACAATTGACACAGATGGTATACACAACCGTCAATGTGTAACCATCTAAATTACTTTCTAAAGACTTGCAACTATTGATTCAGCTGCAAGCACTTCTCTCGGAAATACTTCTTTGTTTGAATCTTCAAACACTCACCAACGTCGTGCTTAGCCGCCGGATTAGATTCAATAGCACAGACATATGCAAACAAAAGAATCCGATTCTTCCAGTCTGCAGAGATACGATATACGATCTCCACTCTATAAAGTATCGTAATCCCGTTTATCATCTAATGAGTGGCTGCTATTTACTCAGCTGACCCTCATTACCGAACGAAGCCTTAGGTCGCTTCTTCCTTTGTTCTGCATCCCTTGTCTAGGTTTCGTTTCTCTTTGACCTGTGAGCGTTAGTAAACAATCTGATCTCAACGATCGACTTCACGCACACCACTACGGGACCTCACCAGTGAGATCCTCCTTCCTCGTTTTCACCACGAGAGGAACACTTTCTCTCTCGGGGAAACTCACCCCATTCGCGAATCGGATCTGCACGAGCCGAATATTGCTGTCTTTTACTATCGCCCGACCGACTATCGGCCTGCCTCCCAGTCTCCGTCGCGCGGTGGAGAAGCGTAAATATCCTGAAGTCGAGTTTTGCATAAAGTTTTAGAAGTGCGGAAGTTGATCGTATACAGTGGAGTGTTGCAACCACTATTCTAAGTCTGTCGATATTTGTAGTTCGGGACAATCGTCTTTAAGTACTTCAAGTACCAATATATCCTAAAATAAACTTCAAGTTTAAAACTCGTGTTTTTCGTTATGGTGATTCGAAATTCGAAATCTCAAGTCATTGTTTTTTTTTTTTGTGAAGTTAAACTTTTGGTGTGGCAGTGCATCCTTCTGATGACGAATCGCATACACAATATGAAAGTCAAGTACATATAAATAATAGTTTAAATAAAGAGCTCTTTTTGAATAACATGCACTAGTGTTTTCTTTCCTGCAGTTTCCTGAGTGTTTGTGTGTGCTTCCTTTTTCTCGATGAACAGTTTATTTTACGGCGGACCTTTGAGAACTTGTGGGGACGAAGTAGAAATCTGTGTCCATGTCGGCACCACGACGACGCCCCCCATAAGCTCTTAAGCGAAGGACGTGAGGAGTTGTCAGAAGTTTCCTATTCATTGTCGAAGACTCACAAGAGGTTATGAAGGGACTGGAGACTCGCTTTGGAAGACCGGGAGCTTTAGACCTGGCGGAGCTAACGAAATTAAAGAGATTGCCAGTCAGAACTGATGGTGTTCACCCACTTTGTGAGAATGAAGACAGACATGTGTGGTAATTTCGATTCAGACTCTACCGTCAACATACATCATCCCAAGGAGGGTGCGACTCGGGAAAGAGAGCAATCCATGCCATACGAGAAAGTCGGATACGTAGGAACGAAGGCAAATCAGAGTGTCCAGTTTGTCTCAAAGTACGCGACGTCTCTAGATGCCCCAAGTTTGAAACGGCCAGTATTGGCGAGAAATAGGATCCGGCGAAAAAGGCAAGTCTTTGCTTTAGATGTATTCGCTCTAAACATCGAAGATCGGATTGCAAGACACCAGCGTGTGATAGGTGCGCCAGAGGGCATCCTTCACCCAGGCGAATTTTCACCGAGGATGACTCCAAGAAGGGAAGGGAGGTCACGCCATGACATCTCTCCATCGAACAACGATCCCGAACAAACAAGTGGTTACTTACATGCGCACCGGCAGTACCACCAAATCATATCTAAAGATGTTTACAGTGAATCTTTATGGACCTATGGGATTGACCCAAGTATTGGCTCTGCGTGGAGAGGGATCCACCATTTCGTTACTGGACTCGTCAATCTCCGAAAAGATCTGAAAGCACACCGGAAGGACTAATTCTGGATACAGTTGGTGGACTGGGCTTCAGGGAGAACGACTCATAAAGAACCCAAGTGCGAATCAAGGGAACTCATAGCCGAACTGGAAATTTGATCGAGGTAAGAACCATCCTCAATTTTAAACTGGTGAAGAAGGAGACGATTGAAGGATGCGAGCACCTACGAGACCTTGGAGCCCACTTGACCTACACCCAGCAAGAGCCTAAATTACTTATCGATCAGGACAACTGGGATTTGATAGTTACAAGGTGGCTGAGGAGAGGGGGAACCACCGAACCAGTCGCTTCACATACCAGTTTGGGATGGGTCTTGCACGGGTGCGAGGCTAGGAGCAGCGCGACAGTGAAATTTGTCAACTGCGACAGGACAAAGGGAGACGAGACGGAATTGCTCGTTAGAGATCACTTCGAAATCGAAGCAATAGGAGTGCACCCACGACACCCCAAGAACGATGCCGACAGAAGGGCCATGGAAGTTCTGGAAAAAATCATGAGACGACTGCCAAATGGAAGATACGAGGCAGGGCTTCTATGGAAAAGCGACGACGAAGTACTGCGCAACAACTATAGCCAGTCCTATTGACGCCTCCTAAATATCGCGAGGAAACTGGGACAAGATGAGGACTTGAAGAAATTGTACAGAGAGAACATGAACAATTTGTTAGAAAACGGGTATGTAGAAAAAGCGCCGGTGAACCCAATCCCAGGAAGAACTTTCTATCTTCCAAACTTCGCAGTAATACAGCCGACAAAGAAGAAACCGCGAATAGTACTCGACGCTGCAGCCAAATTTGACGGAAAGATCCTGAACGACGCCCTACTTCCCGCACCAGACCTCCTCCAATCGATCTTGGGGGTGCTGGCCAGATTCAGAGAAAGAACAATCGCTATCGTCGCTGACATCAAGTAAATGTTCTTCCAAATCCAGATGGGCGAGGTCGACCGTGACTGCTTAAGGTTTCTTTGGCGCGACGGAATCACGAAGAGCAAGGCTGAAGAATATCGCATGACGTTCGTGGTGTTCGGATCCACATCATCACCATCGACTGCAATTTATGTGATGAACAAAAACGCGTAGCAACTCGAGAACGAACACCCGATAGCGGCGCAAACCACCCATACGACTACCTAAAGAGTTTCTTGACTGTAGAAGAGGTCAGAAATATAGCAAAAGTAGTGGAAAAGATCCATTCAAAGCCGGGATTACGACTCAAGGGGTGGAGTAGCGATATACCCCAAATTTTCGAAGGTTTTTAGGAGTAGCCCCAATCATATGCATTGGAATTATCAAAAGAAGAAATGACCCATGGGCTCAGATGGCTAATGGCGGAAGACACCCTGGCCTACAATGTAGAGTTTAGGAACACTCCCTCGGAAGTCCTCACCGGGAAAAGGATTCCTAACAAATGAGAAGTCACCAGTGCGGTAATGTCAGCCTATGAACCACTAGGATTTGCAACACCGGTGCTCATGCAGGGAGAAAAGCTGATACAGGATATCTGGCGCGCCAAGATCGGATGAGATGATGAGAGCTCCGAGGAACAGAGGATCGCTTGGATCAACTACCTAAAAGAGGCGTCCATTCTTAAAGGACTGATAATGTCCCGGTGCTGGTCGGACATCCAGAGAGGTGGCCAACTGCACACTTTTAGTGACGCCAACGAAGAGGCGTACGCAGCAGCAGGTTATTAGAGTACGGTGGAGCCCAATAGGAGAGTGAGCGCGATATTGATCGAGGGTAAAGCCCGAGTAACATCATCAAGGCCGGTGTCGATGCCCCGACTGGAATTACAAGCGGCCTTGTTGGGAAGCAGATTGGTGACTACGATAGGAAAGGAGCTTAGGCTCCAAATATCGAAGAAATGGTATTGGACCGATTCCAGCACGGCTTTGCAGTGGATAAAATCAGGTCCAGGTAAGTTCAAGACATCCGTGGCCCATCGATTGGCGGAAATCGAAGAGCTGACAGGACCGCGGAAAACCGACTAGATGATGCTGCTAGAAGCACACTCAACAGTTCAGCAGCGCGGCAAGTTGGTTCAAAGGGCCCATCTACTTGCAAGAAGAAGAAGACAAGTGGCCAAACCGGACTTTCCGGCGAGGCTCTTCTTTGCTCATTCGAGCTAGGTGTCCCATCCACCGGAGTCTACCGAGCTTGATTTTTATTACAATATTAGCTTCAAGGTAGATCGTGTACAACTCCTGATTGTAGCGTCTCCACAACCGCCCCCCCCCCCCCACATACGGGGCCAATAATTCTCCTTCAGACTTTCCTCTCGAATGCGGCTAAGAGTTCAGAGTGCCTTTTATTGAGCACCCAGGTCTCGGATCCATACATGATTACTGGTAAAACCATGGTCTTGTAGAGTAGTAGCTTGGATGTTCCGAGTAAATTTCGGGATTTAAAAAGCCTTGATAGACCATAGTAGGCCCTGATGGATTTGATCAGCCGTTCGCGTATTTCGTCTTCCATATTGTTATCGGCTACTACTATTGACCCAAGGTAATTAAAGGATTCATCATCATCATCGGCACTACAACCGGGAACCGGTCTTGGCCTTATTTAGCAACTCCTGAGGTTTGTTAAATTTTCCATTATTGTTTTTTTTTTCTGGGCAAGGTCATTAGACTTGTAGCGGTTCCGCCAAACCCTACGGTCTACTTACCTGAAAAAACCCCCATAACTACTACCCAACTCCCTTTAGTTTGCTAATGCACCAGTATTAGTACCTGTAAATGCTTCACGCATTATATAGATCACCATCTATAATCTTAAAATCCCTATAAAGAAAACTTACCTTTTCATGCATCCCTTCGCATACAATTTCCGTAAGATTTCTTTCTTTGCTTATCTGGTATTCTAAACCAATTCGGTACCAGACAAATTCCTGTAAACAAAATAATTCGGATTGCATTCATTGTAACCGTCATGACAGGGACCATAAATATTGCGCCGTCTATTTTCCCAGCCGCGTCATGTACCTTTTCATACACATTGTCTGGCAACCTTTTTTGTTTATCTTATCAATAAACAACCCAAGCAGCTGCATATAATTAGCGCAATAGACGCCGAAACCAAATACTCCAGCATTTCCTAATGTAAATATGAACCTGGTTTCTACTGCAGCCAGAGATGCCATAAACATCCAATTTGCTTTTAGCACCTTTTTCTCCCAACGTCGAAAATAGCGACGAGGCATCGTGTAAACAATGACCCGCATTACCAACGGCGCATTTGGTCATTTTTCCCTATTGTCTTTGCCGCCTGCCTGTTTCGTTGTTCCACTGCACGTGTGAATAGCATCGATCTGAACGATCCCACACACCACCATGACCTTTATTACAAGATCTGGTTTCCCATACCACCAAGGGAGACTTTACGTTTCCCTGGTGGTAGGTAAAAACGATATCCTCATTAGGGAGGATATCGGGGAGTCTTATACCATCCTTCGACCTGAGCAGGTCGTGTCTCCTATCGCTACCCTGGTGCGCACAGGGGAGCGATAATCGCGTGAGTCGAGAGTCGCGTGCGGGTAACCACAAAATGTATTCGGTGTTTCACCTTTCAAATATTATTTAAACAACACCATTAAAGTTACATCAAATCGTTTTTTTTTAAATTGTGTATTTGTGTCACCGTCAACGAACAGTGTAACATTAGAATTAAATAAAAAAAAAAACAGTTTGGACTATTAAGCCTCGCGTGTGTTTTACTTCTTTTTCTGTTGTGTACACTGCGTTGTCGATTTCTGTTGGTGCATTGCCTTTTTGTGTCCGGCGGAACGACGATGGAACATATATATGATGGCGGAGGAAGTTAACCGTGCCAATGTTGCTATACTTTCTCCCCACAGACTTGCGCCAGAGGCTTTCCGACGGGGAATCGATCCCCGGTCTCACGCGTGACAGGCGGGTATACTAACCACTATACTATCGAGGAGCCCAATTAAAGGATTGCACTACTTCAAAATCGTTGCCATGTTCGAGGGTTGGCTGAAAAGTTTCCGACCTAACAAAGATACAAGACATTTTTTCTTAAAATTTATTTTTCCTTTTCTTGATAGTCTCCTTGTAGCTCTACATATTTCTCCCAGCGATGGTGATGGGTGGAGGTAGCCGCATTGTGCCACTCTCATCGAAATGATACAGCGATTAAGTTTCAGTCTCTGTCGGTTATGATACATGCCACTTCTAGAATTGTATCGCGTTCTTCTTGTAACCCAGTCATTTCCAAATCTAACCATACAATTGAAGAATCCTTACTCATATTACCTCTAGATCCAACGTGTGTTGTATGGTTTACAGATACACGACGATTGACCTTTTTCTTTGCTTTAGTTATTATTTATTTAAGTCGTTAAGCCCTCTAGACATTGCTTCGGTTTTCTGGATTTCGACTGATCACGAATCCAAAATGTGCCCGTCCTTTATACTCTGTGGCGACAGAGATTTGTTAAAAAATAAAACAAGATTTCATGTGTGCTTCAATTGGAATGGGACTCTAGGAAGAGGATGGGAATTTGGTTGAACAAATTCCCGGAAGGAAAAATTATGAAATGCATTTAGAATTAGACTTTTTTCGACGTTTTGTAACGCCTGATGAAACGTGGGTCCAATGCCATATGCCTGAGTACAATAGGCAGTCTGCAAAGCAGCCAAAAGAACAACGCTAGACTGGGAACGTTATGGTCTCCATTTTTTTTTTTTGGGATGTGCACGACATAATCTTCATCGATTACCTACAGAAGGAACAACAGTCACAGGAGAGTATTATGCAGCGTTATTGGACAAACTGAAGGACTAAATAAAGAAAAAACAGGCCCCATATGGTGAAGAAAAAAGTCCTGTACCATCACGACAACGCATGTCACACACGTCCTTGAAATCGAGGACCAAATTTGAACAATTGCGATTTGAAATGGTTGCTCAACCACGGTATTCTTCAGACTTGGCTCCCACCAAGTATTATCTGCTCTCAAACCTGTTCGAGAAAAGGTTGGCTTAGGTGGTAGTTGGTCCCAAGGTACCACCCCACACGCTGGACATTTCGTCGGGAGAAATCTTCGACTATGTTTCGGATGTGTGGCTGATGACTCGGACTGACACGGAGATGGTACCCCGTGAGTTTAAAAAAGTCCAGAGGTGAGCTAGTTTCCCATTCCGGTCTCCGAGGGGACTGTATATAGGGGCAACATCATGCAAATATTTTGATAAATAGCCAAACTTTAAGAAAGTCGTTATCGCCTAATCGCACTCGTTCTCGAAGCTCTGTCGACGTTCGACTGATAACAGCATTTTGTAACATCAGGGGCATTGGTTTCACCAATACGAATGTAAGCTCGTTCCGTTCACCGATATTTGCAAACAGCGAAACCTGATATCATTGCCCTAACTGAGACTCAGGTCTGTTCATCACCTGATTCGACATATCTTCGTTGCTCAGGATACGGCCTGCATCCGAGACCCTGTTTAAGAATGGAGTTTGCGCCTTTATGTGGTCCGATCTGGCTTGCCAGATATTACAACACAATAATTTGGACATCATGTTTCTTTCATTTTCTTGACATTTCTGTGCTGTCTTTACCCCTCCACGAATAACGATCGATCAGAGACAGTTTTCGAACATCTTTCACATATCGTAGACTGGATACAGGTCAACCACCCGGCTTCTGAAATTGTCGTCCATGGAGATTTGAATGTACACAATTCCGGCTGGTTGGCAAATTCCAGCAGACTCGACGAGGCTGGGAGGCTGACGAAGGTGTTCGCTGTTAGCCGCAATTTGACTGAACTCGTGGAGGAAGCTACGCGAGAGTCGGATGACCGAGGTGATTATGCGAACACCCTGGATATGTTTTTCAAATCCGAACCGAGTATTTATACCGTAGGGGACTCTGCTCCAATCGGAAACTCAGATCACTGCTTGGTATCGGTCGCGCAACTACCAGCATTTCAAGCGAATAACCGGCCTAGGCGACTTCGCCATGAATGGAGGTATGGGGCTGCTAGCTAGGACGATTTGCGAGATTTCTTCGCGTCCCTTCCATGATCGGAGGCGTGCTTCGGAGACACCGATGTTAACGGTTGCGCGGAGTCGGTCACAGAGGTTATTCGTCTCGAGCTGGAGATCTACATTCCACATTCCATCAAACGAAGCTCATCTGATAAGCCTGGGTTTGTTAAAAAATGCGAGCAGATTACAGAGGCAAAAAATAGAGCTTTTAAGCAGTGGCGGTCCAATCCCACCGAGGTTAACAGAATGCATTTTGTTAGAATTTAGAAACGCGTGCAACCAGGCGATTGATACTGCGAAGAAAGCTCACACCGACAGAGTGACTAATAAACTCCTTTAGTGCTGTCTGTTTCGCGCTCCTTCTGGTCAATGGCAAGGGCTGTCAGCAATAACTTCGCTTCTACCCCATGGATATCTCCAAGGCTTTTGACCGCGTCTGGCACGGGTCATTGCTGAGCACACTTCGTTCATATGGACTTTCCAACAGCTTTGCGACTGGACGACGAGCTTCCTCGAGAATCGATCGAACCGGGTTGTTGTGGACGGCGAGTGTTCGGATCTGTATCCTGTTAATTCGGGGGTGCCCCAAGGTTCTATTTTGGCTCCAACCTTGTTTTTGCTTCACATAAATGATTTATTGTAGACAATGGATAACAAAGTGTTCAGTTTTCTGGATGATAGTATGCTTGTTTCCTCTTTTTCGAGTGTTCGGCCGATTGGTGCATCTGCGTCGCATCGGTTGAGATGTGGACAGATTGACTCTCTGAATCAGGATCTAGATAGGGTCCTCCAGTGGGGAAGGGCGCATCTCATCGACTTCAATGGAGCGAAGACACAATATACAACATTCACAAAGAAAAGCGAATCATCGATTCCACAGCTGATGATGAATGGCCGGGCCCTCAAGGCTGGGGAAAGCTTGAAATTGCTTGTATCATGGCATAAACACGTGTCGAGCATCGCCAGGTCAGCCTCGGGAAAACGGAGCTATCTTTTTAGAGCTAAGAAATATTTTACTCCGGCCTATCTTCTTCTCTTGTATAAATTCCAAATTATACTCGAATATTGCTTTCATGTTTGGAGCTCCGCTCCTAAGCATACCTACTTTAGATCATATAGAGACGAGCGATCCGCCTGATCGGGGACTCGTCGCTGACGTCGGGGCTACAGTCGCTATCACATCGAAGGCGCGTAGCCGACCTCTGTCTGTTTTACAGATATTATCACGGGTAATATTCTTCGGAGATTCGTGGTATTGTTCCGCGCTTTATCGGCATAGCTAAGAAATGGGGGATGGGAGCGAACATACAGGGCAAAGTCTTTGCTTTCAACCGGCGAAGGCCAGGACGATCCGTGTTCCTGTTCAATCCAAGTTGACATGTAGTCTCCACGTGACACCCCTGGATAGCTACTTTGGCACCCGCCAAGTAGTAAGCCAATGCATGCAGCGGCATCCTGAGATAGGTTGGCGCAAGGCTTATAACGTTGGCTGGAAAAACAAATTAATATGGCAAATTTAACAAGTCTCGGATATGGACCGGATACCGGTGGGGAGACTTACTAAATAAGGCTAAGACCGGGTCCCGGTTGCAGTGCCGATCATGATGATATAATAATAAATAATAAAAGGAAAAAATTAAAGTTGAACAAAAGCCATAAATAAAAAGAAACCCTTCAGTTTTTTGGCAGTTGAGGAACAAGTTTACTTCATTTTTCCCCAACACTGAATCATATTCGATGAAAAATGAACTAAGCAGGTTTCCATGAAGTACTTTTGGCTGCTATTAATTAATCTCTCGAGTTATTTTCAAGCTGTCGATGTTTTTAATTGCAATGAATAATTTAGGAAAACTCATCAGATTCATTGATATTTCGTCTCCTGACTTCGGCCGTGATATTTTAGGAAGAGTCACGTACTTGAAAACCCAAATTTGTAAGGACTAAAAATTCGATATTGGGCATTGATATATCCCTACGTGTATATCTTGTGGTTATAGTACTTATGCATTGCATTTAAAACTGGCAATTCCTTCACGATTCCTCCGCTATCTACTAATTCTAATAGCCGACTCCTTATATTAATAGTTCAGGTCTTTGTGTACTTACCTCCATTGACATCTGTCGGGTTTCCTTTGTCGGTGACTATGAATGCCCCACCTGAACCACCGCCTCTGTCATCGGTGTACTCAATTTTGCTGTCCTCATCGTCATCCCTGTCGCTGGCATTGCCATCAACACTACGCTCCATTTTGAGATGGGTGTCGGGGTCATTAGAAAACTCGGACGGTCTCTCAGGTGGCTCCTTTTCACTTCTCATTTCCATACGGTGCCTCTGTTGTTGGAGTTGGTGCTCCCTAATCAGTCGATCTCTCTCGTGGAAATGTGAGACGAAGAGAATTTTCTCATGGTCCGGGCACAGCTGCCGACCCCCACCACCCCTAACGTCATTGGTATCCATTCCGAATTGCTGGTGTTCCTGACAAGTGCGGGGGGTGACTGTGTCGGAAGTTATGGCGCCCATTGGTATGGGTAGGTTTATCGTGGGTGGCATTATGGATGGTAGCACGGTATCGTTGTTGTTTGGAGTAGTACCGAAGGTCATTAAGTTTTGGACGGTAGGAGGAAGTGGATTGTAGAACGGGGTATTACGGGAATTATTCTTTGGTGTTTCCAAAGCGAATGCCGTCGGTGTTGTGACCAAGGTCGGTGGTGGTGGCACGGCAACCTGGAGCTGTTGATGGTGGAATAGTAGGTCATTAAGTGGTGCCATAGTGGATCCTAAGTTCTGGTGGGCAGTTGATGGTAGTCTGGCGGTGTAGAAAACTTTTTCAGTGGCAGCAGCAGTATCAGCTGAGGTCATGTTAGACTGGAAGGTCAGGGGTGGTGGTGGCAATGGTACCGGTAGAGGAATACAGGGATGGGGTAATGGAGAATTTGGTGGTGTTATTTGGTGATGATGATTGTGAGAGTAGTTCACAGCTGAGAGAAATTTCGTCTGCTGTTGCTGTTGTTGTTGTTCATAATGATGTTGATGCGAAGATATTAGAAAGGTCGTCGCCGCTGTCAATGAAGCCGACATGTTTGTTGTTATTGTGGCCATGGAGGCAGATGATGATGCTGCCGATGCAGATGCTGTAGAGGTTGAGATTTGATTATCACCGTTTCTGAGTGTGGTGGCGAATGGTGATGGAATTGTCTTTGGAGTGTGATGGCTGTATTGTTGTTGTAACTGTTGCCGGATGTCAATGGTTTGTTTTGTCTGGAGATCCAATTCTTGGGACTTTTGATGGAAATCTGGTTCCGGATTTATTTGATGGTGATTAGAACGATATGATGTGGCAGAATTTTCCAGTTGATGGTGATGGTGATGATGATGGTGATGTTGTTGCTGATGGGTGGGGTGGTGATGGTGTCGATGATGTTTGGTTGATGGGGGTAATGGAACCACTGAGTTAGATACTGACGGAGTTAGCATTAACGAGCACCAGGGATTAATTGGAGATAGCTTTTGAAGAAGTGTTGTTGAATAACTCTCCCGTTCCGGGTCAGTCTTTTGGCATCCTAGAAAATACGATGAAAGAGGATACTGTTATCTTAGATTGTGAACATAAAAAAATTGAAATAGAAGAGTTTTCTGTGAATTTTTTCCATTTTAATGGAAATGTGTATGCTGTGGTGTCATCTCCTGCTGATAACCATTTAAAAAGGTGCATTCTGGCCAAATTAATTGTTTGATATTATATTCGCTGGAAAGCTAATGACACCCCCTTTATTAAACCAATAAGGGATATGCTAATCGCTACTTCCTGTGAGGTAAGTGGTAACAAAGAGAATATTGAGCAATAATCAAACTACACGAATTTCCCCGAAAAACGATATAGAAAATTTAGTCAAACGAGAACACAATATGTGTCTCTGATGTGACATAGAAACGATTTTTTTTTTGTTTTTAAAGCTGAGAGAAATAGATGTAAGCATATGGGCAGTACGTTGGCCTCGTAGAGTTGATTTTGGAACATTGATGGATTGTTCGGCGACAGGTATTAATTACTATTTATTTAGAGTATGATAGAAACAGTATTATAAAATCATCATCATCATCATCGGCACTACAACCGGGAGACGGTCTTGGCCTTATTTAGCAAGTCCTGAGGCTTGTTAAATTTTCCATAATGACTTGTTTTTTCCGGCAAGGTCATTAGTCTTGCGCCAGAGGCTCCCCGACGGGGAATCGAACCCCGGTCTCCCGCGTGACAGGCGGATATACTAACCGCTATACTATTGAGGAGCCAGTATTATAAAATAGGGTAACACATTTAGTGCTGCAGTTATTCCTAGCTCTCTAGCATTTTTTTTTATGGATTTTCGCTGTTTTGTTTGATGAATAGAACTGGATGGTTAACTTGTGGCCGGTTTACACTACACCGCCCCTAAATTTCAAAATTTTGTATAGGATTTTTACAAGAGAAGAGCTCTCTCTCTGAGCAGTGCCACTTGTAGAATTCTAGACCGTTTACGAACATTCATATGAACAAATTGAGAATAAACAACCAAAGAGCGACGACAGTCTTTCAAAATTCTTTTTAAAATTCGATGGCGTTACTTTCTGTTGCTGTTGGTATGTGAGGTTGTTGTTTGTCGATCGAGTGTAGTTAAGTGAAATTTAAGTGTCATTTGAATCTTCCGCAGCAATAGGCGATCACGAAATGTAGTCTTTATAAATATGTTACTGGCGGATGGGTATGATGGTTTCGAACTACGTCACTTTCGTAGTTCTCTACAACACTTGCGACGCATTCCGTAATAATCTCAAACGTTCGTGACCGAACTTCGAAGGAGACAAAAGAACAACATTAGCGCCCCCGTAAGAAAGTCCTTTCTGAAGAACAATGCGGTTGGGGGTGTGGTAGCCAAATCCTAAGAAGTCTCGAGAATTTTGCCTGCATTTTGCTATTCGAGTTGAGCTCATGAATGATTGACAAAAGTGAAATATACCAGTTCGATAATGCAAAAGTAAAGTAATTAATGATTGGTTCTGAACTACAAACTAGGATAACAAATATATTATTATTTAATTTGTTCTAACACCGTTTTATTGAACTACTTTTCTTAATAATAAGTATAGTTTCGATGATATTTAAGAAATTATTTAAAATTCATCGTATGAACTTGTAGATAATTTGTACGAGGGTGAATCACATATAATGGATAATTTGTTTTTATACATTTATTGAAAAATGTTACACACTAACTATACTATCAACATTTTTTAATATAGTGTCCTGCGTAATCTGTTCACTTTTCTCCCCGGTTTAGACGTTTTAATATCCCTTGTTCGAAGAAAGATTTAGTTGTTAGCCAATTGTGCACGTGCACCTCTACTTCTGCATTACTTTCGAATTTTTTTCTCTCCAAGTGATTCCTTCAAAGCTGCGAACAAAAAATAGGCACAGGGAGACAAGTCTAAGCAATAAGGAGGGGGTTCGAGGGTTTCCCAGCCCATTTATTCTTTGGCTTGGCGTTTTCATGAAGAAGGATGACATCTCAAATGTGCATACCTCGTCTATTGTCGCGATATCCGGATTTTGTCGACTGTAACAACAAGATTTCGCCAACAGTAAAGCGATAATCACTGTCAATAAGCTCTCGAACAGCACGGATGTTGTCATTTGTACGACTTGTTCTTGGGCGTCGATCATGACATTCGTTTTCGATAGGTTCGAGTTCACTTTTAAATATTCTGGCCCACGTATACACACGATTCTGGGACAGTGTATCGTCACCAAACTGTGCCTCTAATCGAGAAAAAATTTCCGAGGGTTTAACGCCTTCCTTTGTTAAAATTTATATAATACTCCGTTGCGCAATAGACGTATGTGCCTCCTGGCCGCTCATGGCTGTAGTGGCTAGAAAGTCAAGCGCCACCGCTAGCCAAGCCGGTTCCCCCACTCTTCATAAACCAAATGACAGCCACGCACAAGATTATCTATTTCGCAACTTGGTGCTACTCAAAAAAGTAAAATTACTGTTTATATATGATTCACCTTCGTAATAAAATACAACCATAATGTAACCATTAACGGTAAATTGTGTTCCAATCTAAAGAAGCCATTCAAGAATTTGTTATTCATGAAAATAAAATAGACATAAAGATTGATAGAATACTATATTCAACATCTGTAAATGCTTTTTCTAACATAGAGAACTTAAAGAAATAGAGGAGCAACCAATCTTAAGTGGAATTGTAACAACCATAACTAAAATCGTAATCATTGGAATAATTGTAATTTGTAACCTCGTTTGTAGTTTGTAGAAGACGTGTGGGGTAGGAAGTATGTTGCACCGGCGTACGGCACCGATTCACTTCACTCCCCATCACTACTCGAAAGTTCAACCGCACCAATTGTGTCCACCAGACAAGCAATCACACCAAGGATAAAAAGCACGCGCTGGGAGAATTCACAAGAGAAACTCCAAAACCCAACGCCGACAAAAGTAACAATGAAACACTGGTTTAGTTATTTGAAGTTTGTTCTTTAATTTAATTACTCTAATTAATCCATAAGTCTTATTTATATGCCGCAACACTAAATTAGATGTAAGACACAGATTTGGATCATTTATATGACGTAACACTAAATTAGATGTCAGATTCGGATTATTTATATGACGCAACAATGAATTAGAAGTCAGAACACAGATTCGGATTAGTTATATGACGTAACACTAAATTAGAAGTCAGAACACGGATTCGGATTATTTATATGACTTGCGTGCTTACTCGACTCGACCGGTGATAACTACGTCCCCGTACGGGAAACTGGGAGCAGGAGACGGACCGTCCGGCCGGCTCGGTCGGGTGATGAAAAACGACTCAGCGATATCAATTCGCTGGCTAAGGAAATTCGACCAGTGAAACTGGCTCTCATAATTTAAGGATCCATTTTCTATTCCAAGAGAAACGTAAAGTCTCTCTTTGGGGATAGGTAACCTGATCTCATAGAGAAGATCGTATGGTACACATGTATGTGTGAACATTGGTTGTTTCATGGGACAAAACCATGAGAACGAATCTGGAAACGAAGAAAGGGAATCATGTGCATCAATGAGATGTGAGTTCGAATCTCATTGGGTGCTAATCGGGTTTCTGTTTGTTCATGAAGCTAGGTCATGAGAAGCAGATCCAGAAATATGTAGGACAAAGAGGCCATATAGATCATTGTCTATGATGTGCATTGCAGCTGTATTGATAGACCGCAATGCATCCCGCACATGGTGCTAATTGGTTTTAGCTTATTTACAGGGAATTGGTGTTTATGGCATCGCCGCTAAGGGTGAGTATACAATTCCTATTTGAATTTTCTAATGCCATAGGATTTGGTTTCAGCGTCGTTTGCGCCAATTGTGTGCAGCTGCGTTGGATTGTTTACAGTAGGGAGAAAAACGTCGCCAGTCAATGTGTATGTAAAGTGATTTATTATACCGTGGTGAGGCTGGGAATAGGCGACGCAATGTTTATGACCCCTGTTATGATGGTTACATAATATGTAAACCTAATTGTTTAGTTTTCAGGAATGCGACTGGGGAAAATGCGTATGTAAGATTGGGATTTGCCTGCCAACCGAAGGTACCGAATTGGGCATGGGATTTATGATGTTTGGAACAGAATTCTTATAGGGAATTTTGAATTCGAATAAATGAATGAAGGTAAGAATTCTCTTCCAGGAGTTTTTAGCTAAAAAAAAGCGTTGGTAAATTTGTTGCGTGAAGCATTTAAGGGTGCTAATGCAATTGCATTAGCAGAAACTTATGAAACCTGGGTTGTAGTTATGGGGGTTCTTCGGGTAAGTAGACAGTGGAGTTTGGCGCTACAGACGTAATGACTTTCAAGTTATTAGCAACAAAGCAAAGTTTCCAGAAAGATATTTAAAAATAAAAAAACAATACTGCAGGCAACGTAGATGTCAAAGGGGAGAATTAACCTATCACATTTACTCATCTAAATGATACGTAATTTTCTACAGCTCTTTGTTTAAAACCTCATCTGGTGATTCGTGTTGAAATAACGATGTAGTATAACGATAAGTCTCTCTTTGGTTGATAACAACGTAGAGTAAATCATGTAAATCTCGCCTAAGCACTTTCTTTTGCACCGATAAATTCACGAATAAAGTATCGAACTTCGGTCGTAGGTCGGAAAAGACTAATTTTTTGTAAAATTCAAGGAAGTCAAACTTAACTCGTGCGTTGAAATAAAAGGGAATGTATGGTGAATGACAACCATGAAATATTGATTCAACGAATTTAAACTTGGTTGTGCATATGTTTTCCACGAGGATGAGCGATCATATAGACGTGATTACCGAAAAAATGGTCGAAAAAGGTCACTGTATGATTCGCACTGATTACTGAACTACGTATGCGAAGTAACAGAGACTACGGACATGCCCTACAGAGCGGGAATTAATATTTTACAAGATAAGTTAAATGTCAAAAAGTGTTGACTTGATAAGTGCTGCGTTTGCTGACGGTAGAAAACAAGCGTCTATCGATTTCCAAATTGTACGAACGGCCCTGCAAATTTTTGCCGCATCTACTATCCACGTCTCACGGGGCTCGCTGCGAAATTTGTTTTCCCACAACATGAAAACACCCCCGCTTGGTAGAAACCCTGACGTGGTGCGGGGGCTTAAACTACAATGAATCACTCAGGCTATGCTGGCGGAAGCATACGCTTCCAGTAGGGCCACCCATGTCAGACAGGCTAGCGAGGAGTAACACACAAAGATCTACCACCACATTGGATGGTTTGCAGCCAGGGGTATACCGGGTGTATTATAACGGCGCCTCTCTGACACCGGGTCGAATCAGAGCAGTAAGCAGACCTTACCAAATCAAAACGGGGCTCTGATGTGGTGGACTATTTGAAACCCCAAGACTCGTAGTAACAAAAATGAATAATCAATATGCACAAAACAATCCCACAAAAAACCCGGTAGGCGTAGGTGTGATGGCCCGACACTACCATAACGGAACAAATCATAGAGAAAACACTTACTCGGTCAAACGAGGACGTAGGGAAAAACGGAAAAATCGGGATATACGCGTCGGCACGTGGGATGTTCGGACGTTATATAAATCAGGCGCGATACAGACGGTCGTAGAAAACACGAAATAATATAAAATGGACATCGTTGCGTTTCAGGAAGTCCGACTCCAACATCAAGTAATCGAAACTAACGGGTTTACACTGGCGTGTGGAGGTACCGATACACATAACCTCGGGACTGGCTTCATCGTAAGCAAGAAGATTACGCCCCATGTAAAAGATGTGCAATTTATTAATGACCGAATGTTTGTGCTAAAAATACAGGGACCATGGTACAATTATGTATTTATAAACGTACACGCCACAACAGAATCTGCGGACGAAGAAACGAAGGACACTTTCTACGAGACCCTAGAGGAAGTATTTGATGGGATCTCATCATTCGATGTTAAAATCCTCCTCGGCAACCTCAATGCGAAAATTGGAAAGGAAGATATCTTCCAACCAACAGTAGGTAAAGAAAGCCTACATGACGTTTCAAATGATAATGGAATTCGAATTATCACGTTCGCAGCGTCAAAAGATCTGGTAGTGAAAAGCACGATGTTCAAGCACAAGCAAATCCATAAAGCCACATGGATATCAGCCGACGGCGTAACGCGTAACAAAATAGACCACTTCCTCATAGACAAAAGGCACCACTCGAATATCCTTGACGTAAGAGCACATAGAGGAGCAGATTGCGACTCCGATCACCTTCTAGTGATGGGCAAAATTAGAAGTCGGCTCGCAGCAAACCCACATGGACAGTCACGGGAGACGAGCAAAATATTCGAGATTCATAAACTAAAAGACCAACGCAAAAGGGCTGAATATCAAGACGAACTAACGAATAGATTTAGCATTTTAGAGAACGGGAGCAGTGAGGAAGAGGAAGCCAATAGTGTGGAGACTAAATGGGCACAATCAAACAAACAGCCCAAGAGGTATTACGATTTAAGAAAACAACTAAGTCCAAACCTTGGTTTGAGGATGAGTGCCGGGCAAAGATCGAACAACGTAAACGCCTCAGAATCTACTTAGAAGCATATGATGAAGTCAACGCAGTAAGATACGCGACAATTCGGAGAGAGACGAGGCTTTTCAAACGCAAAAAACGCGAATGGGAGAAGGCTGGGATCGAAAAAATCATAGAAAATGCCAGAGCAAAGAACAGCAGAGATATGTATGCCGGCATAAATTCAAATAGAAATGGCTACCGAGGCCGAGTCAAAATAATCCGAGACATAAACAGTTGTCTGGTGACAGAAACAAAAACTATCGTGTCAAGATGGAAGCAGTACTTTGAAAACCTGCTTAATGTGCACACCCATCAACCACAAATAAACGTACCAGACGTACACACAGCCGGGCCCAAGATCCCAGAGCCCTCTTTCGACGAAGTTGTAGACGCGATAAATCGACTGAAAAACAACAAGTCTCGCGGAGTCGACTGCATACCAGCAGAGTTTGTAAAGTACGGAGAAGAGGCAATCGCTCTAAAGATCCACCAACTGATTAAAACATAATGGGATAAGGAAGTCATTCCGGAAGAATGGAAAACCTCAATAGTCAACCCCATTTTCAAAAAAGGCGACAGATCTGGCTGCGGAAATTACAGAGGAATAACATTGCTCCCAACCACATACAAAATACTAACAAATGTTATACTGCCGAGAATCACACCGTACGGAGAAGAAATACTGGCAGACTACCAATGCGGATTCCGTCGGAACCGGTCAACAAGCGATAAAATCTTCACACTAAGGCAACTGCTGGAAAAGAAGTGGGAATACGGAGAGACGGTTCACCAACTGTGCGTTGACTTCAAAAAAGCCTACGACTCAGTCGCAAAGCAAAAACTCTACCATATTGTAGTTGAGCTGGGAGTCCCGAAAAAATATGCCACCCTCATTGGAATTTGCATGAATGAAAACAAAGGGCGAGTTAGAATAGAAAACCACCTCTCAGAACCATTTAAAATCCGGGACGGACTAAAACAGGGGGATGGCCTCTCACCATGCCTTTTTAACCTTGTCCTCGAGTATGTTATCAGAAAGGTACAAGACGACAACCTGGCCGGATCATCCCTGAACGGAGTCACACAAGTGCTCGCATATGCGGATGACATCGCCGTTCTGGGCGACAATCTCGAAACTGTAAGTAAAAACTGTGAAATCATCATGCAAGCAGCAGAAGAGATGGGCCTAGAAATAAATGAAGACAAAACAAAATACATGATTACGACGAGAGCAGGTGGACCTCAGGGAACACATATAAACGTCAGGGGCAAGATATTTGAAAATGTCAAAGAATTTAAATATCTGGGAACGATACTGACGACCAGAATAGAAACGTCGATGGAAATTAACAAAAGACTACACTCAGGCAACGCTAGTTGGCATGCAGCCAGTAAACTGTTGAAATCCAAACTGCTATCACGTAATATAAAGCTCAGTGTATAGAGAACCATAATCAAAACAAAACGGGAAGAGAACAAATTCCGCGCATTCGAGAATAAAGTTTTAAGGGGTATATTTGGCGGTAAATATAACGAGGAGTCAGGACAATGGAGGAAACTCCACAACCACGAATTGGAAGAGCTATAGCGCAAACCTACAATAGTGAGAGTAATCAAGTCGAGAAGATTAAGATGGGCTGGACACGTACCGCGAATGGGCGATGATAGGACCGTGCATAGAATTCTTGACGGTAAACTAATGGAAAAGAGATCGACAGGACGTCTGCGACGGGGATGGGAGGACAATGTTAGATTGGACCTCGAGGAGATCGGATCGGATGGTCGAACGTGGAAGGAGAGCGCACAGGACACGGATTAATGGCGAAGCCGACTCAGTGAGGTCAAGAACTTCTGGGCTCCTACAGGCCAATAAATAATAATAATAACAACATGAAAACATGGCTTGAGGAAAAATACAAATTTCGAAACGTCCTCGGAGAGGGGGCGATCGTACATGGGGCAGAAACTCAACTCAATTCAAACGAGAGAGGAGAGTCTGATTTATCATTTTTTTGAGACGTTCAAGAAATGTCAGAAATGCTGCGAAAAGCGCGTCGATTTAAAAAGGAGATTATGTTGAATAGTAAAATACAGAAAATATGTCTATAAGAAATTTGCATCTTCATTTCAAACACAGGTCTCTTTTGATTGACTCTATTTTTCCCATAACTGTTTGGTGTATGTGGTTTTTCAAAAATCAGTCTTGGAGAGAAGTAAACCAATTTTTTCAAATTATAGACGTTCCCCTGGTATGAAGATTATCAGTTTTTTGGTTGCAAATTTTCCTTTATTGGGAATAAGGACTGGTTTCACTTCAAGCGGGAGCTCACTCAGATGCTGATATAGGAACGTGTTTATTATTATATTTTTTTTTTTTGGGTTTATAAAAAAAAGTTTGTTTTATTTTTTATTTGTCTTCTTCGTTTTGTACAAAATATTTAAATCTATCTTATTGAACTCATGCTCCGATCGCTACACGCTGTTTCGACGCTCGAAGTAAGGAAAATATATGTTTGCTTTTTTTGTAATGTACAACGTCACATCTCTCCAAAGGATAAGGCGAACTTAAATAGTTAGATCCATTTATTGGACAATTATAACCGAAATTGTTGCACTTTAGGGCAACAATAAACGAAACTGTATTTAAAACAAAATATTTTATAAGGTGTTATGTGTGAGTATACATATGCATGCGTGTGTCGAAAGTGGCACAGCATCAGGACGATTGTGAAAAATTTTAAAGGAGAACAAAATACAAAACAAAAGTTTGCGAAATACAGTCCCGGGAAGTAAAGTAGAATCTGCTGCTTGGAACACTTATTTAACTTTAGCCTTGCCGCTGTGTACGGGACTAGGAGATTGATCAGCTTCTTCCTTCTTTCGCTTGGCTTTCTCTTTCAGTGCCTTATTCTTCTTAGCTTGGGATTATTGTTTCGCTTCACGCTGTCGTTCACGCTTTGCTCGAAGTTGCTCAGTAATAAATGAAAATATCAGGTAACCCTGAAGGATAATAACTCCGATAAGAGAAATGAATCGGCGGGTGGATTGTTCTGTGTTTGCTACGCCATAGTATAGCGTTAACACTGCTATAACCATGGTTGCAAATGCTGGCGTATTTCTCATCGCGATCAAAGACACTAACTAATTGGAACCCATGAGTAACAATCTCGCTGAGATAGAAGATAGAATGAGCAGTAGAAGGGCGATCCTTTGGAAGCCAAATGTATAAGCCAGACAGATGACCGAGAAACCGGTGATAGCTTGAATGATCTTAGGCTGTTGGTCTTCATTCTTTACCTTTTGGAGATATAACTCGGGGAGCATGTGCAGGTAGTAGGCCATTTGTATAATGAAGAAGAATTTGTGGAGGAAAATCATTGGATGATTTGGGAAATCTTCCCAAAGGAGGGAGAATTTACTGAAGTATCCTTCTCGGAGGATGACATCGGCACCACAAATGAATGAAAGGATGTAAAATACCACCAGTTGACCGGATTCGTTGAAAAGTGACAGTTTGAACTTGGAAGGGTGTTGTTTCTTTGAGATTTTGTCCAAGATGAACTCTTGCAGGATAGCGTGCAATATGATACAGGTGAGTGTGTAGAAAAATACTGTGTACTGGTCCTTAACGCCGGCAGTGTACGTATAAGGTTTTCCGGTGGGATTTTCAAGGCTGGGGTCTTCTCACTCACATTGTGGTGTTGTGGGGGTACGAAGTCGCGACGCCGCACAGGCGAGAGTTCTACCTTGTCCCCACAACTTCCTCTAAATGTTCCGGCCAGTACAAACCGAGGGACAGCCAAACGCCAACACAGGACACGTAAAAATATGAAACACACTTTTCTTCTATTATTAAGGGTTCCTTTATTGTTCTTTTATTTTCTTATTGGCTACTAAAATTTTACGGTAGAACTGCGTGAAAGTTACATTATGAAGCCAATAAAGAAAACACAACCTTCGAAGACTGCTGCAAATGTAATATTCGACATGGAGGTGGTAAACACTTCGACACGACCCCAAGGTATATTACGCATCTCCGCGGCCGGCGGAGAGCGGAAGATCGCGTGACCATGATGGTCAGCGGATGGAATTTGAATCCCCGAGGATACAACTCTGACATGAATTCCATCCTAGGTTAGGGTTAAGAACAAAAGAAGAGAGAGAATAACTTTTCTCTTAAGAGTGCGGCCGCCAAGGAAATGCACTCTCTCAGTGCAGTGGTGTGTGTGCACGATCGAACAGATCGATGTCATTTACACGGGTTCGAAGGCAGTTGAACAACGAAACAGGCAGGCGGCAAAGACAAAAGAGATTTATGATCTATGTCTATGCTGTGCAACGTCGCTATGATAGACGTTAGGCAAAAAAGGGTGCTAATGGCATGCGATACTTTATACAATGGAAATTGTATATCGTATCTTGGGTCGGTGGCAGAAACGACTCCCTTGCATGCCTTTGTATGTGTCGGGTAATTCGCTTTGTGGCGACAAAAAAATTGAAGATTGTTTGTCAATAGGGAAATGCTGGAAATACGATTATAGTTTGCCGTATCGCCAGATGCCTGCCACAGGACATCGTTCCTTTGTTTGCACTTAGTGCATTTCTAAGGCATTAGTCTCAACGTGGATGTTGGTAATTACATGCATCTGCGTTGGACCATTTATCGCTGGCTAAAGGGGTCGCCAGCCGATGTGTGTGTAAATAGTTTTTGTACACATATTGAGGCTGGGATAATAGACGGCGCAATATTTATGGTCCCTGTCATGACGGTTACATTGTATGCAAACCGAATCATTTTGTTTACAGGAATATGTCTGGTACCGAAGGTGCCGATTTGGTTTGGAATTCGAGATAAGTAAAGCAAGAAGTCTTACGGAAAATTGTATGCGAAGAGATGCATGAAAAGGTAAGTTTTCTCTATAGGGACTTTAAGATTATAGATTTTATCTATATAATGCCTGAAGCATTTTCAGGTACTAATGCGATTGCATTAGTGAACTTAGGAAATTGGCCGAATGTTATGGGGGTTTTACGGTAAGTAGACAGTGGGGTTTGGCGGAACCGCCACAGTGTAACGACACAAAATTTGGCACTAGTCTCATCCATGTGGCTGACCACAAAGATCATCGCCTCACATGAAATGATATCCGCATGGTTCTGTATCACAAACTCGTGGCTTAATATTGGGGGATTTTTATTGGACGACTTCCGCCCCATTTCTGGTTTAATCGCCATCTTTTGCAACGAACTGACCAAATCACCACGAATTCCGATATACCGCCTTACTCACCAGATATACCCCCAAGCGACGTCTTTTTGTTCCCTAATCTAAAAATTGCGCTCAGAGGGCAGAGATTTTCGTCAAATGAGGAGACAATCACCTTCGTGAACAGTTATTTTGGAGAGAAAAACGCCGAGTACTTTTTGGATGGCTTAGAGAGGTGGGAGCATCACTGGTTGTAGGTTGTAGAGTTACAAGGAGACTATGTAGAAAAATAAAATTACATTTAGATCGGAAACTTTTCAGGCCACCCTTGTACATTTCTGTAGCAAAAGTACGATATGGTACATGCATAGGGCCAGTTGACCACTCTGTGCTTTTGGCCAGTTGAGTAAGAAATTTTATTTCGGTAAAATGTTGACAAGTTAGAGAATCTGGAATTAATTTCAGGGTGTTGGCGACCATCCTCAAATCAAGTTTCCCTATTATCCTATTGAAAAGCCGATGGATTAAGCCATGGAACACTTTTATTAAATACAAAGCAGCAGTTTTTCATTAGCCGGTTGCTCACTTCAACCAGTTTCTCATTTGTAAAAATACAATCAAAAGTTATTGTGGTGATACTTGTAAATTAAGTTACGGTATAGATTGCCCTATACCAATAATACAATATTATTCAATTTTACTAAACCAACCGTTTTTTATAATAAAACAGATCTAGCTACTAACCGGTGTAGATATTCGTCTTATACTAAATTGTCACCAATAAATTCCGATATAGAGCAGGTGTTACACCATAACCCACACGTCATAGATAGTTGCTAAATGTGATACTGCGTTGACGAAAAACAAAACGGCACGAGAATCGATTTAACCCCTTACCGCCAAAGCGTATACTTCTTCCCAAATCAATATCGCGTCGAATCGTTTTGATGTGATTAACGCATATTTCATAACGTAGTTTTATTTAACCCTTTGACGCGTGACCTGCACGCGTTTCCTTACAAATCGACATGCAGCTTGCTCCGGTAGCAGTCGACAAGGACTCACATAACCGGCACAGCCTCCCCAAATAACCATGTAAGGAAGTTAATAATAAAAATATGAAAAAAGGAAGCCCAACTTGTAGACTCAATCGTCATTAATCTTCGATAAACTGTGACATAAAGAACGATCCCTCCGAAAGGGTTTCCTCAGTGAGGGTGAATTTGATGGCAGCATCCTTTTCCTTTTGGTAATACAATTCCATTCGCCTACGATCGTAAGGCAGAGCACATTCAATAGGTTCCTCCTGTAGGCCACGCAACTAGGATCAAATGAATACAAGCAAAGGAGTAAAAAGTGAATCCGCCTGAAAATGAAAGGATATCAATTTTCGACAATGCAAACGTCTTCAAGGACACATGCCAACAGTTTTATGTTGTTCCATCGTCTTTTGTGTGGAATTCATTTTTTAATCCTTTTACAATACTCCTTCCCTGTTGGGTAATCTTAAACTGTAGACAGTCGGTCCATGGAATCTTGTGTGGTTGGTTGAGGGAAGGAACGAAAATTCAATACCATCTTTCAAATAAGTACGCACATGCCAAAGGATCATTTCAGATGGGGGAATTAAAACGAAAGTAAAAGATTTCCCTGTCCCCAGGATCAATGATGTTGCAATATCATCACTGTACAGGTAATAAATCCTTGTGTAGCTATTTCCACCGCCTTGAGGCTAAAACCGCATAGAATGCAACGCCAAGTCGGATGCAGTAATTGCGCGTAACGAGATACCAGTGTTTGAACATCTTGCGTGAAATCTTCATTGCGAAGGATAAAACGCAGGACGAGTGAAAATCCTTTTCTTTTGATGTTCGAAATAAGCAAAAAAGGAGTCTTTTATTTAGCGGCGATGGCACGGAATCGGTTTGTGCGTTTTAGGCAAGTAAAAGGAAAAAATGATGGAGTTAAAGGAGCTGGCTTAATATTGTGGGCACAGCTGTGATAATGTAGATGTTCACCTGAGGATCAGAGGATTGGTTCTTTTCTTAAAGGATTTATTGCGAAGATCTTCCTAAAAAATAAGGTCGGATCTGCCGGTAATAGTAATATACACATTCAAGGTCAGTCAGGAGGAACATTTTACGAAAGGATCATTAGTAGATGCCTGCCCTAGTGGGAGTTTTGGGTTTTGATGGGCAAATGTATAAAAATCTAGTTTAAAAGGCACCTTTTTTTCTAAATGAAGTTTACTGCTTTTGATAGCTCATTTGTGGCATCTACGGGTTGTTCTTAATAATACTATGCGGTATATTTTCATGATTGACTGTTTTTCCTTTATTTTTGAGATTGAAAATAGACTGAAAAGTGTGAATCAGAAATCCAAATTATAACGAAATTATTACAAGTTTTACCAAAGGATATCATCAAATGAGACAATTTGAAAACGATTCGATCATAGCTATGGTACGAACTAGTTCATATAATACAAGGTTGGATCAATAAATCCGTGTTCGTTAAAATGTATTGACCCTGTTATCTATTGACTAGTGTTATTAAACGCCTGCCTGACTTTTGAGCAATCTGTGCCATTTAATTTGCTTGCGGCACTAAAGAGTTAATTTCGGAGTTTTTTGTTGTTGTGTTATTTAGCTTGGTTGACTACCTACACCCCAGATGCACTTCATTTGTAGTGAATAGAAATATATACTAAGCGCAAAAACGTCTTCCTTCTTTATATATTTCTGTCAGGAAGCGCCCCGAGATGTTGGAAATTGTTTTTTAACAGTCGCAAATTGTAACTTTAGGGGGGTGGGAGCGAACATACAGGGAAAAGTCTATGTTTTCAACCCGGCGAAGGCCAGGACGATCCTTG
Source organism: Microdon myrmicae (assembly GCA_963931805.1). Lineage (NCBI taxonomy): Eukaryota > Metazoa > Arthropoda > Insecta > Diptera > Syrphidae > Microdon > Microdon myrmicae. The sequence goes on along the minus strand of OZ007497.1, from coordinate 178,719,491 downwards.
TCCCTGTTCAATCCAAGTTGACATGCAGTCTTCGCGTGACACCCATGGATAACTACTTTGGCACCGGCCAAGTAGTGAAACAATGTATGCAGCGACATCCTAAGAAACAAATTATTATGGACAATTTAACAAGTCTCTGATAAGAACTGGAACTTGCTAAATAAGGCCAAGACCGGACCCCGGTTGTAGTGCCGATGATGATGATGAAATTGTAACTTTCCTGGTAAAAGGGAGTTCCACCGTTTTCTCGTTCGGTTATTAAAATGAATTTTGCTACAGAAATTTACGAGGGTGGCCTGTAAAGTTTCCGATCAAACAAAGATACAAGACATTTTTTCTTAAAATGTAATTTTATTTTTCCACATAGTCTCCTTGTAACTCCACACACTTCTCCCAGTGATGCTCCCATCTCTCTAACCCAACCAAATAGTACACGGCGTTTTTCTCTGCAAAATAACTGTTCACGAAGGTGATTTGACGAAAATCTCTGTCCTCCGAGAGCAATTTTTAGATTAGGGAACAAAAACAAGACACTTGGGGGTTCATTTCATTTCATTTTTTAAACATTTTTTTATTTTCTTTTTATATTCTTATTTTCTAAATTAAAGGCTAGACAAAAAATGCTTAAATTCTAGCTTAAATATCTTATATAATAACTTACTGGTCCTTCGCAGACGCTCTAAGCTAAACATTACTTAATATTTGTATAATTTGCCTTTCGGCGACAGAACTTTGTGGCCTAACTTATAATTATTTGAAAGACAAAGAAAAATTTGAAAAACTTTGTAAATTTTTTTTTTTTTTTATTTTTCTTAAAATTTAACTTACTTAACTTACCTAAACTTATCTACTTTTTTTTTTTTTTTTTTTTTTTTTTTAATGTAAAATCACTTAGCCTAACTTAACTTAAATCTTATACTACCCTAATTCTAGAAAAGCTAAGTCTATGTAAGCTAGCTGATGATAGTGTGATTCTATACCGACTTTGGTATCCAGGTCTTTATATGCCATTCAACCACCAGAACTGTTGACGCTGTCTAATACTATCGTCCCGGTCTCTGCGGGAGATAGCCCTACTGAAGCGCAGGAGCTCTTCTTCGGTGCGCGCTACTTCCCGGTCATAGCACAATCGCCCGTCTACAGATGATCTACTTACATGATAGATCAGCGGAATTCCGGATCTATCCTGTATAAGCCCTTTCATATCCAAGTCAAGGAACGCCTCTGGTGGAACAAAGCCGTTGCGACGCACGCTCTCATAGTATAAGGTGTTTGGATAATAAGCCCCGAAAATTAGGTCATTGGACGAGCTTATTGCTCTCGCAATATGTCCTCTGATTAATTTAATCATAAAATTATCCACCCTATTTATGTACGCTTCATTATATAAAGTCTCATTTGAGTAATACTTTTTATAGTCCGATTCCGGTGTCCGATATAATCTGAGACAACTTCTGAGACACTTCCTTTCGAACACCCGAATCTTTTCCATCAAATTTGGACCTATGTTGAACCATACTGGGCAACCATATATGAGCATTGGCCTGATTAGCGTCATGTAGCATATGACTTTTACCCTGCTGTCAAGTTGGCTACTGTTGAAGTCCGGCGCCGTGCTTCCTCGGTTGAGGGAAGAGCGGGGACCTTTTATTTTTTATTGCTTAATTTTGTAAAACCTTTCTTTTCGGTATTAGACATTCCTCTATCACCGATATCCAAAAATTCGTTATAGACAGAACCATCGATTTGAAATCATCGACTTGTTAATGTATATTTGAATTAATAATAAATTAACGGAAATTGTGTTCACAGCTATCAATAAATTTTTCTTTGACAGTCCTCACTTCCAAATCTCCTCTGAACTTTTTCTATTCTATTTTTTTCTCTCTGACTTTTAACAACAATTCATTTGGACGAAAATCCAAGTTGCTATGTTTTCAATAAATCAAAAGGTGCAGGTTATTAAGTGTGCTGTAACTGGTAATATTGTGAATGTTTATGAATGGTATGTATTAAGTGAGAATGTAATATATGTTAAGTGAAGTTTTTTTTGGATGTGTTAGGAGATTCAGTGTTAAATTTAATAAGGGTAGTATTCTGGAATACAACATCCCACCCTTCTTCGAGAAAGAAAATTATCCTTGAAGAGAATAATTTTCTAGTAACTATATATTAAATTAAGATTAATTAAAAACTTGGATTTTCGTTCAATTACATTACAAAGGTTTTCAAAATTAATCTTTCATCAAAGGTTACAATAATCAAAAAGTTCTTAATACTAGAAAATTAATCTATTTACATTATATATTAACTAAATTTTTCCAATACTCAAAAAGTTCTTAACACTAGAAAAATAGTCCAAAATAGTCTATTTACATTATATATTAACTAAATTTAAATATTTCTCCTTGGAACCTTTTCTTTTCTTATCTAAAAATCATTATTACTTATTATATTAAATATATAATATTAATATTATTGTTTCAAAATTCTCATTTCCGTATATATATTAATTCCAAAATTTCTAATATATATATTACCAATAAAATTTTCTTTCTTTCCTTTTCCGTTCGAATATATATTAATTCTAAAATTTCCAATATATATTACCTCTAAAATTTTCTTTCTTTCGTCCCCCTCATTAACTTTTTTTTTTTTTTTTTTTTTTTTTTTTTTCATTTCCGTCATTTCCTACAATTGTTAGATTATTTCATATATATTGAATAATAAAACAAAGGCCATTTGTTATGTGTTTATCTTTTCCTTAAATTTATGGAAAAGTTTCCAAAACCTTTCTGGGCCTATTACTATGATGATTGAATAAAGATGATTATTACCAAAAATCTTCTTGAAAAATGATCTTAAATAATTTAAATGACGGTGTAACCTTTTATTTTTTTGTATTTTGCATTGGAATAAATTTTTATTGTTGAAAAAAAAGACTTGTAATGTATTTATATAGTTACTCTTTACAATACCTATTTTAGTTAAATTATTATTTTCATTTTTTATTATTTCGTGTTTGAGTAAGTGTTTGTGTTTGTTTTCGTTGTTTAAAATATTTATTGTTTTCGGCTTAGTGTTGTCATTGTCCATAGCTTTAACTGCTGTCGGAACGTCTACCTTTTCAGTCTTACTCACTGCTGATGGATCGTTTAGTTTCTCAGTCTCATTTACTGATTCGTATAGTTCTTCAGGCTTATTAGCTGTTAGAACATCTTGGTTCCCAGTCCTATTTGCTGTTTGAATTATTTCTTCAGTTATATCTGCTGTAGAAACATTTAATCCGTCAGTCTTTGCTGCTGAAAAGATTTGTTCATCAGTATTAGCTGCTGAACTGACTTGGGTTTCGAATTTTATTGCAACTATTGGGTCTTCAGTCTTTAACACTGCTGAATTTTCAGTCTTTGTTGCTGAAGTGCCGGGGTTGTCTATTGGAATAGCCGAAATATTCGGGATTTCTGTTTGTATATTTTCTGCAGGATCCGAATTTTCAGTCTTTAATACTGCTGAGTTTTCAGTCTTGGTTGCTGAAGTGTCTGCGTTGTAAATAGGGATATCTGAGATATTAGGGATTTCAGTCTTTAATACTGCTGAAAATTTCGAATTTTCAGTCTGTGTTGCTGAATTATTTTCCAGAATGGGAGTATGAATCGGAGTCTTTATATTAGGGACAGGGTTATCTTTGTTTATATGTCTAGGTTTATAGGAGTATGTGGGCTCAGGGTAAATTTGGCTAGGAGCTTCATTAAAATGGTCGTTATCTATTTCCAAAGATCTAATGCTGTAAATAGAAAACTTTGGTCTGTCTTCCATAAATTTTGGTTGGCGTCAGGCCTCGTTTTCCGACTCTTGCACCCGAGAAAAGTGAACATTTTGTCTATCGTTTTGTCTATTGGTGCTCCTCGAATTTTCACCAAAACGATTTTCAGAGTTTGTAGGATTATTTCGGAATGGGTTACGCGTTGTTGTACCTTGTTGGTAATTTGTTGAAGCCGATCCATTCCTAGATATCTTGTATCTACACTCATTCTCTGTGTGATTATTCCGTCCACAGAAATTACATACAATGTTATATTCCCTTTTTATGGGTTGTCTATTCGGAAAAAAGTTGGATTGCATGTTCCGATAACATGTGTCCTGTGTATGCCCTGGCTTACCACAGGTTTGGCAGACTATACTATTGAATGTAGGTTTTTCGTTACATTGATATGACCTGGGAGAGTTGTCCATTCGAGCACCATGTGATACTACATGTGCAATCGAGTGTTTTAAATTATTTCTCCCATGGACTTTAGCTAGTATCTTTAGCTGTTCGTTCATTAGTCCATCTTCAAATGTTTGTACGGCCAATTTTTTGTTTTCTTCCATTAAGAATTCCCTAACCACCGCGTCTGCTGTTATTTCACACGTGGCAGAGTTTAGAGTCCTTAGAGCATTCGCGACTCTATCGCCGTATTCCCGGACGGTTTCTCTGTAGCGTTGTTTCAGAGAAATCAACTCATTGTGTGCCGTCGACCGAGATTGCTCCTCTTTATATTCCGATTCGAGTTTATCTTTTAAATCCTCCCACTTAGCGATTTTGCTATACCTGATCAGATCGTAAGCATGACCCTCTAGTCTATTTTTGACTAGCTCTAAAAATGTCTCGTATATATCCGGGTCTGCCTTCTTTATGGATCTAAATAAAACGTCTCCCCCGGAAATAAATTTACCTAAGTCGCAGGGTTTCCCGTCAAAGGTAGGGACGATTCTGAAAACATCAGAAATTCCGACAGACAGAGCCATTTCAGGGGTTTTACTGAGTATCTGTTGATAGTGGAATTGTTCTTCCCCCTGCCTAGCCGCCTGTCTCGTGTAATATGGGCTCGTAATATTGAAAATTTGAATTAAAGTATGGCGAAAATTCAATTCTTAAAATATGGTTAACTTAAAATTATGGTTATGGAAAAATTGGCCTTTCTTTTGGTTATTCAATATATATATATATATAGGAAAGAAAAATAAATTGGTCCCAAAACTGAAAAGAAAGAAAATTCGACGAGAAAGAAAGAAAAGAAACGGAAATGTCTTCGAAATACTGAAATGAGAATTTGCAAATTTCTATTGAGAAAACACTTTTTTTTTTTTGAAAAAGGAAAAAAAATCCAAGTAAAATATTCCTACAAAAAAAAAAGGAAGAGAGAAAAAACAAAATATTGAAAAAATTCTTACTACTCTAGATGTTGATAGAAGTCTTGTTGAATTTCTTATTGTTGTCCCTTTTTTTCTTCTTTGTTGTGTCGTAGAGTTCCTCTTTGTGTTCCTTTCTTTATTTTATATTATTTTGTTATTCTTGCCAGGCAGACTTCACGCCCTAGAAGTTGAATATCCTGGTCTTTTGCTGGATTTTTTTTTCGTTGTTTTATGTTTTTTTTCTTCGTTGTTTTATGTTTTTTTTTTTCGTAGTTTTGTCGGGTTTTGTTTTTTTTTCTTGAAAAAATTTTTTTTTCTTCTTATTTGTTTATTTCTCTTGTTTTTTTTTTTTTTTCTCTTTTCTTCTTGAAAAATTTTTTTTCTTCTTCTTATTTGATTATTTCTTTTGTGTTCACTTTATTATTTTTTTTTTTGTTTTAAATTTTTTTGTTTACTTTGTTTTTCGTTGTTTTATGTTTTTTTTTTTTCGTAGTTTTGTCTGGGTTTTTTTTTTTGAAAAATTTTTTTTTCTTGTTTTTTTTTTCTTCTTATTTTCTTCTTTTTATTTGGGATCCTTTGGTTGTATCCCACCACTGCCACCAGTGTTGAAGTCCGGCGCCGTGCTTCCTCGGTCGAGGGAAGAGCGGGGACCTTTTATTTTTTTATTGCTTAATTTTGTAAAACCTTTCTTTTCGGTATTAGACATTCCTCTATCACCGATATCCAAAAATTCGTTATAGACAGAACCATCGATTTGAAATCATCGACTTGTTAATGTATATTTGAATTAATAATAAATTAACGGAAATTGTGTTCACAGCTATCAATAAATTTTTCTTTGACAGTCCTCACTTCCAAATCTCCTCTGAACTTTTTCTATTCTATTTTTTTCTCTCTGACTTTTAACAACAATTCATTTGGACGAAAATCCAAGTTGCTATGTTTTCAATAAATCAAAAGGTGCAGGTTATTAAGTGTGCTGTAACTGGTAATATTGTGAATGTTTATGAATGGTATGTATTAAGTGAGAATGTAATATATGTTAAGTGAAGTTTTTTTTGGATGTGTTAGGAGATTCAGTGTTAAATTTAATAAGGGTAGTATTCTGGAATACAACACTACTATGAAATAGCCTCCTTGTCATAGCAAAAGTTTTCCTCGCTTTGAGCAAAGCAGCCTCTACATGTCTGTTGAAATACAGATATTGGTCTAGCCAGATGCCCAGGTATTTAACTAAACTCTTGGTTTCCAGTTTATCTCCATGCGGTCCCACGATAACTAGCTTTCGCCAGTTTTTCCTTGTGTCGTACGTGGCTTTATATAATGGAGTTCTAAATAGGATGGCTTCACATTTCTGGAAGTTGATCTTAAGTTTCCAGTCATCGCAATAGCGCTGCACTTTGTTGAGGTCTCGCTGTATTAACCTATTTATGATCGCAACTTTCGGAGCTGTTCTGTAAATTATGAGATCGTCTGCGTACGCAATAGCCTGCGGAAGTGCATCTAATAAGTCGCTAATGTAAATGTTAAAAAGAATCGGAGAGAGTACCGCGCCCTGTTGCAAGCCATTCTTGATATTATACGTTTTATTAGAGGTCACATTACCACTTTTGACCACGAACCTCCTGTCCTTTGACATATCGTAAAGTACATATAGTAAAGGCTTATGTATGCCATATCTGACCAGTTTGTAATACAACCCTTCGATCCAGACGGTATCAAAGGCTTTTTCCAGGTCGATCAGACAGGCACCTGTGCATTGGTTCCTACATTTATTCCATTGTATGTCGGAGACCAGTTTAGCTGCGGCATGTGTGGTTTCATGACCCGCCCTAAAGCCAAACTGGTTGTTTGGAATAATGCTATTGTCGTCTACCCATTTTAGCAGAGCTTTGTTAATGATTTTTTCAAATACTTTACTGATGCTTGGGAGTAAACTTATCGAACGCATGTTCATTGGGTTTGTACAGTCTTTGCCCTTTTTTGGGATGGGCTGAATGATAGCCGTTTTCCAACGCGCGGGATAATATGCATTATTCAACGCGTTGTTAAACAGGACCGTGTATATATCTATTGCCTTTGGGGGCAGGTTCTTGAGTACGATGTTAGGTACTCCATCTATTCCCACTGACTTTTTGCTTCTTAATGAGTCGAAGATACTCTGGCTTCCTTCCCTTGTGATTAAAAGGCTATTAGCCCCACCATTGGCATTAATGTCGATTGAGAGATTATCGTCACTGAATTCCGTAAAACCAGGATTCTCCGATTGCCAATGTGAAATTTCATTCCGGAGGTGCAGGTGATTCAGTCGAATTCTGTCCTCCAGGTCATTGTTTCGGCGAATGCTTTCATTCACCTTGTACATTTCCTGAAAGACAGCTCCCACAGCGTTCGCCTTCTCCAAAGGATCTTCGATCACGAAGAGCTCACTATTGAGGATAGCGTTCTCTGTATCTATGCCAATGTTGGTTAGCAGCTGCTTGTTTACACTTGGGGGTATATCTGGTGAGTAAGGCGGATGGTCAAGCAGTTCAAACCGTAATTCGTGGATTTTCGCCATGGCAACCGCTGTGTAAGACGGCGCGTTGTCTTGGTGAAACAGGATTTTCTTTTTCCACAAATGTGGCCGGTTTTCCGCAATTGCTGCTTTCAGTTGGTCAAGTAATGATGCGTAGTATGCTCCTGTGGGGGTTCTCTATTTCACATGGAGAACCAGACCACAATCCTAACCTAATTTCGACCGCTAACAGCGCGTCACATCAACCCGCTTTGCTGATTGAAATACGACTCTGGGTATTTTTACACGTCTCCGCTGCCGGCGGGGAGCGGGAGTGACGCGTGACCGTGGCGGTCAGCGGATGGAATTTGACTCCTCGATATTTAATCGTTTTGGGGTGAGTTTACCCAAGAAAGAAAGTCTTTCTCTGTGGTGGAAACAAGGAAGAGAGACTTGGCAATGTATGTGTATGTGTGAGTGAAGATCACATTGGTTTTTTTTTCATACACAAGGCCGTGAGAATGAACCCGAAATAAGGAAAGGGAAAATGTGCATTGCAGTTGAATAAATAACCCGCTAGTCATCCGGGAAATGGTGCTAAAAGAAAATGGGATGTTTATGGCATCTCGGTCTGCAGTAGAAACCGGGTTCGTGTTTGCATTACGAAATGGTAGAAAATTTGGTTTCGTTGATAATGCCTAAGATGCGGTGATTGTTTGTCGATTGTACAAACGAATCGCGGGTCGGTTTATTACAGCTGTAAAAACAAGCTGTCCGACATAAGATTTTAACACAGACAAAGAGTGCCGAATTGGATTGGAATTCCAGATAAGTAAAGCAAGAAATCTTACGGCAAATTGTATGCGAGAGATGCATGAAAAGGTAAGTTTTCTTCCAGGGACTTTAAGATTATAGATTTGATCTATATAATGCGTGAAGCATTTTCAGGTACTAATTCGATTGCATTACTGAAGTTAGGAAATTCGCTGAATGTTATGGAGGTTTTACGGTAAGTAGACCGAGGGGTTTGGCGGAACCGTCACAGCACCCCCCCCCCCCCCTCAGTGAGGAAGTTACGAAAAAAGGGTAGGGCTGAAGGGATGCTCGAAGGTTGGTGCGGTGATGGGTGGAGGGCCGGACGCTTGGAACTCAAGATAAGTAAAGCAAGAAATCTTACGGAAAATTGTATGCGAAGAAATGCATGAAAAGGTAAGTTTTCTTTACAGGGACTTTAAGATTATAGATTTCATCTATATAATGCGTGAAGCATTTTCAGGTACTAATGCGATTGCATTAGCGAAGTTAGGAAATTGGCTGAATGTTATGGGGGTTTTAGGGTAAGTAGACAGTAGAGTTTGGCGGTACCGCCACAAATCTCTTCGTGTGGCTGCTAAAACTCGACTTTTTTGACGTGACCGCCCGTGGTGGTGATTGTGCAACGACTTTGTTTAATTCGTGGAGCGGTGCGCCCTCGACGGTGGTTGGGACTCGACTGACTGTTAAAGGTAAGAAAAAGTTCGTCGCGTCCTGGCAGTGGAGTCATAGCTAAATAGTCTCACCGCCACTTACTAGGAACTTGAAAGGGGTTGCTATGCTTGAATAGGAAATTCAGTTCCAGCGAATTACTGCCGTATAGGCTGAGTTAGATTCCTCTGTCGCTATGTGTACTGAGAAATCGGTTTTTGAAACGCGACCAAGTATGGGCATGAGTTGGCTAGATAAGGGGACATGGGTCTTGGTCGTTGCGATGGTTGTTTCGCGGAAATGCAACGCATGGTGCTGGTGGCTTACCAGTAAGGGGAATCGGCATTGGGTAGGATGGGAGCCGAAATGGTTTTCGGGGGAACTGACTGTTGCTTGGTTACAAGCGAGAAGTATAGTTGAAGCAGGAAGCGGGCCGGAATGTTTTTCGGGGGAAATTAGAACTGCCTGGTTGCAAGCAAGAGATATGATTTAAGTAGGAAATTAGCCGAAGCGGTTTTTGGAAAAATGTATGCGGCTCGATGTAGTTGATGGAGATGATTAATATTCCGTTGTAGGTTTGAATATGCATTTTATTACAGCTTGGGAAATGGATTCTTGGTAAGTTGGGGATGTATGCGATTGCAGATTTGGGAGCGGATGCTGTTGCTGGTTCGGAGGTGCGTGCTATTACCGATTTGGGTTATGGTGACGCGCTGTTAGCGGTCGAAGTTAGGTAGGAATTGTGGGTTGGTTCTCCTTATGATCTAGAGAACCCCTACAAACATACGGGGCAAAGTCTCTGTTTTCAACCCGGCGAGGGCAGGACTATCCTTGTCCCCGTTTAAGCCGAGTTGACATGCAGTCTTCACGTGACAACCATTCATAGCTACTTTGGCACCCACCAAGTGAGAAAGGTTGGCGCAAGGCTAATAATCTTGCCCGTAAAAACACATTAATATGGGCAATTTAACAAGTCTCGGATAAGGACCGGATACCGGTGGGTAGACTTGCTAAGTAAGTAGTGCTGTGGGGATTAGCAGTATTGTGACAAACACGGACACTCGGTTCACTCCTATCCCCATCCGCCTGTCACTAAGGTTCCAAAAACTGTTCCGCCAAACACTGAAAGGAAACTGATCATCAAACGCGGAAGGATAAGGACAACACCCGGAAAGTGCAACACAGGAGAGTAAAACAAGCGAAACTCCACAACAGGAAAAGGAAACACACTGATTTAGTTTATTCCGTTTTATTCTCTTTGTAAAAACCACTTTGTTCTCAGCTATTATCAAATATGTTAGTGTTTTAATACTTCACTTAAACTTATTATTAATATTAAATTGTTTTCTTATAAATTTTAAACATGGTGAAACACTCCTATCTCGGAACGACCTACGCTTCTCCGCCGCGCGACGGAGAGCGGGAGCGGCACGACCGCGGTGGTCGGCGGATGTAATAAGACTCAGTGATACAATCCTCGTTTGGGGTGAGTTTGGTGGTGTGGTGGTAGATATCCTCTCCACTAAGCATATGTTTTGACTTACCACCAGAGAAACGTAAAGTGTCTTTTGGTGGAATAGCAAACCAGATCTCGTAATGGAGATCATGGTGGTATGTGTGTGATCGTTCAGATCTGTGTTGTTTACTCATGCGCGAAGGCAATGGAAAAACAAAGCAGACAGGTGGCAAGGACAAAGGAATCGGGGAAATCATGGTTTACGATGTGCATCGCGGCTAAATAAATAGACGACGATGTATCGAAGAAATGGTGTTAAAAGAAAAGATGGGACGAGGACATCGTGAAAGTCTTAGATGAGTGATGCCCTTGTGTAAATAGGCGAATACCCATTGGGAAAAGGTGCTAATGGGTTAGTGGACGAAACGAATCCCTCGCTTGCATTTGTATATGCAGGGAAATTTGTTAGTGGGAAACGGATTCTGTATTTGCATTGTATATGCTTTGTATTCAATCCGGCGGCTATGCGCGAAGTCGATGATTGTTTGGATATTCATACAAAGGAGCATTTCTGGTTAAAGTGCTTGCAGCTGTATCGATAGTTGCGAGTCATTGCAAAGCAGATTAGATGGTTATACAATGACGGTTTGTATATACCATCTATGTCAATTGTAAATGGCATCTATGGCGACGCCAGGATCGAACTCTAGTGCGAATATCTACATTAATTGGAAATTCGGTTCTGGGTCGCTAATGCAGAGATGCATTGATACATGTGTGAATGCCCTTGTAGGAAAAATTCTTTGCAGGCATTTCCAGGTAATGCATTGAAAGCATTAATTATCCTTGGGAGGGAGATGTTTTTGCTGCGGGGAGATTGTGGTGCCGGTGTGGTAAGGTTGGAATTTGCCTGGCAACCGAAGGTACCGAATAGGTTTTGTTTTATGATCCCATAGAATGGAAAGAATTATTGTAGGGAATTTGTATGCGAAGAATTGCATGAAAGATAAGAGTTCTTTTACAGGGACTTTTAGTTTATATAAATTTGATCTATATGATGCGTGAAGCATTTAAGGTGCTAATGCGATTGCATTAGCGAAACTTATAAGGTTGGGTCGAAGTTATGAGGGCTCTTCAGGTAAGTAACAGTGGGGTTTGGCGGAACCACCACAGTGCGAATGATGATGATGAATGCTATAGGAATGATGTAGTGGCATCAATGTTGTATTTAATAACTAAATTTTGCCCAAGGTTTTTTTATTGGACTTAAGAGGAATAGCGCAAATGATTAATAACTTAATTTTCCCATTACTGCTAATAACTTAATATTATTAATAACGTAATAGCCATATGATGTCAGAGGAGACAATCAGTATTGCAGTTGAAAGCAGAATTTTTCAGAACTGCATTAACTGGGATTTGTAAGCCGATTACAAAGAAATTTTAGGTGTCTGAGGGTCCTTTTCGTGTAAAAAGATAAATCATGCACACCAATACACACAATAAAAGCTATTATGCCTGTGTGTATTCAATTACCAACTGTTCTCACGATTTAATTCTCAGTGGGTCAATTAAGAATGGAGTTTTTATAATTCTGATCTCTACTTCCTACTCTCCTCAAGGGTGATTATTTAAGCCCGGTCCTCAAAACTAGGTTATGCGTATCAATAATTCAATTGAAAGCGAAATGAACAAAAAGCTATGCGTGGAACAACATAGCACTGCTACCCTCTTCAGCCGTCTATCATCTATTAAAATGTTTTACAGGCGGCAATTGTTTAATGAATTAGCATGTCGTGTGCGGCGTTTTGTCAAGGGCTCTTTTCTTTCCGCTTCAACAAGTACCACAACATCAGTAATCGCTCCACCGTGCTGATCATTCTACATACCACCTACCTACCAGTAAGTTGCTACAGTTAAACGGGCTCAACATTGCTAGTGTATGAGTACTCATGTTGCTCATTAGAGTGAATCGTCGCATTTTGCTATGATTCGGTTTTCTCTGTCACCGATCGTGATAATTTCCTCGATCATCAGTTTATAGTCGACCATCGCATCTAATAAACATCACTTCGATACGATCTCGAGTATTGCGCATCTCCACAAGGCAGCATCGATAAGTTAAACAAAACATAGCCACCGGATGTACAACGTTTACCACCTCGATGAGCTGCTATACTAAGCACATGTATTAACAGGTGCCAACCGCTTTGCATGCTGTACCTGTACAACCCGCGCAACCGCACACACTTTACGCGGTCCATTGGTCTATAATCTCTTCTTTTGGTGGAGCTCATTGAACTCTTACGTACCAAGAGGTCATCGGTTTTAATCGCTCACCACTACGTGCTACCTAGAAACCTAGATTGGAGAAGAGCTGAAGCAGGCTTGATCGGTCAGTGACAAGAACGTAGGTCGTGAGGTTCCTGGGCGGTCGGGTATGGGTAAGTTTCCAAAGTGCTTGCTCATATCTATTTGTGCATCTGAGTTAAGTGTTCAAGATTCTCTATTGTTGTCGTCTGTTTTGTTGTTGTTGTTGATGTTGTTGATGTTGATGTTTGCTTTTTTTTTTTTAATTTCATTCTCATTGAAGCAGAGAGACATCATCATTAACTGTGCTACAGTGGCAGCAACATGTGGAAAATAAAAGATCGACTGTTGCCAAAATAATTGTGCGCTTTGGCGGTTTTTTCAATTCTGATTCTCGCCACTTGTACCAACCAAAGGCAATTATCTGATTCCGAGCTCCGCTGTGCCCCCGGTCTTGGGATGAAACGATTAGAACCATTAGAACCGCAAACGGAGTACCGATCGGCAAGGGAATACTTTTTAGAACAGACGTACGCTTAATTGCGGGTCACCGCGATCACGATCCCGATGGATTGCTTTGAGAGCATATAGACCAGGTGAGCCGGATAGTGGAGCCGCATTTGCAAGTTGACTACTGGACGGTTTAGACAGTTTAGACGGAGTATTCTGGCGGTTCGGTAAAAGCGTTTAAGTGAGATGAAACTATCATCGTCGATCAACATGCTCTTAGTGATCGTTCTACTAACTCAAGTGACGTTTTTACGTTCGATGGTACTTCCGGAAACGAGTGAAATTTACTTGTTGCCACATAAAGTTGTGGATAACATGGACTTGCTTAAGGAGCACAGCGCTTTCATGTTGGCCAACATGAATATTTCTGTTGATCCATGTGAGAATTTTTATCAGTTTGCCTGTGGTAGATGGCAGAATGACACGGCGGTTCCAGAGTTGGGCCGGAATAACACGTTCTTCTACGCAATGCAGGTTAAAGTCAACGAAGCCATTGTGGAGTTCTTTAAAAACACATCAACTGAGAATTTGTGGGAGAGTACCGCGGAAGGAAAAGCGAAATTATTGTTTGCCTCATGCGTTGAGTCGAGCGAGGATATTAGTCAAGGCTATACGTACATGTCAGAGCTGATGAAGGACCCAGTGGTGAAGGATGATGAAAAACTCGATTGGATGGTGTTGAACTTTTACTATCCGTACGGCTTCGCTCCGCTACTGCCGGTAAGTGTTCAGTACAACACCGAAAACTTGATGTTCGAGATTTTGGTAACAGGTCCACGCGCGATCCTTTCTAACCCAGCCGCCTTTAATTTTACGAAGTTGACAGAGGACTTTAAATTTTCAAAAGCCGACGAGGTGAAAGTCGAACTTGACGAATTATGCAGCTTCGAGGAAAAGATAATTGCAGCAGTGCCAACATTAAATGATACCGGGGTGTCCACTTTGGCAGAGTTCGTAAAGGCGCACAATACCAGCGGAATAGACTGGAATAGGTTTTTCAATTTGACATTCAACGGAACTGTCAAAAATACCTGGAGGGTGCACACAACCGCAAAGGATTTTACTCAATTGAACAACTTGCTTCAGAGGACAGATGTCAAATTGTTAACACAGTATGTAAAATGGCACAACATAATAAGGTTCTATCAGTTGTGGAAACATCAAGCGGCAGAGAAAACTGTCGATAGCAAATGTCGTGAGATAACAATCAAATACTTCGGGTACGCATTTATACCGTGGTTTATAGAGACTTTGTATGACAAAGAGCGGCGGGCGGACGTTCTCCATATGGCAAAGAGGATAAAGGACACTTTTTACTCCATGCTCGAGAGATACGTTTGGCTAGACGAAGAAACTCGTTCGGGTGCAAAAAGTAAGCTTCGAGCAATGGACGTGGTGGTGGGATATTCAGACGACATGACACACCGGGAGGACATGAATACCGCCTACAAAACAATGAACATAACGAAAAACTACTGGCAAAACCTTGTAAATGCGGAAAGTGAGCGCACCAGAATCCGATCGCAGTCGGTTGGCAAGTCTGTAGTCGCATCGGTGCTCAGTACTCATGAAGTGAACGCCTTTTACGCAGACTTTTTGAATCTTGCCTTTGTAGCCATTGCCATATCACAGCTGCCATTATACCACATCCAACTGCCCAATTCACTGAAGTTCGGTGGCCTCGGGAATATAATAGCCCACGAGATAGCCCATGGATTCGATTCGGATAATTATAAACTCGACTACAATGGCCAGAAGCGCAATTGGTGGACTGAAGGATCTTTAAGAAATTTCCAAGAACGCTACCAATGTCTCGAGTCGCAGTATAACAAGTTTGTGTATGACGGTTTGCGGACCAATGGAACTCAGACATCCGGAGATAACATTGCTGATAACGTCGGTGCGAGGATCGCTTACTTCACATACCAGAAATTCCTGGAAGAGAACCCCACTGAGGAGAAAGGATCGGATATGCCGTTGCCTGGGATGAACTTCACAAACACTCAACTGTTCTTTCTGAAATTCGCTCAGACTTGGTGTGACGGACGAAGCCCGGAAAATCGTCTGCAGCGCATGGAGACCGATGAGCACGCGTTCGAGGAGTTCCGGGTTGTGGGCACGCTTATGAATATGCCGGAGTTTAGTAAAGAGTTTCAGTGTCCCCTTGGCTCTGATATGAACCCTCTCAAGAAATGTGTGGTCTGGTAGTTGGATTGGACATTACGAATAAATACTCATTTACCGTTATAGTTCTTTTTTTTTTTAATTTCAATATGTGAACACTTTGTGTCGTGCGATCGCAGTGGGTATTTATAGGTTTTTGTGCACTATACGGTTGAGCGGCGGTTCTGATTACTCATCCCTGCTCGAGGTCAGTGGAATCATTTATTGGCTGGGAGTTCAGCTCGTTTAATGGGTATGCCGGGCATGTGTGGGTCGGTGGGCAACGTGTCTATGGTAGATACGTGAATAACGTGCGCAATCAACAGGGAATTGAATACTATGCTAAGTAGTGACGCTTTGACAAGGTCTTCATTAAGGTGTACATTGCATGTGGATTAGGAGTTGAACACGCGAATCAAGTGTACCTAGATTATTGGGTGTGTACGAATTGTTGGTCTACGTAACATTCTGTTTGGGAGTAAAGTTGAAATGTACGCGCTTGAGTTGAATCTTAAGTTTCACGGCGTAGCAGAATGGTTTGCATGTGGTACAAAAGGCGGAAGGAGACAGACGACTAAAGAGTGAAGGTGTGTAGGTAGGTAGTGATTTCGAATCTAGTTCCAGGAAGTAAACTGTCATAAAGTAGTTAAAATGTGTCCAAATTGTAGATTTGTGTTTGGAAAATATAACCTAGAGAGAGGTGAGGATCTCTCCATACTAAGTTCTTCCTCTGCCAACAAATTCTTGTTTTGGAAGTCTTTTCCTGGGGGAAATGGGTGCAGATCTAAAAAAATGTCTTATAATCTTTTACTTATATTATCCAGGAGCCTTGTACATTGGGCCAAACTCTGATAAACGAGATTTAGTTCTTAGACTATGATAATATTTGTTAGGACCAGGAACACATGCCAATTCCCTCAAAGTGCGTTGGTCAAAATTGCACATCACACACGCGACACCAGATGTTATCGCCTGAATTGTGTATAGTTGAGCAAAGAGGCAAGCATCGACATTACCTCCTCTAAAAATGTGGACATTCCCAAGAAATGGTAATTAGGCAAAAAATTAGTATACTTGGTGCAGTTATAATGCCCAGTTGCTTGCCAAGATGAACGGCGTGAAATACTAGCGAGAACACTAGACTTGTCCTAGTCTCGACATATGTATACTAATATTGTATTATGTTAGTTTTGTCGCGCCATCTTGTTTGTTTTTATATTTTCTATGTCATTAATCTAGTCGTCGATGTTGTCATCTGTCTTATCATAGGTCTTGTCATTAGTTTTCATCATCTTTGCTTCCCATCTCAGATGTCGAGCCGATGAAGTGCCTTTATGAATAATAGAAAACTACATGTCCTTACCATTGTTGTGCAACAGATAATACTTGTAAGATTGCGCCAAGTTGCGGATTCCGGAAATTAATTTAGAAGATTTTTGGCTACAGTTGAAGTCTGAGATGTGGTTGATTTTTGCATTTCGTTTCCTTAGCTTTTGTGTTGGCTGTGTGTGAAATCTTAGCCTTGCCTTTGAGTGGATAAATGTGTAATGGGGTCAACCTTATACTAATTGTTAAGTATGTCACGGTCAAGGTTGTGATTTGAATCTTGGTCCAATCTTGGTTGATCTTAGTTTTAACGTCGATTTTAGTCTTAATGTCGATCTAAGTCTTGGTGTTGGATTTAGGCTCCATTACGCCCTTAGGCTTGTGGCAGTTCTTTAAAGCGTTCCTAAAGAACCATCCATTTCTTTAAAATAACCTACTTTTCCCTCACCCCATAAACCACTGTACTTAACTGCATTCGAGCAGTGTAAGCTTTCTTTCAAATAACTTTCACCTGAGAGTAAAACCCCAGCAAGCATGCATATCAAACAGATTGTTTCATTCATATTACATGAACCGTGCCAGACAATCGGCTCGGCTTGTCAGCAATTATAAACGATAAACACTCGATAGCCAGCGTAATTGTTGACACAGCTGTAGCCGGTATTCTTGCTACAGTTGATGAGGAATATTGCCCCAATCCCAAGGTTCGCTACAGTTGCGACCAATTTCCTTTATCGGTTATCTACCGATCATGGGATTTGGGCACTAATATGATTGATGTTAGACAATCATACCCTAGATCATGCCTAACGATGCTCCGGCCTGTTAAACAAACAAACACACAGTAGCATCACTGTGTTTACCCTATTAACCGGCCGCTGGTCCATGGCCACCCTGGGCGAGATGTATGCTTGCACATCTGCAAGGCTAATTCCTCGCCATTATACTCATGTATCGGCACCGTCTTGTAAACAAGACCCAAATTTTCGGCTGACCTATCGTCACCAGAATGTATAGCCTACAACCGCGTTATCATGAAAGCCTGAGTAAACACGATGTGCATATCATCGTGACCCTTGAAATAGCGTTTTTGTGTATCTTAAAGCAAGAACCTATTTCGTTCTCAGGCGCAGGTCATCAAAGATTTATGGCCCTCGAAATAGCGTTTCTATTATACCTATTTCTCCCTTCGGCGATCTTCGGTATCGCGTATCTCTATAATGCCTGCAATTCATCACACCAGCCCCATGTTTATTCAGGTGCATTTTCGTCGTTGCCGATATGCAGGCTGAAGGGCAACGTACTTGTCCTATACGGACACATATAGAATCCTCCCACAGCGATGTAATCCACCACCGTTGAATCTGACGGATATGGGTTGCATCGGCGAGTCAGATTTTAGCTACCGAGCTGGAGGTACGTAACGGAAGGCAGGCGTAGAAGTCGCATTTGTTAATTAGTCGTTAAAAATAGTCGGAACACCCACTCGAGGACGTCGGTGCAACAAATCAATTGGATAAGTGTCATGTGTGAAAAGTTAGTCTGGTGACCTTTTAAATTAACTTTAGTTGGCCTTACGGTTTACTTAAACTTAAATTAGTGCGGACAAAAATAAAAGAAACCAAAAATAACAAGAAGGTATTAGTAAAATTTAAAGACACCGCCGAAGTTATCGTTTTGTATTACGTTGAAATTAATTATCAATAAAGATCAACTCTAAGTGACAAAATCCGAGTGTTTATTCTTCTCTCGGCGGAACTTTTAGATTGTTTGGGGAGTGAAGTGAACCAGTGTCGTGTCAGGCACCTACTTCTACCCCACAGTCTCGCTTAGGTTTTGATTTGTATGTTAGTCTTAGTCTCTGTTTTGGTCAGTTGGTCTGGTTCTTAGTCTTAGTCTGAGTCTGAGTCTAAATCTTGGTTTAATATTTAGTCTTGGTCTTGGTCTTGGTCGTGGTCGTGGTCGTGGTCTTGGTCTTGGTATTGGCCTTGGTATTGCCCTTGGACTTGGTCTTGATCTTGGTGTTGGTGTTGGTGCTGGTCTTGGTCTTGGTCTTGGTCTTGGTCTTGGTCTTGGTCTTGGTCTTGGTCTTGGTTTTGGTCTTGGTCTTGGTCTTGGTCTTGGTCTTGGTCTTGGTCTTGGTTTTGGTCTTGGTCTTGGTCTTGGTCTTGGTCTTGGTCTTGGTCTTGGTCTTGTAGTGCCTTGATCTAGTTATATGCAACCTAGTGCACAGGTTCACTAAACCACCCTAGCTTTCTGCTCTCGGATGTCGGCGAGGAGGCTGAGACACTATGCCTGGTTGTCGCTCGAACGATTAGAGGTGTTGGGTTTTATGTTTTGTGGATGTAATGGTAGCGGAACGCCAACCCAATCCGTCTGCTGCCTGCGTGTATTTACAAGAAATACTCTGAGTTACTCTGGTAACGTAAAAACAACTACTTTATTCTTGTTATTAAAACAAAACTGGAATTTATAAATCCGACTCCATGGGTAATTAATTGGTGTATAGTTATAAACATTAATTGAATATATAAAAGTCACGTTTACTTAACCGCACTAACGGTGTTGTATTAAACACTAGTATGTGATAATTAATTGAATATAGTTGTCAACATTAATTGAATATATAAAAGTCACGTTTAACTTAACCGTACTAATGGTGTTGTATTAAACACTTTAACTTGAACAGGGCGCTATGTTGTCTCTTGGACATCCCATGAGAGATCTGATAATATACGGTCTGGGGCTCTACCTTTTCCAGCATACACGACACGACTGATCACCGCCCTCGAAGCGACAGGCTACCAAAAATCTATCCATCGCCCTGATGACCATATTTGGTCATTTTTCTTTACGTTATCCCTATCATAGAAGGGTTGAACACACACAACGATCCCATGTTGGTGCTCCTCGTTTGTGTCGCCCAGCATGCGAACCTTAGACATTACATAAACATGAAAAATAACACATTCGCGGCTGGGGCGAGTTGTTCGGCACAGATCATTGTATTTGCCCGATCAGCGACCACGTGTAGCATGATCGTTGATCGTGCGCATGTTGGGTGTTGGCATTAATGAAGTCGAAGTCACTGTGCATTCTCTATGGCCTGTTGGTGCCAGATGTGAGTTTTCCTGTGTGTGGCTCGAGTTAGCGACCGATGTGGGCATTTCGTGAACGAATCAAGAGAAATATAAACATCTCTTGTCGCCTTGTCGCCACTTCTTATGAACATTTCCTTGGTAGGTAGTAATGCAATGCTGGTTGCTAGATGTGCGACCAATTTGCCCTAACTATGGTCATGCTTGTGTTGCTGATGGTGTTTACATCATCAGCGCAGTTAAGCATTGCGGCTGGTGGTTAGTCGTATGGGCAGGTAAGTCATACTTTTCAGGTTTTTCAATGCCCGTGTTAAACTTTTCGTATCAGCAGACATTGCGCCTTACAGGTTTTTGTGGTTGTTAGACATGCCAATGCAGGTGAGTACGCGCTTTATTGGAACAGGACGCTTATAAATAAGGGGTTACCTGGTGGTAGATAAGCAGGTAAGTAGTGGCGTTCGCAAGAACCGCCACAGAGGTACTCCACAAAAAAATAAAATGACTCCAAATTCTTTATTTATTTCCACTTTTATTGTAAATCTGAACTTAAGACTTAGAAACATTTAATTCAATTTGATAAAACTAGTTAATGGTTTATTCTGTATACATGAAGTAATTGTCAGGAGCTTGAAACGTGTGAGCACTGAATTCAAATTGAGCAAATTAGTTGATGGTTTATTCTATATACATGAAGTAATTGTCAGGAACTTAAAACGTGTGAGCACTGAATTCAAATTGAGCAAATTAGTTAATGATTTATTGAAACTGACTCGCGTGCGTCGCAGATGATGGTGACACCAGACCCGATTCTGATGGTGGTTGATTTCCGACTTGTATGTTTATTTAACGTGGAGGCCCGACTTGCCTCCACGGAATCCAGATCGCGATTAACTACTGTCACCGAAGCGACAGAATACCAAGAATTCCATCCATCGCTTCGGTGACCATATAAGGTATCATCCTCGCATTTGGTCCAGCCAAAAAAAGGTGAAACACACACACGATGATCGCCTCTGCAGCTCATGGCGCGTGTGTGTCCACAAGCATGCGGACCGTGGATCGATCAAATCTACAAGGGGAACATTAGCTGGCATGGTTGCAGCTGGTGCAAAATTGTAAAAGTGGACGTTGGATATTTATACGATCAGCGACTACGCACAACATCTTCACCGATCGTACATCCCTCGTTGGCAATTGGTGCAGCATTTTCGCTGGTGATATATTGGTTTGGTTCTCTTGGGCAGCTAGGCATGGTTCTTATATTGCCTGTATATTGGTTTCGCGACCGAGATGCTCGCTGTAAAACAAAAATAAGAGGACACATTCTGCACGTGTGTGACGATATTAGACCGGAGATATGCGCGTCCAAACATATTTCGGTTGCATCGGTTGCTCAGTGATGCGACCGTTTCATCTACACAGGAAGATGGTGCACGTTGGCGGAAACTATGCTTGGGATGATATCGTTGGCTATTGGCGCCGGTTGATTTTCCATGCGTTGCATGGTAGGCAATCTCTATCGAGAATCAATGTTAAGCAACGCACAGACGAACGATTCTTCGTTTAGGAAATTTCGGTCTTGCCCTATGGAAACTGCAGTGTTATGCAAAAGCCAGGTTTTTGGTGTTTTGTTACAATGCCGATGGCACGAAAACCACGTTCTAAGGTGCACTGTCTGCATGTGCGATGAATTCAGACAGTGCATCGTTACCTGGGTTATGCGTTTTTGGGATGTTACCAAAATATAGGTGAAACGTGGCAGTGGCGTTAGAAGAAAATGCCGCAGTCTTGGTCTTGGTGTTGGTCTTGGTCTTGGTCTTGGTCTTGGTCTTGGTTTTGGTCTTGGTCTTGGTCTTGGTCTTGGTCTTGGTCTTGGTCTTGGTCTTGGTCTTGGTCGTGGTCTTGGTCTTGGTCTTGGTCTTGGTGTTGGTCTTGATGTTGGTCTTGGTGTTGGTCTTGGTGTTGGTCTTGGTCTTGGTCTTGGTCTTGGTCTTGGTCTTGATCTTGGTCTTGGTCTTGGTCTTGGTCTTGGTCTTGGTCTTGGTCTTGGTCTTGGTCTTGGTCTTGGTCTTGGTCTTGGTCTTGGTCTTGGTCTTGGTCTTGGTCTTGGTCTTGGTCTTGGTCTTGGTCTTGGTCTTGGTATTGGTCTTGGTCTTGGTCTTGGTCTTGGTACTGGCCTTGGTCTTGGCCATGGTCTTGCTCTCAGCCTTCACCTCGTTGTTTATTTTGGGTCTGAATGAGAACTCTGGTCTCATGCGTAATATTGGGTTTAATTTTGTTCTAGTTTCAGTTACAAATGAGCCCTGGGTGCAGCTCGGAAAATGTTTTTAGGGGCGCCTTGTTTCCGGTTTGCGTCTCTGTCTTTATATATTTATATTTCTTTTCTTAAATTACCTTGACTTATATTCGCGCAGTGATTTTTCTATTGAATTGTCAGTATTGGAATTTATCTTATACCTTCTTCTGATAGGCGTGAACTAAACCATGATAGAGCCACGAACCAAGCGACTACCGTTAGGCAAAATGTAATTCAAGTAAAAATGGAGATGAAAAACCTTAAACAAGAATAATAGCTGCATCGATGCACCCACAAACTTTCATATTGAGACCATGGCAGAAGAAAGGGGCCATAAATACAATCAATGGAAATAATAAAGAGAAAAATAATACAAAAGGCGTGAATACATTTAGACCCAGCAGCGATGCTAGAACTTTAGATACATACACCGGTTTTACATAAAAAAAGTAAAAGAGAAAACACTGAAACCAGAACCAAATCACAATAAAAGCTAAAACCAAGTTATACGTAGGTATAGAAGAATAATGATGTCAAAATCAAATCAACAAGTGATGCTAAGACATAAATTTCAATATTAATTTATTCCAGCGGAAATATCCAGGAATCTGAAATAAATGACTGTTTTCATCTATGTGTAGAAGTGTGAGTATACCTACTATAAGCTAATTAATTTTGGTGGCAGAATTGTTAAGTGAGCCAATGTTTGCAGTCACAAAGCCATACAAATAAATCCTAGTACTGTCAATTCAGTCGGTACCTCCATGCGCATAGTTTTCTTGGATAGGAAAAAATGTTATTTGATCAGTACAACAACTTGTGATATAAGGAAAAACCTTTATAACATTATTATCACGGGGTTTAGCCAAATACAAACTGATTCGAGACGAATAGAGCAAGAATTGTCAGATTAGTAATCATCGGTCTGTGGGATTTGTGCACATTCAAATCTTTGAAGCAATTATCGCATTAGGACCTTTCGATCCACATGATGTTCTTCCCCAGAACTTGAAACTAAAATCTGAAAATTGAAACCTTGCAAAACGCAGAACTGAAATCAGGTTTGAAGATATATAGTACATGTAGAAGTTCCTCCATTTGAGGCAAAACGGTGTCCATTTCTCCCGGACCGACAGTTTCACAAATGGATCTCACGGTCACTGCACCATCTACCTGTGATACTAGTAATTAAATCCTACAATGGGAACTGACCGTTCCTCGCCTTCGATTTGCAATTATAACCATTATACCTGGAGATCGGCGGCTAGAGGACGGTTTATGGAACTCCAAGAGAACCAATGAATGAAGTCCTTAATGATCGATCCAGGACGATTCCGTGCTCTTAAATAAAATCATGTTTCCATCAATCAATTCAGGAGTGCAATTCGAATTTATCTCCTACCTCAAAGTTGTGTATGGCGGTGTTATAATTAGCTACAGTTGGATGAAATGGATCACTTTTGGCATGTCAGTCGAAATCTCTACTAGAAAATCCTTAATAATACTGGTCTTGTCTTTGCAGTAATATGTGACCTTCACGTGATAAATGATCTGTGCGATCAATTCAGTTGAGGAATGTGGATTAAATAATTATCTCAGCGAGTGCTACAAGTGTAAAGGGTCTGAATCATATTTTTCCTAATCTGAATGGTAGATGAAGAAATTTATGTACACAGTAAAGATGAAAATGTGCGGAAAGCCGGAATAATTTCGAATGTAGTGAAGAACTCGAGCAGATATTGGCAGATATACCTTAATAAGATTTGTTCACCTTTTTATACCTTTGGTCTTAGATCGGTGACGAGTTTTAGGGTGAAAAAGGTTGAGATCTTTGGATCACAAGAGGTTTTAGGATCAGTAAGCCGAAAATGACTTTTTTAAGGTAGGTTTATGAGTTGAAAGCAATTTCTGTTGTATGTTTTTGGACTCCTGTAGTCTCAAATATTCTCATTTCCATCCATTGGCTTATACGGTGATACATTTTGGATGGTCACCTTATGCAAAGCTTCATAGATGTTTAAAGTATACTAAGGGCCTGTATAAAGAGGCACACCTCCAAGGATTAAGGGTTGATTGATTGGTTTGAAATGTAGCTTTTTATAGAGTTATTTCGATATGACTCAACACCAACAGCATCAGTCCTACGAAAATTTGTATTTGTTAACATTTTTTATCACTAAGGTCGCGGCTGTTAAGGAACTATAATAACTATTATAGGTATAAATTCGAGCGTGTGTGTGATCAACAATCTTACTGTGTTGTAGGTTTGCAAGAAAATCGATTGAGAGTCGCCTCGGGCAATTATACTACCATAGCATCTGCAACAAGTCAGCTGTGAACAAGTTCGGTGGTTGGGTGAGAATGTAAACAAAAACAAAGAACTGATTTTACTCGTATCATCAGATAACAAGAGAACAAACGTGGTAACCATTGTGGTGGTTTGTTTTCGGATGGATTGACCATTTTTTTTACATTTAACTTAGTGATTTTTGATCAAGTTATTGCAGTAACTATTTTCAAAGTAAATTTCACCACCTGAATAAAGATGTATGAAAATATTCGTTGTTAATATTAAACACACAATACCACTGTTTTAATGTTGATTTGTTAATTTATATTGTGAAATATGCTGCTGTTGCTGCCCATGGTGTTGCATTAAGAATACTCGTAAGTTCATTGACGTCCCTTGGAGCAACTACATACTTTGGTTTTCGCAATCTTGGATGCATTTACACCACAGAGCATTGGTCCAGACAAATACTAATCTAACTAATTGAAATATATATATATATATATATATATATATATATATATATATATATATATATATATATATATATTTATATATATGTTGCGGATTGGCAATTAAATGTGCTGGAATGTACTGGAGAAATCTAGTACATTCGCATGTATACCAGTTGCGCAGCATCTGGCACCAACTGGCCATCATTGTCACCACGATGACTTCATAGCGTCGCCTTTTGAATTGGCAGTTATGCCAATTCGTCAGTCTACAATCAACATTCATCGAATAAACACCATCGGTCAATAATTGTCAATCAATACATCAATTAATAAAGCTACCTTCAAGTTCACTTCTGCCTTTTTTGTGGTTCTGTCTCCTACGACAAAGTTTTATTGGTTTACACGCGGACTACTTAGAGTTATAAACAAACAATATATAATTCTTTTTTTTTTTGGTTGTAGCGCTCCGGGAATACTCGCGCTGGACGGCAGTTCCACAGCTTCCCCGCTCTGTAACCGAACGAGTTCTGATTCAACAGTTTTCGCTCCGTCGGGAGATGAACCACAGACGCACCCCGGCCCCACATAAACAAACTGATTTTTTTTATATATACTTCTCTCAGGAGAAGCGAACCTATAGGACCAACACGACACCCCGAGACGCCACCAAATAACCGTTGGAGTTTTTCTTGAACAGTTACAGGTTGTAACGCTTCGGAAACACTCGCGCCGGGATGGAATTCCACAGATTTCCCGCTCTGTAACGAAACAAGTTCAGAAACATGGATGTTCGCGTCGTCGGGAGATGAACCGCAAATTGTTCTCAACGACGAATTGCTTGGAAGAATACCATGAATTTCCGAATAAGAGTACCGGTGATAATATCTGTAAAACAGGCAGAGGTCGGCTACAGGCCTTCGATGCGATAGCGACTGTAGTGCCGACATCAGCGCCGAGTCCCCGATCAGGCGGATCGCTCGTCTCTGTATGCTCTCAAGTAGCTCGAGGTTATGTTTAGAAGCAGAGCTCCATACATGGGAGCAATATTCGACCGCGGGTCTAATTTGGGAATTATAGAGGAGAAGAAGTTGAGGCGGCGTAAAATACTTCTTGGCTCTAAAAACATAACTCTGTTTTCCTGAGGCTGATCTGGCGATGTTCGACATGTGTTTATTCCACGATACATTCCCACAGACCGTGACGCCGAGCAATTTCAAGCTTTCCCCAGATTGGAGAGTCTGGCCATTCATCATCAGCTGTGGAATCGATGATTCGCTTTTCTTTGTGAATGTTGTATACTGTGTCTTCGTTGCATTGAAGTCGACGAGATTGTTCTTTCCCCACTGCAGGACCCTATCCAGATCCCGATTCAGAGAGTCAATCTGTCTACATCTCAGCCGGTGCGACGTTGATGCACCAATCGGCCGATCACTCGAAAAAGAGGAAACATGCCTACTATAATCCGGAAAACTGGACATTTTGTTATCCGTTGTCTCCAATAAATCATTTATGTGACGCAAAAACAATGTTGGAACCAAAATAGAACCTTGTGGCACCCCCGAATTGGCAGGATACAGATCCGAACACTCGCCGTCCACAACAATCCGGATCGATCGATTCTCGAGGAAGCTCTTCGCCCAGTCGCAAAGTTGCTGGGTAAGTCCGGTTATTCGCTTGAACTGCAAGTGGTTGCGCGGCAGATACCAAGCAGTGATCTGAGTTTCCCAGTGGCGCAGCAACCTCTACGGTATAAGTCCTCGGTTCGAATGTCAAAAACAAATCCAGTGAGTTCGCATAATTGCCTCGGGCATCCGGGTGGGTTTCTCCACGAGTTGAGTCAAGTTGCGGCTAACAGCAGACATCTCCGCCAGCCTCCAAGCCTCGTCGGTTCTGTTCGAGTGTATCAACCAGCCAGAATTGTGCACATTAAAATCGCCAAGGACAACAATTTCAGAAGCTGGGTGGTTGATCTGTATCCAGTCGAGGAATGTTCGAAAAATGTCAACGGTCGATCGTCATTCGGGGAAAAGAAATTTAACAGAAAAGCCTACATCCTCTGGCAAGCTAGATCGGACCGCGGGAAGACGCAGACTCCCCCGTTAAAACGGAATCTCGCATGTAAGTCGTATTCTGAGCAACGAAGATATGTCGAATCAGTTAACAAATCGACCTGGGTCTCAGTTAGGGCAAGGGCATCAGGTTTCGCTGTTTGCAAATATCGGTGGACGGCGTTTACATTCGTGTTGGTGAAACCGATGCCCCTGATGTTACAAAATGCCGTTACCAGTCAAGCGTGGACAGAGGGTCTAGAGCGAGACGGATTATGCGATGACGCATTTCCCAAAGTTCGGCTATTTATCATAATATCTCCATGATGTTCGCCTTGACATAGCCTCGCGATGGCTGAGTTGGTTAGAAGGTTGTGTCTTGCGTTTGAATGTGCAAACGTACGTTCAGCTGACGGCTCTTGCTATTCGGCAGTTCGGCACGATTAGAGGCCCGGCTGGTGAAATACCATCCCGTTAAGCTGTAGGCTTCGGGAAATGGTTGGGAGAGATCCTTGACCATCTTTCGGAGCTTGGCGGATGGACCCAGCCGAGAAAAAATAGTATCCCTGGGCGCTATAGGTTCACCTTTTCTGGGCGAAGTAAAATAAAAAAGAACATAGTATCGTAATATCGTGATATCGCAATACCGTAATATCGTAACATCGTAATTTGGTAATATCGTAATATCGTAATGTCACAATATCGTCATATCGTAATACTGTGCTATTGCAACGTTATCACAATCATCGGCACTACAACCGGGAACCGGTCTTGGCCTTATTTAGCAAGTCCTGAGACTTGTTAAATTTTCCATAATGATTAATTTTTTTTCCGGGCAAGTTCATTAGTATTGCGCCAGAGGCTCCCGGTAGGGGCGTAATATCGCAATATCGTAATTTTGTAACGCCGTAGGCGCGTAATATTGCAACATCGTAATATAGAACAATCGTAATATCGCAATATAGCAATATCGCAATATCTCAATATCGCAACGTCATAATATCGTGACATCGTAATATCGTAAAATCATAATATCGTAATATTGTAAAATCGTAATATCGTGATATCGTAATAACGTGAAAGAAAATACAAAGTGACATTTGTGACTTTGTGAGTAGGACTTATAATATATTCACACCTAGGCCGGTTTGTCCTAAAGGCGACCAAGGCCTGAGTTATAGGTCAGCTCCCCATACTCTGCCGCCTGGTGTAGTACCTTCACATCAAGCTTTAGGGTCCGTGAAATGGTCAAAAGATATCCTTGACTATCTTTCGAAGCTTGGCTGATCGCCCGGTCTAAAAAAAACATTTGGAACAGATGGTAGTTAGACAGATGGTCGGCTGCAAGGTGAGGACACCGTAACGATGCACGTTCCTCGATATGGTCAGAAAAATTCTTTCATTATGCTCCGGATGTTTGAATGGTGGCCCAGGTTGAATGTAATAATACGACGTGGTGGTAGCTTTTGAGATAAAGAATTCCGGAGATAAATTAATTCTCCATTCTGATATCGCAGAGAAAACATCATGCAAATAGCTTGATAAGAAATAAATCAAATTGTAGGCAACTCATCTCCCCGGAATCGGGTCCTCTTGTGAATCACTTTCAACGTTCAATTAGTAATAGCATTTTGTAACATTAGGCATGGACTTAATTAATGAAGGCGATGTTTCTAACCGTCGCTCTATCCCCAAACTATCCCACATTTCAAAACTGTTCGAGGGTTTTCTATATGAACCCTTAGTTTCTCGCCGATCCCTCATCTCACCTACCACCATGCTAGTAGAATTTTCGTCCCACACCCTCCTTGCCTTAAAGAATCACAACGAAGTCGATGCGGTTTCAGTAAGGCCTTCGATAAAATTTCCCACAAACTCATACTCTTTAAGTTCTCTTCCCTTCGGCTTCAAACCTCCGCTCATTAAGAGGAAGTTTACATCTATTCTTTGTAATCATTTTCTTCCTACCTCAGGGGTTCCTTAGGGTAGTCATCTTGGTCCCCTCCTATTTATATTAACAATAAGTATTCTGGTAGTAACCGGGGGGAGGGAGCGAACACACAGGGCAAAGTCTCTGCTTTCAACACGGCGAATGCCAGGACGATCCTTGTCCCTGTTCAATCCAAGTTGACATGCAGTCTCCACGTGACACCCCTGGATATCTACTTTGGCACCCTCCAAGTAGGGAACCAATCCAAGCAGCGATAGCTTGAGAAAGGTTGGCGCAAGCCTAATAACCTTGCCCGGAAAAACGAATTATTATGGACAATTTGACAAGTCTCGGATATGGACCGGATACCGGTGGAGTGACTTGCGAAATAAGGCCAAGACCGGTTCTCGGTTGTAGTGCCGTTGATGATGATGATGATGATTCTGGTAGTAATCGAAGTTCAGGTTGACTCGTTAACGGATTCGACATATATTTGTTGCACAGGATGCGACTTACATACTTAGATGGCAGATACAAACCAACCACCCAGCGCCTGAGATTGTCGTGATTGGTGATTTCAATGTACACAACTTCAGTTGTTTAGTACATTTGAACAGAACTGGGGAGGCTGCGAGACTAGCCGACACGCTCGGTGTTAGCTGTAATTTGATTTAACTGGTGGAAGAACCTATAAGAGTGCCGATTGATCGGAATGATTCTGCGAACATCCTAGATCTATTTCTGTCATCCGAGCGACGCATTCAAGTGTTTGATATTGGTTGTGCAGCCGTTTACATATTAAACGACTAACCAACCTAAGCAGCCTTGAAAAGTATGGAAATACGGGGCAACTAACTGGAACGACTTGCATTTATCTGGTTGGAGGTTTGGTTTGGAAACTTTGATGTTAATACTTGCGCAGAGTCAACCAACTAAATTTTTCTTCTCGGTATGGAACTTCATATTCTGCATTCCATCAAAAGAAATTCATTTGATAAATCTTGGTTTCATAAGAAATTCAAATTAATTGCAGCAGCCAAGAATATGGCTTTAGCTTTAAGGATGAATGAACAGGTTTTCGCGCAGGGGCTCTGCCTTCTGCGAAAATAATATACTACGCCGCTGCTTGATAGTATGGTATGTGAGAATGAAATGAGTGCTGATAGACTGTTTTCTGATTCAAAAATACCTCATTGTACATTATTTGTATTATATTTAATATGCCTGTTAATAAATAAATAAATATTAGAAAAAAAATAGTGGCGCTCAAATCCCATGGAGCGAATTTTGTCAGAATCAGAAACCCATGCATCTAAACGATTGAGAATATGAAGAAGGTTTACAAAGACAAAGTAACCAATAAACTGTTGGAGTGACCAATCGGTTCACGTCCCTTCTCAATGGCAAAGGGTATTAGCTATGACTTTAGTCAGATTTTCCTACATAAATGTCGGACAGCGGGGCACTAGTGTCCGACTCAAAGGACAGGGCCAATGTGTTCGCGAGTTCAACCATGTGCTTTTAGAGCCGCCAGTGATCGTGTCTGTAGGATCTTGAATGCCAGAAGGTTCGACCCAAGCTGTCCAATGGATTCTTCGCGAACTAGACTGCAAAAAGCAGCCGGAGTGGATGGAATACCACCAATAGTTTTTAAAAACTGTGCCAGAACTGTACCAATTCACAGCAAATTATTTCGCATATTTTATGCACCTTTGGTATTAGTTGGACAATCGGTCGAAAACTATCAATTCTAAAGAAAGGAAAAACGTTTGTTCCACAAAATTAACGCATTACTATCCTTCTTGTCTAAAGTGATTGAAAAAATAATATTCCGAATTGTTTAAATATTTGCGATCCTAAATGGTCGCCAATATAGGTTGCGCTTCAGGCGATCCACGTGGATCGATCGGATGCGGTTTTTCGGCGACCCGTGACATATTTATTGAGATAGGAACATCGAATTTTCGGTTATTCGCTTCCCAGAGTAATTTCTTAGTAACTGTTTGAATTCCAATAATACGATCCTGCCGACATTCAAATTAATCTTCTTTGCAATAACACACCCGTTCAAATATCTAGTGATATCTGGCGCCGAATCACATTACGAAGTGCAACATTCCTAAAGACAATGCCCACAGAACAACTGATGTCCTCCCACTGCAGTTCTATTGTTTGTGAATTGATAAGGAAAACGACCAAAGAAAAGGAAAAAAGAAATATAGGCGTTTCGAAATAATTTGTACCTACGCAGTCATTTTTCTGAGACTATGCACCGAAACTACATGACATTTGGTCTATCTTTGTCTGTCGGTTTTAATGATCTTCAGTTCGGTCCGGTTGGTTGCTCTTCTTTCCATCACCTGTGATCATAGGCACTAGGGTTCTCATTATGTTCGCATTAAAGGATGTTTTTATGCACATCTGAGGTACAATCGTTTGAACACCATAAACGACTTTTGTTTGCAGTGTTATGCCCTAAATCGATTAACGTTGACTTTTTGACTAACGTGTGGCTGTTCCTTCACTGTGTTTTAGAATTCGGAAAGACTAGTGAAGTATTAATGACTCACCCATATGACAAAGATCATTAGAGATTCGTAGACAGACGAAATTCAATTGGGTCAAAAATTGACTCACTTGCATACAGAGCAAAGTTTTCATTTTAGAATTAGTGAATGTTGTTTGGATGGGTAATTGTCATCACAATCTGCATTCAGAAGGTTGCGCTGTGTTATGAAAAAAATCCTACATTTTTAGTTGCATGTTCATACTTTATTTAGAATAGATTCGTGAGATTAAGGAAATTTGAATGTTAACTAGATTTAAGTCAAAAATAAAAGTGCATAACGTTTTTTAACGCCTGAGTTTTTTTCCTGAGTACAAGTGATTGATAATTTTCTCGAACCTATACGAATGTGATAAAAAAGTTTATAGGTTAGTTAAGTTGTATTTTTCTTAGTGGGTCTACGGAGGACTAGTTTGAAAAGATGTAAGGTAAATAAGTTTGAGTTTAGGAACTGTTTGTCTAATTGGAGAATCGAAGGTCTAAAATTGGAGTACATTGTAAAATTGTTTTTTTTTTAAACTCAATATGCTAATTTGTGAATGTTGAAGATAGTTTTGTATGTGTTATAAACTAAAATTTGACATTTTTAACAACATTTCTCTTGTGATAATGTCAAACAATTGCTACTTGGTATTCGCTTAGTATTGAGCTGGCGTTTCAAATGTGGGGTTACTGTTGTAAAGACTACAAAAAATAAATTCTATAATGTACGGTTGAAATTTGATCACCAGTTGAGTTGCAGGCGTGCAAAGTCCAAAACATATAGACATTTAACCCTCTCTACTTTCACCATATCTTCTTTTTCTCATGCCAACATCACATGATGCCGTTAGGGTGTCAGCATTCATTTTAACGCGTGTATTTTGTAAAAGAAACTTCGTTACTCTTCTCTTTATGATTGGTGTTAGAAGGTAAATCGCTGTGGGAATAATGATAAAATTCACTTAACGTGAATTGACCTGTCTTGAGCAATTTTTATTAAAAAATACATCCAATTATTTATGGGTAAGTATCTAAAAATGCATAAAACCTGAAATGTCAAAACAAATATTAAAATCAGAGAATCTAAATAACCCCATCTGGAACATCTTTATGGTGTATAATACAAGCATTTTATTTTTACCACTGACATGACTAAAAATAGGAACGTCGAAGGTGTGTATTTCATATTTTCACAATCGCGTGTTTAGAGTGGTCTTTTGGGTATTCGAATCCGGAATAACGGATACAAAGGTTCATAACCTGAGACAAGAGAATATTTCCAAAGTTGGGGTTTCAGCAGCTGGACCTTTTGCCAACGAAGCTACATTATGTCGTTAATATTTGCGTAACCACTAAATTGTTTTTTAAAATTGCTTCTTTACGTTGCTTGTAATAGTAAGTAAATTACATGGCTGGGCTGAAAAGTTTCCGCCCTCAACGTGAAGATAGCAGCACTCGTCAATAAAAGCTAGTGAATGCAGTTGTGCGTCTTTTGACAGTTACTCACCAACATTTCAGTCATTTTGGACGCGTAGTTTTTATTTCACTGCCATTCGAGTGAGTCGATGTGAATGTTTTTGTGTAAGTGGACAAAATTGAGTATCGAGCTGTGATTAAATTTTTGTTTTTGAAAGGCAATACGCAAACCAAAGATAAGTTGCACTCTGTGTATGGGGACTCTGTACCATCATTTCATCATCATCATCGGCACTACAACTGGGATCCGGTCTTGGCCTTGTGGCGTCTCTAACAGATACACACACAATACACAAGCAAATAGTGAAGAAAATACATCAGAGCCGTATACCATAGCGATAACAAAACAATTCACGTCAGTGGAATATACTTGAGATTAAAAATCGAATTGTAAGCACGGCTGTAGCCTGATGTGTTACACATTGGTTCAATTTTTGGTGATTCTAACTGTCATAGCGTCAGTTCGAATCACACGTTCTTCACTAGCACCCCAAACGCTATAATTGGTGACTACGACGTGATCTGTACACACAGCACACACTTTGCTGTAGTAAACAGAACTTCACACACGATCATGACTTCCGCATAGAGCACCGGCACACGCGCCTGCTCCGACGATCTCTCGCCCCATCGTTCGCACACGAAATTGATCTTAACGAAGTTACTGGGGAGGGAGTAGTGTGGCGTCTCTAACAGATACACACACAATACACAAGCAAATAGTGAAGAACACCGAACGAAAATCGAATAAGAAAATACATCAGAGCCGTATACCATAGCGATAACAAGACAGTTCACATCAGTGGAACATACTTGAGATTAAAAATCGAATTGTAAGCACGGCTGTAGCCTGATGTGTTACACATTGGTTCAATTTTCGGTGATTCTAACTGTCATAGCGTCAGTTCGAATCACACGTTCTTCACTAGCACCCCAAACGCTATAATTGGTGACTACGACGTGATCTGTACACACAGCACACACTTTGCTGTAGTAAACAGAACTTCACACACGATCATGACTTCCGCATAGAGCACCGGCACACGCACCTGCTCCGACGATCTCTCGCTCCATCGTTCGCACACGAAATTGATCTTAACGAAGTTACTGGGGAGGGAGTAGTGTGGCGTCTCTAACAGATACACACACAATACACAAGCAAATAGTGAAGAAGACCGAACGAAAATCGAATAAGAAAATACATCAGAGCCGTATACCATAGCGATAACAAAACAGTTCACATCAGTGGAACATACTTGAGTTTAAAAATCGAATTGTAAGCACGCCCAGTAGCCTGATGTGTTACGCATTGGTTCAATTTTTGGTGATTCTAACTGTCATAGCGTCAGTTGGAATCACACGTTCTTCACTATCATCCCAAACGTTATAGCCTTACTTAACAAGTCTGCGGATTGTTAAATTTTCCATAATAATTTGTTTTTCCGGGCAAGGTTATTAGCCTTGCGCCAACCTTTCTCAGGATGTCGCTGTATGCATTGGTTCACTACTTGGCGGGTGTCAAAGTAGCTAACCAGGGGTGTCACGTGGAGACTGCATGTCAACTTGGATTGAAGAGGGACAAGGATCGTCCTGTCCTTCGTCGGGTTGAAAGCAATCAGCCACTTTTCCCTGTATATTCGCACCTATCCCCCCATTGCCAACATGTATTACTCCTTTAATCTGCCAGTCACCCATCTTTACAATCAGTTACAAATCAGAAAAATTCAATGCTATTTTCACGAATATAACTTTTTTTCTGTTTTAAACATTTAATAAATTAAACCGGAATAATATTTAATGTTCTTCACTGGAATTAGATATCAATCTACAGCACTTTCCGCGTATACGAGGGTGGGCTGAAAAGTTTCCGACCTCAACGCGGAGATACCAGCACTAGTCATTAAAAGCTAGTGAATGTAGTTGTGCATTTTTCGACAGTTACTCACCAAAATTTTAGCAATTTTGGATGCGTAGATTTTATGTGACAGTCGTTTGAGTGAGTCGATGTGAGTGTTTTTGTGTAAATGGACAAAATTGAGGATCGAGCTGTCATTAAATTTTTGTTTTGAAAGGCAATACACCTACGCAAAAAATGATGAATTTGTGTATGGGGACTCTGCACCACCATTTACCACAGTGAAATTTTGGGCTGCTGAATTCAAACGTGGCCGTGAGAGCTTGGGAAATGATGAAGGTTCGGGACGTCCAAAAACTGCAACAACTGACGATAACATCGCTAAAGTTCACCAAATGGTGCTAGACGACCACCGAATTAATGTGAGAGAGATAGCAAAGGCTATGAAAATGTCTAAAGAACGTATTTGTCACATATCACAGCTGTCCGCGCGTTGGGTATCGCGTTTGCTCACATTAGACCAAAAACGTGTTCGAGTGAACATTTCCAACGCACTTTGTTGGCGCAGTTTAGGCGCAATAAATCCGAGTTTTGGCGCCGATCAATTACAGACGAGGAAACACGAATACACCATTATACGCCCGAAACAAAAATACAGTCAAAACAGTGGACTGCAAAGGGGGAATCGGCTCCAAAAAAGGAAAAGAAAACATCGGCTCACTCAAACGACTGTCAAATAAAAACTACGCGTCCAAAATGGCTGAAATTTTGGTGAGTAACTGTCCAGAGGCGCACAACTATATTCACTAGCTTCCATTGACAAGTACTACTATCTTCACGTTGATGTCGGAAACTTTTCAGTCCACCCTCTTACTTACAAACTTTTAAATAATTAAAGTTCATGGACAATTTTATATCATTATAATCTTGTGTTATAAAACAATCCTGTTTAGTGTTTGAATAGTTTTGAGGAAACTACAAGTAAAAAGAACCGTCTAGTGCGCCTATTGAAGATAAGTCATTGGCTTTTGATATATAAGATATAGATGCACTGTTTTATTTTTGTTGCTCATTCGCGGGAAATTTCGCTTTGAATACCTCTTAAGACACATACACACTATTTGTTAACCCTAAAAATTTGAGTGAATGTTTACTTGTAATTACTGATTGTTCGCCGGCATTACTTCATTATGCGTATATCACGATCTTAAGCAACTTGTGCAAGCTCCGATTTATGATCAACGTTACCAAATATACAAGGTGGCGCAAAATTAATCACCCCATCGGAAGTTGTTATAATTTTTGCAAATGGCGTCGCACACCAATCAAGAAAAAAAAAAAATTAAAGCCACCAAATATCCGTATCCACAAATTTTTATAAAATTCTAATCACAAATCGTATTTTTGAAAACAGGAAACACTTTGTGCTAGCTCCGAATGTATATACCACTCACAGGCCAAATAGTGTTACCCATAAAATAAGCAAATGCGCGGAAACGATGCCAATAATATAAATTAAAGTACAAGGTAGCGCAAAATTAATCATCCAATTTTGTTTTTGAATTTCTTTTTAACTAAATAAAAAGAAATGATTTTGGCTGATGCGAATCTTGATTTTTTCTAGTTCACAAATGTCTAATTTGATTGATGTACGACGCCATTTGCAAAAATTATAACATCTTCCAATGGGGTGATTAATTTTGCGCCACCTTGTATATTCGGTAACGTTGATCATAGATCTGAGTTTGCACAAATTGCTTAAGATCGTGATATACGCATAATAAAGTAACGCCGGCGAACAATCAGTAATTACAAGTAAATATTCACTCAAATTTTTAGGGTTAACAAAGACTGTGTATGTATCCTAAGAGATATTCAAAGCTTTGTATCCTGTGAGTGGTCGGAGGTGTACTTTCGCATGCGCAAACTTGGTCACCGAGATTGTTCTGCTCGGGATGGAGATTTACATTCCACATTCCATCAAACGAAATTCCTCCGTTAAGCCTTGGTTTGATAAAAAATGCGAGCAGATTACAGTGGCAGAAAGTAGAGCTTTTATACTATGGTGCTCCAATCCCGCCGAGGTTAACAGAATGAATTTTGCTAGAATCTGAAACGCGTGCAACCAGGCGATTGATACCACGAAGAAGGCCTACAACGACAGAAAGACCAATAAACTCTTTGACTGTCCAATTGGATTGCGTCCCTTCTCGTCAATGGGAAGGGCTGTCAGCAGTAACATTGCTTCTTAGGTACTCTTTTCCTTCGTTGGTGACGGGCAGTGGGATGTTACTCACAAAATCAAAAGATAAAGTATTCGCAAACACATTTTCCCCGAATTCCAACCTAAATATTGGTCTTTTGGAGCCGTCTGTGATCGCGCCGTTGCGATCTTCGATGCGGGATGTGAGGTTCTGTCCAGGTACTATTCGACGCATTTTACATGGACTGGACTGTAAGAAGGAAACCGGCCCGGACGGAATGCCAGCAATAGTCCATAAGAACTGTGCCCTAGAACTGTCACCGGTTCTTGGCAGGCTCTTTCACTTAACTTATGCACGGAGGATATTTTCTACCTGTTTGAAAATCGCTCGAGTTTAGAAAATCCCAAAGGGGAAAAAGTGTCTCCCAGAACATTAGCGACCGATAGTATTAGTGTCTATGTTATCTAAGGTGAAGGAAAAGGTCACCAACGCCTAGGTAACTAAGTACGTGGTCTGCAACGGACTTTTGGATGATCAACAATACGGATTCTGCGGAAGCCGGTGCAAGGGAGACCTTTTGATCCTTATAACCGATATATGGAGGTTTGCGATTAAGGGGCATTGGATATCACCAGAGCTTTTAACCGCATCTGGCACGGAGCATTGCTGAGCAAACTTCGTTCGTAAGGACTTTCCCAGCAGATTTGCGACTGTTCGGATCTGTATCCTGTTAATTCCGGGCTGCCTCAAGGTTCTATTTTGGCTCCAATCTTGTTGCTTGACATATATGGTTTGTTGGAATCAAAGGATAACAAACTGTTCAGTTTTGCGGATGATGGTACCCTTGTTTCCTCTTTTTCGAGTGATCGGCCGATTAGTGGATCAACGTCGCATCAGCTGAGATGTAGCCAGATCGACTCTCTAAATCGGGATCTGAATAAGGTGCTGCAATGGGGAAGTGCCAATATCGTCGACTTCAATGCAATGAAGACACAATATAAAACATACTCAAAGAAAAATGGATCGCCGGTTCTACAGCTAATGATGAATGGTCAGATTCCCGCATCTGGGGAATGCATGAAATTGTTCGGCGTTACGGTCTGTGGGAATGTATGGTGTCATAAACACGTGTCGAGAATCGCCCGATCCGCGTCCGGAAAACTGAGTTATTTTTTTACAGGCAAGACATATTTTACTCCGGCTCAAGGTTTTCTCCTGTATAAATCCCAAATAAGACCCGCGCTCTCATGTTTGGAGTTCTGCTTCTAAACATACCCCCGATCTACTTCAGAGCATACTGAGACGAGCGATCACCTTTTCGGGGTCACGGTGCAGTCGCTATCACATCGAAGACGTGTAGCCGACCTCTGTCTGTTTTACAGATATTAACACGGGTACTGAATCGGAGATTTGTGGTATCATTCCGCGCAATTCGGTTTATATGCGTTCCACAAGACTGTGGGAAGGAGAGTATTGTGCCAGACACGGGCACACGGTTCACTTCTTCCCCTTCACATCCACTAAAAGTATTTAACAAGTACAACATCGATGGAAAAGCACAAACATCGGACCAATAGAACGATTAGGTACACACGTCTATGAACGTCGAAGGCACTGCAACACAGTAAATTAAAAACCCGAATTGAAAGGTGATCACCGACATTTTATTGATTTAAATGGTTCTTTCATTTTAATTTATTGTATACAGATTGATGACGGTGACATAAATACACAACTTGAAAAATGATTACATCATTAAGTTTAAATGTTATTTGACAGGGGAAAACACCGAATGCATTTGTTTACCGAACGCGACTCTCGACTCACGCGATTATCGCTCCCCTGGGCGCACCAGGGTAGCGATGGAGACACGACCTGGTCAGGTCGAAGGATGGAATTTGACTCGGCGATCGTCATCTCATGCAGAGATGATTTCGCTAAGGAAAAAAAAGGAAGAGAGAGAAAAACTTTTCTCTTAAGGGTGTGACTAGTGGTGCAGTGGTATATGTGCGCGATCGAACAGATTCAATGTTGTTGCATGTGTTCGAAAGCAGGCAGGCGGCAAGGACAATAGGGAAAAATGACAACATGCTCCGCTGGTAATGTGGGTCATTGTTTACACGATGCCTCGTCGCTATTTTCGACGTTAGGAGAAAAGGTGCTAAAAGCAAATTGGATGTTTATGGCATCTATGGCTGCCGTAGAAACCGGGTTCATATTTGCATTAGGAATTGCTGGAGAATTTGGTTTCGGCGTCTATTGTGCTAATTATATGCAGCTGCTTGGGTTGTTTATTGATAAGACAAACAAAAAAGGTTGCCAGGCAATGTGTATGAAAAGGTATATGCCGCGGCTGGGAAAATAGACGGCGCGATATTTATGGTCCCTGTCATGACGGTTACATTGAATGCAATCCGAATTATTTTGTTTACAGGAATTCATCTAAGGGAATTTGACTGGCGACATAGATGCCGAAATTGATTGGAAATTCCTGGTAAGTTAATAAAGAAATCTTAAGGAGCAATGGTATGCGAAGAGAATGCATGAAGGTAAGTTTTCTTTACAGGGACTTAAAGATCATAGATTTGATCTCTTAAATGCGTGCAGCATTTTTAGGTACTAATACTATTGCATTAGCAAACTAAAGGGAGTTGGGTAGTAGTTATAGGGGTTTTTCAGGTAAGTAGACCGTAGGGTTTGGCGGAAACGGTACAAGACAACCTCACGGATCGCAACAACTTCTAGTTCATATTTCGGCGGCGCGAAGATCCCTGCATTAGAACTCATTCTGTTACAGAGCGGAAAACCCTTGGAATTTCCTCTCGGCGAGAGTGTGTCCAAAGCGCTACAACCAGCAACTGTTCAAGAAGGACTGCTGCGGTTATTTGGTGGCATCTCGTGGTCCCGTGCCAGCGCTATAGGTTCGGCTCTCCTGAGATAAGTATATATATTTAGTAAACAAAAAATTAAAAATTTATATATATATATATATATATATATATGTATATAACATATATATACATATATATATATATATATATATATATATATATATATATATATATATATATATAATATCTAAGCTCACCACCCAAACTACGCACTATCTCGTAGATGGTAGTAAATGAATTAAACAAAAATCATAATATTAGTGATATACATGTACACATAGAGTTATGAAAAGGTTTTCGTAATTTTTTTATCGTGTTAGAAAGAACGGTGTTATACGAGGGTTTCCGCAATTTATTTATCGTATTAGAGAAAAATCGTGTTGCAGGATGCTGTCTTGTAGGATGTCGTGTTGTAGGAGGCCTATCTGTATATCTGTTCTTGATAATGGTCACACTACGGTTGATATCATATATCGTATATTATATACCATGTACAATATTCCACATACTATCTTCTATATATGACATGCAACGTACTACATACCGCACACAAAGTACGATATTTGATATACGATATACGATACGCGATATACGACATTCGACATACGACAGACGATGTACGATATACGACAAACGATATACGATATACGATTCACGACATCCGGTATACGATATAGTACGATATTTGATATACGATATATGATATACGACATACGATATACGATATACGATATAATGTATACGATTTACGATTTATGATATACGATACGTATTACATCTAACACACGATGTACGATACATCTCTCAGGGAAAATAATGGAACAAAGAGACAACTTCCCGTCAGTTGTTCTTTAAGTGTCTAAGCTTCATCCTCTCTGCCTCCATACAAGGCCTCCAAGATGGAAATTGTCGTCATCGCTCAGATCCCTTTTCTTTTTTTTCTTTTTATGAATTGTTAAAATATATATTTTAATTTATTATATCAGAAAATATATTTTTTAGGAGCTTTGGGATTTCTGTGAGTAATAAAAAAAGAAATGACCAGGCTAAGTAAACTAAACAGGACCCGATGATGTAATGCTTCTAATCAGAATTGTTGCTCTCCAGATGTTAAATGTAATTGTGGGGAGGAAGTGTATTGTGCCAGGCATGGGCACTCGGTTCACCTTTCTCCTCCATCATAAAACTTTCGCCACTAAAACACCGAACGAAAACTGCACGTCACCAGCGGGAAGGAAAGCACATTAATAACCAACACCCAGGAACCGCTGCCGGAAAATTAAACACACTGATTTCATTTTTGTTTAGTTTTATTCTCTTAATAAAAACCACTACTCTTGTTAACACTATTGGACTTGATGCAAATTAATATTAACACTAATTTATATAATGTATTTCTTTTGGTCCAGTCAATGAAATGTAATTTTTAACAAAATCCTCCGGAATCGAAAAAAAAAATCGACAAATCACCGCTCAACTTAGTGTATGATGAATAAAATTCACTACGCCAATGACTCCGTATATTATCGCGTCCCCGTGCACACCGGGGAGCGGGAGCGGCACGGCCGTGGTGGTCAGTGGATGTAATTGGACTCAGCGATAAACGGCTCGTGCAGAGCCGACTCGCTAATGGGGTGAGTTTCCCCGAGAGAGAAAGTGTTCCTCTCCATTAAGGATACGTTTTACCCACGTAAAGTCTCTCTTTGTGGAACGACAACCAGATCTCATAATAGAGAACATGGTAGTATGTGTGCATGGGTGATCGTGAGGATCATAATATTCGCGCGAAGGCGATGAGTAAACGAAGCAGACAGGCAGTAAGGGCAGAGGGACCGCGAAGATCGTTGGTAGTACACATGTAAGTTTGTGCATGGGACAAACCATGAGAACGAACCTGAAACGGCGAAAAGGGCATAGGGTGTATTCATGGGCGGCTCCTCGATAGTTAGTATACCCGCCTGTCACGCGGGAGACCGGGGTTCGATTCCCCGTCGGGGAGCCTCTGGCGCAAGACTAATGACCTTGCCCAAAAAACAAAAACAAATCATTATGGAAAATTTAACAAGCCTCAGGACTTGCTAAATAAGGCTAAGACCGGTTCCCGGTTGTAGTGACGATGACGATGATGATGATGATGTATCCATGAGATGTGAGTTCGGTAAAGCAAACAAACCGAATCTCCTTGGATGCTAATGGTTTTTGTTTGCTCATGGCGCTGCTGATGAGAAGCAGATCCCGAAATATGAGAAGACAAAGGGAACGCTTAGGTCTTTGTCTAAGATGTGCATTGCGGCTAAATAAATAGGTGGCAATGCAATGTGGAAACGCGCTAATTGGTTTTAGCTTGATTACCGGGAAATGGTGTTTATGGCATCGCTGGTAAGGGTAGGTATTTAATTCCTATTTGCATTTGCCTGTGCTGTAGGATTTAATTGATGCCTTAAGACGCAAGATATTTTTTTGGTCTCTTGGGTGTAGGTCGACAGCCAATGTGTATGTATGGTGATTTATTATACACTTGGTGAAGACGGGAAATAGGCGACGCAATATTTATGATCCCTGTTCTATCATTACATTGTATGTAAACGAAATCATTTTGTATTCAGGAATTCGTCTAGGGGGGTTTGCCTGGCACCGAAGGTGCCGAATTGGTGTTGGGATTCCTGATAAGTTAGGAAAGAATTCTTACAAGGAATTTGTATGCGAAGAGATGCATGAAAGGTAAGGATTCTTTAACAGGGACTTTAGATCATAAATTTGATCTATTTGATGCGTGAAACATTTACAGGTGCTTAATGCGATTGCATTAGCAAAAACGTATGCAGATTGGGATGAAGTTATGTGGGTTTTTCAGTAAGTGGGCCGTGGGGTTTGGCGGAACCGCCACATAATCTCCAGGTGTTGTCTCAAAAATCTTAGATTTGAGAGCGGTCTCTGACCAAAATTTCTTCTAAGCAGAAGTGGCGGTCTTTTTAGAAATCCTTTCCCATATCTCTTAAACTTTCTCAAAGTGACATTAGTACTTTTGTAGCGTTTGCGACGATAGTGAAGACCGGGAGATTCTGATGCTTTTTCTTATTCGATTTTCTTTCAGCTTTATTCGCTATTTGCTTGTGTATTGTGCGTGTATCTGTTAGAAACACCACCCTTTTCAGTCGCCTCAAAATGGGAGTCAAAAGGTATTTTAATGGAGAGTTTCTTTGTCACAGAAGGACCACACTCTTCCTTTCAATAAAAACACCCAAGGATTGGCGCTAGGTCTCCCCATTTCTTCGGGCAGGCTGCGGGGGATTAGGAGTATTGTGCCAAACACGGACACTCGGTTCACTCCTATCCCCATCAGATTGTCACTAAAGTTCCGGCAAAAGTTAATCGCCAAACGAGTGAACGAAACGCCGCTACGTTGGTTCACAACCAACAAATCGAACACCAAAATACGGAACGAACAACACACCGTCCACTAGAAGTGATTAATGGAAAGACACATTTGTTTATCCTGGAAAGTTGTTTTATTTTTAAATTCACAACAAAATTTACTGCAGAGTTCTTTATTGAATAAGTTATTTAATTGTTTACATTTTGTGGGGATATCAGTAACGACGATGGCGACCAGTGCAAAGAGTGCACCGATCAACAGCAATTTAGATTTCATTGTTTTAAAATAAAGTTTCTTTTCTCACTTATAAATTCTTTTTCACTATCTCAAACGAACTGCGGCACAAACTCGCCAAACAGTTGGAAACCGACAAGGTCGAAACACCTCTCACGACTCCGGGTATTGTCGCGTGTCTGCAGCGCTACAGACAGCGGGAGCGGCATGTGGCCAGCGTGGTTAACGGATGGAAAACGACTCAACGATATTCAATCGTTGTTAAAAGAAATTCAGCTAGTGAAATTGGGTCTCTTAAATTAGGGTTGCATTTCCTGTTCCGAGAGAGACGTAAAGTTTCTCTTTGGGGTAACCAAATAGATCTCATATAGAAGATCGCCACAGTACACATGTATGTGTGTACACTGGTTCTTTTATGGATCAAAGCCATGGGAAAGACTCTAATCAAAGAAAGGGATAATGTGTATTCATGGGATGCGAGTCTGGTAAAGCAAACAAAACCGAAACTCGTCGGATGCTAACTGGGTCTTTGTTTGAGATGTGCGTCGCGGCTAAATACATAGACGCAACGCATCGAAGAAATGGTGTTAATGGATTTTGGCTAGATTACCGGGAAATGGCATCACTGGTAAGGGTAAGTATTGATTTCCTATTTGCATTTGCATATGCTGTAGGATTTAATTGGTGCCAAGAGAAGCTTGTAGTTGTTTTGGTCCCTTGGGTGTAGGTCGCCAGCCAATGTGTTTGTCTGGTAATTTATGATACACATGATGAACCTGGGATAAACCAACTCAAGGGTAATATTTCCTGATTATGCGGTTGTATTATATATGAACCGATGAATTTTCTTTCAGGGAATTTATGATAAGCCTGGAGAGAACTCTTATAGGGGATTTTAAATGCGAAGTTATGCATGCAGGTAAGAATTCTCTTTTCCAGGGGCTTTTTCGATTACAAATTTGTTTTCTTTAATGCGTGAAGCATTTAGGATGCTAATGCTATTGTATTAGCGAAAGCTTATGCAGACTGGGTGAACGTTATGGGGTTTTTAGGAAGTGGTGAACCGTGGGGTTTGGCGGAACCGCCACAGGGCTATTCTGAACATTTCAGTTCTTCTTCTTTAAGGCTGGTGAAGTTCTTGAAGACTCGTGACATTTCTGATGGTAAACAACCAGTGAGTATTTTCCTCTGCTGTTTTATAAGTTTCGAATTGAGATTATTTTTTCGAAATATACACAATTTGTTAAAAATTGGTATTTTCTTGTTATGGTATATTGTAGCCATTTA
This sequence comes from Microdon myrmicae, assembly GCA_963931805.1. Taxonomy (NCBI): domain Eukaryota; kingdom Metazoa; phylum Arthropoda; class Insecta; order Diptera; family Syrphidae; genus Microdon; species Microdon myrmicae. Next base: position 178,674,602 of record OZ007497.1, on the reverse strand, counting down.
CTGAGAGAAGTATCCGATGCTTTTTTACCATTTTGTTTTTCATTTTCGGGTGAAAACCCTTTAGAGTATTAGGAAAGTGTCGAATGTAATATTGATTCTTTTTGTTTTACAGCTATTCAATAATCGTGGTTTTCGTGTATTCTTTCTAATAACACGTGTGTTCACCTTAATATTTTATATGTTATTATGGTTTAGAAGCTAGCTCTAATACTTTTGGATCTTTATAAATGTTTATCGTGTCACAACGTTTCTATAAATAAAATATATATATCATATTTCGCAGTGCACTCGACCTAGAAAAATTGACAATAACACACATCCCGAACTCTTGAGACTTGGAACAACTGCTGATAGTATTGCGTGCGTATTCAGCACAATGATAAGATTGGCAAACAGATTACTGATCGTGCAATTATGTCAAACCCGATTCAATATCGCAGTCAGGTGAACGGAAAACAAACAAATCAACACGAACTGGGTTGCGTGCAGCATCAGTTTTAGTTCGGCATTACGAACTCTGACTTTGAGAAATTGATATTTGTGAGGGGGTTATGGAATTACTTTAATTTCCGGTCACGTGTTTCCTTAAGTGGCCTGGAGGATAATAGACTTCAAAGTGATTTCATTGTAACTTGGGAAGGGAGATTGACCAACGTCTTAGGTAGAAGTTGCATACTATATACTTGGACAATGGGACCAATGGACTGCACTGGCTGCTCAAACTGCAATACAAGCTTATACATTAAAATATTATGTGGGATTGCCTAGTATACTATGACGCGAATAAATTGTTGGATTCAAATACGCGGGACCAGTATTCGGTACATTAAGCTGGAATGTTCGAGCTAGTAAGAGAACACACTTTCAGCAACTGTCGTCGGGTGGTTAGAAAGTAGATAATTCGAAATATTTTTGTGCTGAAACGAGTTCTAAAAAAATGCTTACCTTAGTAACATTACATGCTTAGGTATTTCTCATATCCGTCTTAGTTCGGATGTTCACTTAACTTATCTCACGCAAGTATGACAACCAATGAATTCTTTTTAAGAGCTCAAGTTTATCTTTGTAAGTAGTTTATACTGGCTTAAACTTCTTCGGTATCTAAGCAAGCTTGCCCGGCATACTTTCCCACGGTAAGCGGTCCGCTGATAATTTCCATCCGTTTTACATATAACTAAATGATCCACCTTCTACAAACGGACAAAAGATTAATGTGTGTAACTCAAGAATAAGCAGAAAATCCGCCGCACGTTTATACGCCATTTAAGCTGCATCAGCTTACCACAATAATACTGAGGTAGGAACCATGAAGCCACAACACACCGAACGCGACCGTCCAGTTTCCACAAAATTAGATTTTTAATTAAAATAATTTCGTATGCAATTTAGATAATCGCATACGATACACAAGACTGGCGAGGACTCGGCCACTGGCTGGTCCGACCAGCCGTACAGCGATCGGGCGTAACGGCGGGCGTTTACAAACGAATATCCTTCGAGTGCCCTCCTTCAGATATCTCGTTCCGTATTCAACCTCCACCGCTGAATATTTAAATTGATCATCTCCATTATTATGCGCAAGGTTCAGGGGAATAGGGTTTGAGAAAAGGGCCCCAGCTCGTTCACATTTCGCTAGCCGTAGTGTGGTGTTCGGTAAATGGGATCAACTGCGGTTGCTGTAACATTTCATAATTCACCAACACTGCAGATCATTGAAGATCCTACGGTCAATATATTGTGAAGAAGAAGACGACGGGGATGGTAGGGCACACCTGTGGCCGACGTGTGTGTACCTGTAATTACTGGCAGCATATTGGAAGGTGGATTGGTGGTGCATTACCTGTCCGCCTGTTTGTAGTCGCCGTATGCAAAGGCCACGATTCTAACTGAACGCAATCACGGCATGACTGACTATACACAAGGCCCCTGGATTCCCACTTTTTCTGTCGTTACATCCTGTAGACGCTCACGAATTTTCATTAATCCAATTACGAGATAAGACCGGGTCTCCATAGTGGCTAGGTGGTTAATATCCCCTTGTGTATGTTCTACGTTTAATGCAACACGCCACACGCGCTATGACGGTGTTCTACATGAATTGCAACATGGAATTTTTGCATTTTGGATAAATGCAGGAGTTAAGCAGGTGAAAAGGTAGATAGTAGGATGCTGTTAAGGAAGGAAGTCGAACTAGGGTGGAACGGATCGGATGGAAGAGCGGGCGGGAGCATATCCAATGATACCTCAGTGTGGATAAGTATTGCGTCAGTAGTATACTTTACGGTCGCAAAAATTGGACAAGGCCTTCGATTCGTGTTGAGTTGAATGTTCAACTTGGAGTACCAGCATGGAAGCCAACAACTGGGTATCTTTTTCTATTGCCTTATTATGTGAAGATCTCCCGGAAGCCACTGGTATGAGAAGCCACCCAAAAGTTTGTTGTTAAAGGATGTTTATTTAGCAAAGTTAGTCTGCGCGATTAACTAGGTAGAGCCAGGATCACCTGTATACTGTCGGGCATGGCATGATGTACAGTGGTGATGATGAGCCTCTCTATTGGAATGTCGTATATTAAATAACTGGCTCCTCGATAGTATAGTGGTTAGTACACCCGCCTGTCACCCGGGAGACCGGGGTTCGATTCCCCGTCGGGGAGCCCCTGGCGCAAGACTAATGACCTTGCCCAGACAAAATAAATCATTATGGAAAATTTAACAATCCTCTGGAGTTGCTAAATGAGGCCAAGACCGGTTCCCGGTTGTAGTGCCGATGATGATGATATTAAATAACTGTTGCTTCTTGACTTCCTGAAAATATCTGCCACATGTAATTAAAAAAATGGGGTTGTAAATTGTAGTATTTTAGGGGTTTTTATGCAGGTTTTCTGGCCCCAGAGTTCATTTTTATTTATTTCATCATCATCACCATCATCGGCACTACAACCGGGATCCGGTGTTGACCTTATTTAGCAAGTGAAATTTGTTAAATTTTCCATAATAATTTATTTTTCCGGGCAAGGTTATTAGACTTACGCCAATTTTTATTAATTTCATTATCATCATCGGTACTACAACCGGGGACCGGTCTTGGCCTTACTTAGCTTTATTTAGCAAGTAAAATATGTTAAATTTTCCATAATGATTTGCTTTTCCGGGCAAGGTTTTTAGTCTTGCGCCAGAGGCTCCCCGACGGGGAATCGAACCCCGGTCTCCCGCGTGACAGGCGGGTATATTAACCACTATACTATCGAGGAGCTTGCGTTTGTTCTCAGCTAAGAGCAAATGAGGCACCCATCTCGTGATATTTTTTCCATACCCAATTTATCAGATACCTACAAGGTATTTATATTCTATATTTGACTGATACCTACTGAGGAATGATGCTTACTAAAAACATACCATTAGCGATGCTACGAGCTCTTAGATTTTCTAAGGACTTATTGACCTGCCTTCGTAAAATCTGAGGCACCTTCTCTTTCTTGTCAGCTGGTGGTTGTAGCTGATGTTGTCGGTTGCTGTTGCAGTTTTTTCTGTCGTTGTCCCTTCTCTTGTAGAGCTTCCTCTATTTGCTATTGCAAATCATTATCCTGTTCCCAAAGATTGGCTATCAATTTGTCTCACTTGATGTTTTTTTCGTCCCTGTTCCTGTTTTCGGTGTTGGAAATGTTCGTTCTTTCTGTCGCCAGTTCTTTAAACTTGTTATTTGCTCCGGTATAATTTATTAGGAATAATTAATTCCTCGTCCTTCGCATCGAACTTTAGGATTTAGGTTATGGTTCGGACCTTCTCTGTAGTGTGGAGGCTATGTTTTTATAGTTTTTGTTGTGCTTACCTCGGTTGTTTAGCTTCCGGGTCTTTTGGCTCGTCCCAAGATGAAAAGAGGAGATTTAATTCTTTATTTATTTAATATTTTTTGGCCGTTGCCTCGGCCTCTAGATTCCGACTGTTGACTGTGATTGCTGGCTGATGACTGGGACTGATCGCGAAATAAAAATGTGCCGCCCTTTTATACTCTGGGTCATCGGGATTTGTCAAATTTTATTAATAAATTCCAACAGCACAAATAAGATTTTATGTGCTTCAATTTAAATAGGATTCCGGGAAGTTGATAGGAATTTATTTGAATAAATTCCCGGAAGAAGAAATCATGAAATGCATTTAGAATATTTCATAATTTCATGGTTATAGGGAATTGAATCAATGCCCGACACATGGACTTTCGTTTAAATTTGTCGTGCATATGATTCAATTGGATTGGGATGTGAGGTACTTGGAGATTGAATCAATGCGCGACAAACTAACTTTTGGTTTAACTTGTCGCTCATATGATTCACTATGGGAATTGGATTAGGATAGTGATTTAGGATCACTACAGTAGCATCATTTTGAATCCAGCCTGATCATCGTCCATGGTAGGCAGTACGTGGGTTGCCTCTTATGTTTCGGGATTCGGCAACCCTAGTGTTGCAATCCGGCAATTGACAGCTCTGTCGTAAAGTTGGACATTTTTCGTCAACATTTTCGTACGATTATTTTTTACAACTTTCGGCGTGGATTAACTCAGCAACAGTGCATGGATGAACTTAATTCAATTTTTGGCGATGAAGCTCCATCAAGGACCAGTGTTTATCGATGGAATGGTGAATTCAATCGTGGTCGTAGTTCACTCCAAGATGAATTTCGTGAAGGTCGTCCAAAATCAGTTGTTGTTCCGAAAACCATTGATGCTGTGCGCGAACTGATATTGGAAGATCGTCATGTGACCTATCGTGAGATTGAGACAACCTTAGGCGTTAGTGGGACCAGCATACATTCAATATTGCATAAACATTTGACTGTCAAAAAAATTTGTTCACGTTGGATCCCACACAATTTGTCAATCGCCCAAAAAACGGCTCGTGTCAATTGGTCGAAAGAAATGCTCAAAAAATACGGTCGCGGTGCTTCGAAACACGTCTATGACATCGTGACAGGTGATGAATCGTGGATTTACGCGTATGAGCCCGAAAGTTAACAGCAGTCGACTGTCTGGGTGTTTCAAGATGAGCCAAATCCAACAAAAGTTGTTCGCGCACGAAGCACTTCCAAGCAAATGGTCGCCTGTTTTTTCGGAAAAACTGGACATGTCCCAACCGTACCATTAGAACAACGCAGAACAGTCAATTCTGAGTGGTACACAACCATTTGTTTGCCAGTTGTCTTCCAAGAAATCAGGAAAACCAACCGCCGAAGACGGATCACTCTTCACCACGACAATGCGAGTTCTCAAACATCGGCTGCGACAACTGCATTTTTGAGCACCCAAAACATCGATTTGATGGGTCATCCGCCGTATAGTCCTGACTTGGCACCGAATGACTTCTTTTTATTCCCGTACGTAAAAAAACAAACTGAGAGGTCAACGTTTTTCGACACCTGAAGAAGCGGTTGCTGCATTCAGAATGCATGTGTTGGAGATACCTCAATCAGAGTGGCAAAAGTGCTTCGACAATTGGTTCAAACGCATGCAAAAGTGTATAGATCTTCATGGGGAATATTTTGAAAAACAATAAAGTGATTTTCGATGATCAATATTTGTTTTTGTTCTCTAATCCCGAAATATAAAAGGCAACCCTCGTACAGTTAGTCGCTTTTTTTATTTAGATAAATATTGTATTCACAAGTATTTTTATTTCATTATACTATGCGCATTCACACACGAACAAGAACACTTTGTTTGCCGCTTATTCGCACTAATTGCTTTCTTATTACTTTGGCTCCAGAGATAAACGATACACAGTGTATTGTTTAATGTTTACACTCACTGCATTTTCATTTTTGTTTCAATGAACGATTCATCTTCACCGGTCGGTGGTCAATTCGGTACTTATATATATATTATCTTTTACCAGGAATGCTTAAACCAAAACCAAGTCTGGGTTTTAATGTTTACTAATGATGGACTTAATTTGGGTAAACAAAAATTCCGAGCAAGGCAGACACGTTCGATCACATTGAAAGTCAACAATCGTATCCCGAGTAGGTAATGTTTTGAAATTTACATCTGTTCGAAAATTTGTCCAAGCTAGCTTTTAACCGGATGACGTCTTTTTAGATATTTTCATGTTGTCTCTAAAACTTGAATAAATGGCGCAGTGGTAAAAGGTTTGGTAATGATGAAGAGGCAGAACCTGATGTTGATGGGTGTGTTACAGAGCTCACTAGAAACAGAGTGCCGAAGCTTTTAAAAACGCAGGGAAAGGTGTTTCCGCTTAAGGGGGTTTATACAAATGTTGAATGTATTTTTAGCCGGAGTGCTTCTGAGAATACCCTTATAGGTCTACAGGTTTAAAATAAATGGGATTGTCAGTTATCCAATCTTTAACATATTCCAGTTTTTGTCATCCAGCAATGTCTTTCTCATTAAATTGCACTTACCAGTCCGTCATGCCTTATATATGTCAGTTTGTCATATTTGATATGTTGGAATAATTATCCCAACTAACAAAGTGTTAAATATCATTTATGGCGGAAAAGGGTCATTAGTAAGAAGGTACTTCTGAAGCACATAATTTGAAATATGTTAATTGTTAACGTATTATAAATTATTTTTTGACACGTAATAAAGCAAGTCAGTACCACTCTAACTCTCGAGTAGTAACGATCTTTTTGAAATCTCACAGTACATATATTCCATCTAACGGGGCAGTCCATAGCAAGCTTGTACTAAGATATGTGCCATCCGTCAAGGGAACAAACATCCCCATTAACACGCCTACAACAAAGACTTTGCCGGTCATTGTCCAATTAGAATTACTGAATTGCTCCCTTTTATAGCTTTTCCCCAACTTCAACTAGTCAGATCCAACAATCCGTGACATATGACAATGTTCAGCTCATTCTCGAGTGTAACCCTTTACAACCCTTGTGAATGGGCTAATAATGTGTTTTTAAATCATCCTTGCCGATGTCCTCATACCAAGAATGGAATTGGCCATTCGGCATCTTTCGCACGACAGTTTTCCAGACGTTTGGAGATCAACGCATGCCTTGCCCTGACCTGTAGCCGATTGCCCTTACTACTTAAAAAGTGATGATGTCTTGATATGCTACAAGGGTTGCAGCATGTCTACGGGTTTTTGAAACATTTATGAAGATTGAAAGGGTTGCTTGTCGACACGAGGGGTGCATATGTTTAAATAAAAGAAAAGGGTTCAAGTGGATCAACAACCAAACTTGACAGTGGTCCCTGGGGAGGTTTTGCCTGTGTGAAGTGTTTTTTAAATTCAATCAAATTACCCCGTTAGCTCATCAATAAAATGAGAGGTAAGTACTTACCGGATGCGGGTTCAGTCCCGTCAGATGGCTCATCATCTTCATTGACATTGAATGGCTTTCTGTCTATGGCCAGTAGACGACTCATGGTATCAGCATGCGAGAGGGACGATGTTAATTCAGTTAAAAAATTGGTGTTGTTATTTTTGCTGCTGCCCATAGAGCTGTTGGGAACGGTAGGCATTATACTGACGGCAGTAGCTTTTGAGATCGTAAAATCGAGAGGTTGTTCCACATTAGCACCGACCATTATGCCATGAGTATCGCGTTGGTCATTAACACTTCCTTCAGTGATTGTCGGTGTTGAAGCTGTTGGCCTGGTAGAAGGTGAAATAGTCGGCGTCGGTGACGAAGAAGATGGTGATGGTGATGGCGGACTATCATAAGTTACAGCGGCTGCAGCTGCGGCTGCTGCAGCAGCAGCAACTGTAGCAGCTGATGGATGATGATGCTGCGTTAAGATGTGATGAGGTGTTCTTTCAGAGTTTAGTTGAGCTATCAACAGCGACATGATTGGGTGGTGTGGGCATTTGATTTATGATCGATGATTAGATCTCCTCCAAGCCAGACCTGTTGCTATATAATCTGAAACTAAATGCACACAACAGGCATGAGACGACAGAGTGTCTGGCAATTTTATTAACCAATTAGTCAAGTAAGTGGATACAATAGAATAGAATTTAATTTTTGGGTTATGGTCGAATTGTCAAAAGGCTGAGGGGGTAAAGAATCGCCACATCGGTGACTTGATACAATCCAATTAAGTTCGTTTATTTGAAAGTTTGCCGCCGCTGGATTGACGCGGGCGACACATGGATGAATGTGGGTTAGGCGACATGCTCATATGTTGTGACAACTGGAGATTATTTAAATAGTTTCAATTGCACAGAGGGTTCCCCGATTCAACTACTTGGGAATGATATAAAAAGATATGTTCATGTTGGACTGTGAAAAGCCAAAGGTTAAGGAACTTGACGTCAAATCTTAGAAATAGGATGTGGGAAATGTGTTTGACGAATGCTAATGTTCTTAAAAATGTGTCCGAGTTTTATTTTTGGCTAATCTGCTGAAGTTTTCTCATAAGCAACCACAAAATATTTCCTTAGTCTACAAACATTTTTATGGCAAGGCAAATGGAGTAAACAAAACAGAGAGGTGTCTGTGTTTTGAATATCCCAGGATTGTAATCAAATAAGGGCCGACTCTAGAACACAGGAAATCTCCTTACATACACTTATCTTTAAAAATAATAGAAAATAACAGTGGAGAGTAGTTGGAGAGTACCGTGCTGGGTCTGCTCCTACTGCTGATTCGAAATTTATTAAGGCCAGCTGACATTTAGCTTGAACTATATTTTGGGACAAGCCTAACCTAAGCTCTGCTTCTTTAAAGAAACACCTACATTTCGCAGTGATAAATAATTCTTTGTTCCAAAAATCTTTAAATAAGGGAAAGTAAAAGAAGGACAGTCTAAGAATATAAAGGCGAATATTAAATAAACCAAAATAGTCTGCAGAAGAGAGAACAGAATGACGCATAATTGATAACAAAAAAAGTCAGCTGCGGCATTAAAATCAAGTCTAGATCTAGAGTTTTAAATCAATCTATATTGGATTGATCAGAAAGCTAAACTGTATAATCGTATTGCATTTTAAATATTATTCACACTGTTATTTCCAGGAATATAGCAGGGCTTGTCTTGTTCCCCGACTGTTCCTTCGAAGAGCGTTTCTGGACTACGTTCGCGTGAATTTTCATTATGACGCATGAATTCAAGAGTGATGGATTCTTCAGTCAGCAGACCACTGTACACTGACGTATAGTTCCCGATGCGATCTCTTCCGTCCATATAAATCAATTGGGAGCTATTGAAAACACCACCAGTCTTTAAGATGCTGAGTGGGTGGTGGCTTCTACATCAGCCATTCCTCAGATTTTGCGTCTGAACAACTTCTTCACGCAGCGTGATGTAGCTTTCTGTGCCTCTTATGCATCACCATTGATGGAGATTCCTCGGAGTGAAAAATTGTGTGATGTCATTTTGTACACGTTTTCTATGTTGTCGCTCTGCAGGCCAACCTTGTATGTCGATAACGACGCCACTTGAAGTAGAGTGTTTTTTCGCCACCTCCTAATTATCATTAATGTTTGGTGAACACTTCGTCTTATCTTTATTCTGAGAGACCTTACTTGCTTGTGCGGCTTGAGCACTCCCCTTCAGTATCACATTTTGTACTCTAGGCGCAGTATATTGCGGGTAGTTCTTTTTTCTCTCCTAGGACAATTCAGTTGGACGACGACACCACACAAGTCAAATTTCACTTCCACCAAGTACTCGAGAGGAATACGTTTCAGACGCCTTTCATTACGACGGCTATAATGGTACATGGGCATATCGCGTATTGCGACCATAGTGAAAAAAATCTGTGATTCGAACTGACGCTATGGCGGTTAGAATCACTACACATTCAACCAATGCTCAACTTATCAGGCCACTGCCGCGTGTACGAATTCGATGTCTAAACTCAAGTACACTCAACTGATATATTCGAATTTTCTTTCGGTGTTCTTCGCTATTTGCTTGCATATTATGTGTGTATCTGTTAGAAACGCCACAGGCCCATGGCGGCCGCCCCCTTTAATTTAAGCTTTAATATTCAAGGTAATAATGAGATCTAGGAGGAGCGGCGATGTTGATAAATACGGTGATTGTGGTGGTAATGGTGCACAAGATTGGATCCCTACGGAGCGAATCTCATCTCTCCAGGACGAAGGATCCACAATTTCGCCTTTGGATTCAGCAATCCCAGGAAAATTCGTGTAACAGGCCAATGAGAAACTCTCATCTTAGAGCAGTCGGTCGGCTAGGTATTAAGAAGGGTGATTCGCAGAGGATCAGAATGAAGATGTAAAAGGCCCAAGACAAAGATAAAAAGCGATTGAAGTAAGAAAAAACGGCAACTTAAAGTCCTCCAAATCAGAAATAAAAAAGGAAACAGTCAGAACATGTGTACACATTCGAAGTATCGACGACCAGGTAGTCTACGCTGAGCAAGAGCCAAACAATTAATAGAATAGGACAGGATCTCTTCAATTTTGAGGTATAGCAGACGCGTTGCTCTCCACCAATGGTAAGGTCCGGTTCGTAATGCCAAAAGGAGCAACAGATGTCGCAGTACGTCGAACTAGTGGTATATATATATTTTTTATTTTACTTCTCTACGAAAGAGTTGTGGGGGGCGAAGTAGTGGCACCGACATGGGCGCAGAGTTCTACCTCGTCCCCACAAAACGTTCACCGATGAAACACCAAAAAAAATCCGTTCACCAGTAAAAACAAAACAAATCTCCACAAAACACTGTCCACACGGAGTCAGTAGAATGAAACACTGTTTGGTTTATCGTAGTGGATCATCTTTAATTTATTTAAAAGTGTTTACAATTCGGGGAATGATTACAATTATTTTATTATAATGTCAAGTTATCTTGAGTGCAACTGGGTTTTATCTAACGTAACTATCCACTGAATACATTTTTGTTGTTAAATGATATCCGACTCACTGCCCGCAAACACAAACGAGATTGAATACGGAGATTGCAAATCATCGATCACGGCATCTTATGCTTCCAGATTTAATTGACCGAACGAAACACGACGACGTAAGGGACACGTTCCGCAGGGATGCAGACCCCGTTGCACACCCTACGGGGGATGATAAAACCAATACTTGTGCGCGCGTTGAAGGCTGGAAAAAGACTCCACGGCATTTACGCATCCCCGGCGATACGGGGAGCGGAAGACGAACCGTCCGGATCGGCGGTTGAAATACGACTTAGTGATTCAACCCTCGTTTGGGGTGAGTTTGGTGGTGTGGTGAAAAGGCAATGAAATTTCCTTTGACCAGTGACCAATGGAAGGTGATCTCTGGCACGCGGTGGTGTGCGTGTGTGATGGTACCCATCACCGTGTTTATCGATGCATTTAGCAAAGGAGGAGGAAAACGAGGAAAAAAGAACAAAGGAATCGAATAGATCATTGTTTACGTTGTGCATTGTGGCTATCATAGACGGCAATTCATCGGAGAAATGGTGCTGAAAACAAATAAGGGCATCATTACAGCCGTGGATGAGTGGTGCGGATGCGTTAATAGATGCGTCGCCATTAGGAAAAGGTGCTAATGGGTTTTAATATTTATGGCCTCTCAGACTGCAGTATGAACCGAGTTCTTGTTTGTACTAGGAAATGCTAGAGGATTCGGTTCCGATGATAATGCTTGGGATGCGGTAATTGTTTTTCGATTGGACAAACGAATTGCGGGTCGGTTTATTGCAGCAGTATAAACAAGCTGTCCGACATAGTATTTTACGATGACAAGGGTGCCGAATGGTTTGGGATTTATGATGCCGTATGACGTGAAGAATTCTTTACGGGAAATTTGAACAACGCAGTAAATGCGTAAATGCTGTGAGAATTCTCTTTAGGGATTTTAAGATAATGCGTTGGATGCGTTAAATGTCCTTGAGAAAGGAAATGTTTCAGGTACGCTGGTGATTGGGATGCAAATACGGGTTGTGAATATGGGTGGTTCTTCAGGTGAGCTTTAAGAACACCCATAGAGTCATCGCCCTATTTTTTTTTTCTCCACCGATCCATCAGCTAAACTCCGAAACGTGCTCGAGGATTTCTCCCAACCATTTCACGAAACCTATAGATTAATGGGTTTATATTTCACCGGGCGGCTGGGCTTTGGACCCTACCTACCACGACTAAAGGTTAGGGCAGCGTGCTCCTTAGACGAAAACAAGGAAGCAGCTGAAAAGAAACCCGCAGAGCTCTCTTTCCCCAAAATTCCTACCTTCCTTCCCTCCCAAAAGTATGCCAAGAAACCATGAGTCTTCCCCAAGTGCACCGGGTACACCTGACATCCTAGACGAGCTTGATCAGACAGTTCCATCAAGGACCATGTTGGGTGTTGACAGGATTTTTGATTTCGTCATAAAGACAATCTCGGTGTTTTCTGGGCAAACGGGTGCAAACGCAGCTATTGAGCTCCAAATGTTCATGGATAGTTGCATAAGGACCCTTAGCTGTTTGGGGAAGGACGTGGAAGAGAGCTTTCTCAGGTGGTTGCCCACGAGGATAGGCGGAGACGCATACCGTGTGATAAGTGAGGCGACATCTGGGACGTTCTAAGGAACGCCTTCCAGCCGCAAGAGTCGTACGAAGAGTTGTGTGCACAGCTCTCCGTAATACGATAACACCCCGCGGAGTATACCACAGGCTTTATTTCCTGCGCGAAGCAGACCGTTCTGAGTTGCGCTGATGGGGCGGGGCGTACTTACGGACAGCCGCTTCTTGCCATTTCTCCATCCAGATAGAAAGGATGGTGAAGTCGGTTATAATGGGTGGTCCCAGAGAGGACCACTTCCAGCGCTATTTGCTGGCATTTGGTGGTGGTCCTCTTGATGACATACTAAACAGGCCTTCCAAATGGTACGAGCCCAAAAGGATATATTGTGACAGCGCGACTCACCTTTCTTAGGGAGCTCGGGAGGGGTTGGTAATCACTCAGTTGAATCACCGGCATTCAACCTCAGCCATTCCTCAACACTCGCGCCAATTAAGGAATCAAACGCATACAACCGACTGGCCGAATGACATCACCACCAAACAGCAGATGCACACACGATTACCAAACCCATATCAACATTCCGCCGGCATGGAAAATTAATGGAAGATATCATTGTTATCACCGCTTACCCCGAATCTTCAAGAGAATAGACAATAACTGGATGACATCATCGTTGTGACTTCCTTATCAAGAGATTAGGAAATAACCCTGAGGCACCTCACTATAAATACTTGAGGGAAACTATGACATGTACTTCATTCTAGCTACTGAGATCGAGGCGGACCATATCGGTCGCATTAGTGTTATGAGAAGTCACTGTAACCAACAAACATTTTTATTATTATTTATTTATTTTATTATTTATTGGGCTGTAGGAACCCGGAAGTTCATGACCTCACCGACTCGACACCGCCATTGTTGCCTGTCCTGTGCGCTATCTTTCCACGTTCGACTATCCGATCCGATTTCCTCGGGGTCAAACCTAACATTGTCTTCCCATCTCCGTCGCGGCCGTCGTCTCGGTCTCTTTTCCGCTGACTTACCGTCAAGAATTCTATGCACTGTCCTATCTTTGCTCATTCGCGCCAAGTGTCCGGCCCACCTTAACCTTCTCAACTTGAATACCAACAAACGTCGTAAATAATGAATAGTGAAAAAGCATCTTCGATCCGAAAAAATGAAAACTAAATTTTTTTTACAATACCATCGTTTACAGATAACTCGCCGCATACGCACCCCCCCCCCCCCCCCCCCTCCTCATCTACCCCCAATCTACCGACCGGATCGACTCTGAACCCACAGGCCCTACATATGTTTCGTAGGTCGTACGTACTACCCAGAACTTACCGGGTCAACCCCAGTATGCTCTGGGTTGTTACACACAGCACCGGTAGAATGTGACGGCTGCAAACCTGCCTCAACCATAGGGCGTGTTCCAACCAGCAGGGCCTGGGGACCCATTGCCACAACAGGCTGCCAGTGACTAGTTCCACTACAGTCAGCTGAACAAGGTCTAAGGTACTCGGTCGGTGCACCCTTTAGCTGCCCGTATGGTTTGCAGCTTTTGCAACAAACAGGAGCACCTCTACTACGAGTGCGTAAAAAGGCGAAACACCCCATTTTGCTGGGATTGGAGGCAATTTGGACACGACATTAAGGATTGTCGTGCAGACCACGTAACGCCACAACGCGATTTCGACCCTCCACCACAAAATAGGCAATCGTACCACCAGAGGGAGTTCCAGAAGAAAACACATCCGGGACCACACTAACCCTCTGCTCCTAAAAAACTAGCAACATCGAACCCCAGGGCTTACGGCATTCGCTGTTGCTGCGAATTTTGTGACCGTGAAGGTCACACGTGGGAAAGGTGCGAATACAGGATGGGGTGGGGAAAAAACTGGTATAGGGCGACTAACCGAGTATTCCTTAACATGATAGAACGTTAGAAAGAAGCCCTTTTTTGTTTCCGGCATTGGCAGGATTCGCTTCATTTCAGGGGCGCTCTTTTGTCAGATGGCTTAAACAGAAATTCGTAATTCAGTTCACTATAAAAAAGGTAGAGGATGTTCTCTAGGAGAAACATTGTCCATTGACAACACTGACGTATTTTGATATATACATGTAAAGGTATTTTGAGTCCTTGGTTTGTTTTTAGAGACCCAATAAATTCGTGAGAAAAAATGGGTGCTAGGATAATGACCTTGCAATTATCAGCGTGTAGCTTTATTCCATATTCTGTCATAAATACGAACACATTTTGTTGTAGTGTGCCTCTTAGGTGCGAGGCTCCCCCTTTCTCCTCCTTCATATTTAATTTAATCATTTTAGTTCTAATTTTTGTTTTGAATTGTTGTTTGTTTGTATCTTAAAAAAAAAAAAAAACAAAAAACAGTTACTGAAAAGACACATTAATTAAAAAAAAATTGGCGCAAGGCTAATAATCTTGCCCGGAAAAACAAATTATTATGGACAAACAAGTCTCGGATAATGACCGGATACCGGTGGAGAGACTTGCTGAATAAGGCCAAGACCGGATCCCGGTTGTAGTGTCGATGATGATGATGAATTAAAACAAAATTAAATAAATAACAATTATTTAAAAAACGAGTCAAGATTAAAAAAATTAAACAAAAAGAATAAAAAAAAAACGCTGGTGTGGACATCGACTTGTTTGCTTTGGATTCTGCACAGAACTTATTGGGCGAATCAGTAAGTGTAATAGTTCATACTTAGTTTATCTAGGATACGCACGACGGATGGCGCGAACTAAGTTCGAGGTAAAGATCTTGCGGGGGTGAAGATAATATAGAGAACCCCCACATTCTCGTGATGTAGGGGAGCACGTGCTGTTATGTTCGTGTAAGTTCACCTTCTAGCCAACTGTGCGATGCTGCTAATACATACAAAAGCACTATTGTGTGTGCATTTGCTTAGGTC